>JALJVW010003518.1:16400000-16710000 GCA_024865655.1 Emberiza elegans | reverse complement strand
GTCTCAACAGTTTATATTTGTAGTTTGAGAAGAGCAGTCAAGGTCAAATAAGTGGCTCTGCATCCACTGCATTAAAAACATGCCCCTAGACCTATAGGTAGCAATTTCTTAATAATTATGACAAACCAAGGATAGTTAATCTTGGAACACAAAACACACAAGCCTCAAACTAAAGCCTACTCAAGTGAGCAAACTAAGCCCCTTCATTTGCTCAGCTTGTTGATAAGTCTTTCTGCTCCGCAGGGACACGGAGCCATCCACCCAGTCTTTCTTCACCCAGGTCTTGATTAGAAGTGATGCACATTCTGAAACAGTACTTATCTATGTTACTATTCGCAGCTATGAGCATCAATAATGGCATTTTTATATCCTTGGAAAAAATGCTTTAAAAGATGCAAGATTTAAGCTACAATGAGAGTGGAATATAATTGTTTAACACAAGGTAACAGAATAGTTTTGTGTGTACTTGAAATAGAATATGCAGTAAATGCTCCCATACAATTTTTTTTGTTAGAAATTAGGTATCTTATATGCTGCACATAATTCAGATCTGATTTAAAAAATACAACAGCTACCTGTTCTAATTCTATACAGACCAATATGCAGGTCTGTCTCTGTGTATATAAAACATATAAAGTAACTTCTTGGAAACTAAAGTTACTCAGAAATAATTACATATTATGAAATCAGGTCTAATATATAGACACATATTTGATTTGCTCTCCCTTTGTACAGTACTCCCATCAGAGAAACCTGGGAAGTGAGGAATCCAATATTTATTTGAAATTTATGAGACACTCTCTTAATTTAAAAATTAAATTTAAAATTTATTACACTTTGTAATCTTTAACTTCCAGTTTAACACTATTGGATTTAATAAGTAACTGAGTTTGTAGCAACTACAATACTGCTACTACTATAGCAACTACAATACCTCTGTTCAGGTGAGGTTGCTGTTCATGGCAGGAGCTGTTGGCTGAGGATGTGCAAGAGCCAGACTACCAAAGTTCTCACTCAGAACTGCATTAAGACACTTCAGCCTCATGCAGCATAAAGAAATCTTCTGGGACTGAACCCCTTATCATGGCTCAAAATGAACCCAGCTCAAGGCAATGCCTTCTTTTGTCCCAGAAAGTGTCCTGAAATCAATCAAATCTGGTCTGGTGGTAAGGTCAAACCCTACTTTTTGGCACATACAGTAGCAGTATCATAATTCAGCATTACACAATGGCTCAAAGTATCATTACTACATTATCAAAAGATGCCAGCTTTTTGGGACTGAGTCAAACTACATCTTCTGCCCTCCAGACCTTTGGTACACATCCCCAACCTTGGATACCTCATCAGATATTTGAAGGGGTTTTTTGAATGGGAATTTTAGTGCCTGCTGAAACTAGTCCCCTAAATGCTCATGTACTGAAGTTAAACAACTCACACTGCTGTGATGCTTGACCCACCTCTCGGAGCTCATAAATTACATTTGAAACATGATTATAAAACAAGGATCACAAGCTCAGTGTTCTTATACAAATAAAGCGCTTATAAGAAAACAGATCAGTGAAATAAAAATTGCAAACAGATTTATGTTTAATTTCACCTTTTGTTTACAACTGATCTTTCAGCCTTGTAGGTTTTAGGTAAAAAGCCTGGTGTTCCTTAGGATTTGAGACCAGTACACAGCTGATACCTCACACTGTACTTTGATAGCTCTTAGTACTGACCTTTGAATGAAATGTCAAATGCTGACTGACCGTGGTGCATAAACTACAATGTTTGTATTTAAGGAAGTCCAGGCTTATGTAGTTACCCCAAAAATATGCAACATAAACTCATTATTTGACACAATTTAACAGTCTACTTCAGCAGGATCTCAGCTTTTCTCATTCTCAACATTCTCTTAGCTTTGGAAGGCCAAATGCTGCTGATGTGATGTTGGGTTTTTTATACTGCTTCTGAAGGTAGAATGCCACCCACTAAGATTGCCACCAACCAGCAATCTAGGCTATTCTTGACAAGGTCTCATGAAAATAATGACCAAACCTAACCCAGCTTCTGCTGTGAGAAAATCATAACCTTGAGTTCAGTGTCTAATCCTGGGATGAAATGTCAGCATTCCCAAAAATATTGCAGAATTGTCATTACCTAAGGTAAATCTACTCAAACAGCCATTGTCTATGGGGGAATTCAGAAGCTGAAGCTTTGTGACTTGCATGGTGAGGCCGTGACTGCTAAAAATGAACAGTTACTAATTGATAGGGGCTTTAAAATGAAGATATCTGGTGTTTGAGATCCTGTTTTGATCTTTTTTACTTTCACACGTGTGCTCTTCTGTATCCTGTGGATCTTCTATGTGGCTCGGTGGGTACATGCTCCACATGGTATTCTCTCTTTCTGATGTTAAAATACAGCACATAGGCTCTTACACATGGTGTAGGAACCTCTCTTTGATGGACATATAATCAAGCAGGAATTTGAAATATGTCCAAGACTTTGCTTTTATTTCTTGGCTATTGGACATAAGTGTGAATTTAGCCTATAAAATTTATTTCTTTTTTACTGTATTAGATAAATTGAAATAAGCAGGAAAATCCTTTTTCTTAACTCCTTCTCCTGCAGTTAGTTCCACAAAATGTGGTGTAACTATCAGTACTTAAACATATATGCTATAATGCCATTGTCAATAACAGATATCATTAGGAACTATTTTATGCCATGAAAGAAAAGAAGTGTGTTTCTTTCCTTCTCTTTTAGTCTTACAAATCAGTGCCATTATACCCACTGTTTTTTTCCTATTTGAGCACACTTCATTAACTCCCATGTGTCACTCATTTCAGCCCGCACAATAAAATAATTGTCTTCCAATAAAATTTCTCAAAAAGCCCTCTTTATCAAGGTTGTTTCCACTATAATTTGTTGTAGACATATTTGTGAGTAGTTATTCTAAGCACCTATTTAAGCATTATGTTTATATACTATACATCATACGTCAATATTTTATTTGCATACATGCTTACATAAAAGCATCTATATTCTATTTTAAAGTATATCAAATATAATTTAATAAAGCATATTTATTTCAAATTTCCTCTTTTTTACTGTTTTCTTCTAAATTGAAATAATCTTCTCTGCTTGGCATAGACTATCCTCCTCAACAACTAAACTTCATCACTGAGTGTAAACTGCAATATAGCATGTTACTGTAGCATTAGTGGAGCTTTTTTACTGTGAATTCAGTTATTCTACTCAGTTATTTTGCAAGTTACAAAGGTATATTTCCATCCTAGAAAAAAGTTGAAGCCCAAGGAATTTGTTTTTCTTATAAAATTCAGTGGAAAGATAAAATATATAGGCACAAGAAAGTTTAATTTTTTTTAAGTATTGAAATATTATTCTACATGCATGAAATAGTAATCTGACAAAGAGTGAAACAAATGGACAATTCTGAACAAAAACTCTATTGAAATAAATTATTTCATTTAAATTTCTAGCACCACCACCCCCTTCCAGCCCTCATCAATAGTCAATTCACTTGTCCCAGATCTGCATGAGGTCACTCAGATGGCCTTGGATCCTTTTGCAATTTCTTAGCACCCAAAAGAACGCAAGCAGAACTCGTTTTCTGGCTGTAAATGTACAAGGTCATAAGGTTCTTCTGAGGAAGAAATTTTGCAGGGTTTCAGTAACACTGCAGTTCATCTTATGCTGCCAGCGATCACCAAACAAGTAATATATTGATTCAGTTATCCAAAACTAAAATATTTCTTAAGCACATGTACAAGAAATGCAACAACAGAAAAAACCTCTACCAAACCACTAGGCCGCAAATATTTTGTGTAAAATATCACAGTGTCTGTTGCTCAAAAAGCAGACTGATTAAATATCAATATCTGCTTTGCGAGCGTTGTGAATTTGATATCACTATTGTCTCTGTAATGTGATCTTGCAGTGGTTGAGGGCATTGCAGAAAACAAACCACAGGACTGCAGTGTATCGGAGGCTCCCGCCACACAGAGCAAGCCCAGCATCCAACCATTGTCCTTTTATTCTCCCGAACTGCTGGAGCTTTATGCCTGGTTTGGTTTTGATGGCCTTTGTCTAACTTACACTATGATCTACAGTCCTTGCTCTGTTTAACCCTTCTTTAAGCTGTGTAGACCAAGCATTCAAGACCTGTTCCTAATACATTGACCATGCTAGAATTATAGCCCATCCAGCATTATTTCCGAAACAGAGACCGGTTAATTTATCACTACTGGGAAGTCAGACTCCCTCTTACAAGTACCTATCAAGGACAATTCAGCAGCTACTATTTCCTCTGCCACATATATTAGTTTCCTAACTTAGAACAAAACAAAACCATTGTAAAAATATGTCTTTTAAAATAAAATAATATGTATTAATCTTTTTATTAAATAATGGAAATAACACTGATTTTTTTTAAGAATGCTTAATATTATACTTTCAAAAAATACTCTTGCTTTTTAAATTTTGCTTACAAAGGAATGTATTTTAACGTGAAAAGTAACTGATATCTAATCAAGTCTGATCTCCAGTTAAATGAAACAAAGCAAGATAAAGTGAAAATACTGAAGACAGATTAGGCAGTTTGCTGATCACTAAGATCAAAATCTATACAATGTGTAAAACTTCAAGAGATAAATAGGAGTGTATTCAAGTTTGCTAGAAGGATAGCACAGAGTACTAACTAGAGACAATACCATGTACTTTTAACTTTCAACTCAAATGGAAAAGGTTTAGTCTTCAATCCCTATTTATATAAAGTGGAACATGGTTATAGAGAAAAAAAGGTGCAAATATTGAATAGAAATAGTTATTTTTAAACATATGTATTAATATGCTCAATTTTTCTTTGGTCTTTGGTTTATTTCTTTGTGAACAACTAGCTAAATTCATGAGCAGCACACATGGGCTGCTAAGAAGTCATCAAGATTTTATCACTCCAAAAGAGGGCTTCAGAATAGACCTCCTTGTGAAAATGATGAAGCATCATTAATATAGCCAAAACTAGAGTATTACCTGTAAAAGAATACATATTTCACAATTTTTCCCATTCTTCTGCACTATTAGGATCTTTTCATTAACCCACTCTTTATGCCACAAATGCGTATGACATTAAGTAGTTCCTTGAAAAGATTTCTGGATTCAGTACAAAATCAAGCAAAAAAATATTAGGACATAAGAAATAGGAGGAAAAATAATTTGGATATCTGATGAGTATTGGGAGTTCTTCCCCAGTCACCAAGCAAAGAGGAGGTCCACACCAAGCCATGTGGGCATGTCGGTAAGGCAGGAGGTCATGACTTTAGTGGTGGAGCTGTTCCTACTGTTCAATCTTCAGGAGCCAGAATTTTTTTTCCCCTTTTTTTGGACTTTCCTCAGTTTTATTTTGGAGATCTGATGCCCTACAGCCTTCATATTCTTACTGAAAGAGCATTCTTTAAAACAGGCCCAAGCAAATTCTCATGTAGTAAAATAGTTCAGCTTTCCCAGTTTATGAAAACATCCATAATATCTAATTCTACATCTTTATGGACGTACTGGTCCTAAGACATTGGAGGAATGGGAACCATTCTAATTGTGAAAGTCTCTTTATAGCCTCTGCCCTACAATAACATTCTTACTTTTTTTTGTATCTTGAGCAAAACCCATTTTTGTGCTGGTGAATAAAGTCCATTACTGAAAAATATCACTTCAGGAGTTTGTTTTTATTTTACAGATGGCTAGGGCTACACCAGAGAAGAAACTGTAAAATATTTCTTTACTGCTCCTTCATTTTAGTGACATAGAAGCATCAATCCATATCAAAGAAATTCCACGTGAAAAATATTCATGGACAATGTTGGATGTACAAGAAAATATGCATATATTTCTATTTTTTGAAAGAACCAAGAGATTACCATGTAGTCATGTCTGGAAAATCCTTAGCCCAACAGTCCATCTCTCTGAAGAAACATTTACCAGAAATATTTGCCAGGTCCTCCATATTTTGAATTCAAAAAGCATTTACAACAGCATGAAGGATTTTTGCAACTTTTTAAACTTACAAGTTAGTGGAAATCATCCTTTTTTGCACCAAACATATAAACCTCTACAGGGTTTATAGAAACCCTATTAAAATATAGGAACAACAACAACAGCCTTTTTTATGTTATGCCCTATTCAGCTGATGCTGTCCTTTTGGAAAGCCAATGACTTGTTAGTACCTCTAGCAGGAGTGTGAACAGATGCGTCCCTGACAGGCGATGGATGGTCAGGGTCCATCTGGCCAGTGCAGCTTGGACAGAAATGATGTATACAGCTTCATCAGCGAATGACTGTCATCAATCCTGTGCCATGGATAGCGTAAATGACAGCTACTCTGCAGCTGAGGCCCAGGTGTGAGAACCAAGAAGGGGCTGATTTAAGAATGCTGGGTAATCAGGAATGTATAGTCTCCAGGATTTTAATTTGTATCTTTAACCTCCTATAAATATCCCTGTATGCTGTAGGAGGCATGTGTTTTTAAAGAGTCCGATAGTGAAATTAGCTTCAGGATGACAGACATTCTTTGCTCTCCTGTAACTGCTGATTACCCCTGTTCCCAGTATACATTAAGAAATGCATGCTGAGCTTTGGTCACTGTACTGTGGGCTCCACAATTTAATTATTACCTCATTGATTTTTCATGTATTTCAATTTTCTTTTCTTCAAGTCACAGCGACTGTCCTATTGGGGGCAATGTTTGTTTTCTCTTTCCAAGATCTCCTTGTGGAATTTATTTTGAATTCAAGGATTTATTTTTTTCAAGCATCAGGAACTCATATTTGCTTAGCATGTCAGTTCATAGACAGGGAGATGCCCAAACCCTTAAAATGAAATTGAACTTTATGGTTAAAGCTAGATATGAATAAAAAACAACAATGTACTGACCACTGGTATTAAAGGTATATCTGTTTTTTAAAATGTCCCCTTTTCAGCATGCATCAAAGAGCATGCATAATTTGCATTTATTAGCATTTTATTATTTCATAGCATTGGGGACAGAAAAATGGACGCAGTTATTGTATCCTCACAGGGTATTTCTCTATTTATATCTATTTTAAAATAAATTGCTTTTTTTAATCAGTGGATCATATGGATTAATGCACTGATTTAAAAGCCCAAGAAATTATTAATGTTTTATATAAGGATATGGATTGGCCCTTTCAGTACACAGTAGTATGTTTGTAGCCATAAAAGGAAAGCAGATATGTCTTAAAATTGGGGTGCCCTGGTCCAGGTCCTTTTCCATCCAGAGTGGATGAGCTTGGAAAGAAATCCTATTTTTTAGTCTAAAATGAATAAATAAATACATATATAAATGTTTGAGTATGTGCAAATTTACATGTGAGAGTATTTGAGTATGTACTTCCCCAATAGTCATTTTCTGAAAATAGTTTCATTCATATTCTGAAAACAGTCTTCTTCAAGCTCACTAAAAGTCAAAACCAAGAACCATTCTGAAGGAAGAAATTGGAAAATTCCTTGAAAAAAAATTCATCAGTGGGCGGAACTTCTTGGCCTCCAGACAGAAAATTTGATTTAAAAAAATCCAGAAAAAAAAAATAAACCCACCCCCTCTAATTTTGTAGAAAGGAAATTTTTCATCGGAATGCTAATGCAACAAACCCCCTGACAAGTCTACAAAAAGACCATAGTGCAGGTTTCTACGAAACACAGATGAGCTGTATATACACAGACTTTTGGCTTTAAGTGGTTTAGGAAGACATTTTCAAAAAGCACACGTGGAGTTTAGTATTGGTGATCTCCAGAAAGTCTTTGCAATTTGTGCTGTGAAATTCTTGTGCACTTGAAAAAATATCTCCTTTAATATTTTATAGGGCTGTGGTTTAACCTTTAGAATATGAATAGAGCCCCCATCTGTGTAGGCTTACTTGTTACCCAGTAGTGCAGGTCAGTACCCATCAGATCAATACGACCTCAGGAGAAGACGGAAGTGGAAAAGGGCCATTGAGCAGGGAGCATTTACACCAATGAATCACAATTACAGGAACACCTGTGCTAACAAACTGTGTCCTGGTCCACTGGGAAAACCTGCACAGCGCTCAGTAGCCCTCTGAATTCCTCATTTATTATCACTGGTGGGTTGGCCTGAAGTTGCATATTGTGTTACAGTGTAAAATTCAGAAGGACACTGGTCAAGACCTCTTAGGATGACTAAGCTTTCATAGGGCTTTTTGCTGTGTCTCCTATACATGCCTTTTAGCATTATCTTCAAGGTACTGCTGGACGTTTTTCATTCATAAATCTTGGTTTTGAACAGCAAAACACATGTTTGAGGAACACATTTTCAAAAAAGTTACATCTAAAATCATGCTCACATTGAAAGTGATGCATGTTAATGAACTGTTTACAGGTTATGGCTACATATCATATTAGAGAGAAAAAGAGAAAAAAGAAAAATAACTATGCAATACTTGAAAACCCTCCCTTGCACATTGCTACAATATTATCTGTTATTATAGGTGTGGAACAGCTTTATTATTGCTGTGTCCTTACAGTAAATTATCTACCTGAAGTGTAAGGAAAGGCAGCAGTATAATGAGGAACTGCCACTAAATGAGAGTTTGGACTGGCAGGAAATACAAGCGTTACTGCCCTGTCTCTCTAAAGCAACAATGCATCTCGAGTTTCTTCACTTCTGTGCTATCATAATACTGTACAACATCTGTTTTGCTATATATGCCAGAAAACTAATAAATGTATCACTGAACAATGCGGCTTTAAAATCACATAGAAGCCAGAAAGCTTCCAAAGATTTCCTGTGAAATTTAGCAGATAACATTGGTGGCATGCAGCAGGCAGAGCCATGTCATTTGTATTTCACATGTATTTCATAGTGAGCAAGACTCAGAGTAGAAGACCATGCTACACAACTGAGAGGAAAATGTCCATAAAGCAAGCCTCATTCTTCTGGCTTCAGAAATCATGCTTTTAACATCATGCTGAGAAACAGCTAGTTGGAGATTGGGACAGATGAAGATCTCGATATGTTCTCTTTTTCTATCTCAACATTTTGTCTAGGCAAATGTAAGGCTTTGAACATATGTTCAGGATTTCTGTCTGGATGCCCTTCAGCCCTGGTAAAAGAACACAGCTGCTTTACCTCTGACTAGGCTTTGGCACATCTGAAAATCCTGTGTAGTAGGATTGCTGAAGAACATACCCAGTGAGCTGATACACTGAAGACACAACACTTAGGCTGTGCTATGTAGGTGACATGGAAAACTAAAATATCCCACGTGCAAGGTCATCTGTGAAATATCATCATGCTAGGGGACATTGCACCACCCAGACACTATTTGGCTTATTTGTGTATATTTGTTAGTACAGGTGAGGAATACTGAATATCACAAAACTCCTACATCTTAAAGCCAGAAGAAAGATAAGAAGTGGGACTGAAGATTATATGAAGGAAGGAAAAGAATGAAACATCTGGAGAAAATCTTCATTTTCTATAAAGAGTTTACATGACAAAGTGCTTTAGGGGGAAGAGAGTTAGCTACGCATTAAGCTGTTTAATTTATCACTCTGCAGAGCAGAATGAAGATATCCATTCCCACTTGCCACACATGAGTACTTCTCGAGATTTGAATTCAGATTTGATCACAACTAGAAAACTATTCAGCTGAGTTAGCCTTTCCCTCATTTCTCATAAAATGAGGAGGTATTTATTTTGCTTAACAAAATCAGCAAAAAATCACCAAATTTCCATTTATTTCTGGACCTCTCTGTTCTCTGACTCCTCCTACAGCTACTACTCTTCTCAGTGCTTGGTTTTTCTCAAGATCTCTCAGATACCCAATCCTATCACCCTCAAATCTCCCCAGCCAGACCACATTTAACAAAATTCCTGCTCAAATCCCATCAGATTTTTCAAGGCAAAATACCACATGGTACTGAACAAACACATTAAAAGAAGGGGAAGGCCCCAAATAGAGTGTACATGTATTATCATTGGTACTGCCTTTTCAGTCATTGCTCCAGCCTGAGAACCAGCATAAGACAAAATTTAAAAGGACATACAAATTTCTATTCTTACTATAACCAATTTCCAGCTCTGTAGGAAAATTAAGAAGGGAATGCCTGATATATTAGTAATTGTAATTTTTCATTAGCAATACTTGCATTGTCAAGATTTTATAAAGTCCAGTGCACCTTAAAACTCCTTTGATGCATTTTTGCTATTCTGGTTTTGGGACCTGCTTGATTGGAAACCACTAAGCATGCTTAACTGTGCCACTTATTTTTCCCTCTGATTAAAATGCAGGCTGGCACAAGCAGAGACTGATGGCCTCTGAGTTTATAGATTGACCAGGGCACCTGCCGTGCAAGCATCTTTGTGCTGCCCCATCACTGAATTTCATTCTGACCTTGAAGCATCACACTTGATAAAGCTGAAAGTTAGTTTCTATTTCTATTTCCAGCCCTGTTTTTTAGTATCCCTTAACAGACTGTCAATTGTACTCTGACACAATGGTGCCTGCTTCTTCTAGACTGTGGCTCTCAAGAGATAGGAAACTGGATGTTTTCAGCTAGAGAGTTTTGCAGCTTTTTCATATGATTATGGCTTAAAGTATTTTAAATGAATCACAGCAATAAGACCAGGAAGACATCTACTGATGACAGCTTTAATCTCCAGCAATTTTGCTGGATACCTAAGACTGTACCTGGTCATTTTGGTACCAGAGAAGTTTTTTTGTTTAAAGGTCTGGTCAACCTAATTTATAAGCAATAGTCAAAAGTGAAGTTTCCTCAGGAAAGAAGAACACTTTCTGAAATGTCTCTTGCAGCATAACTGTAGGTACATGTCACAATGAATGTGAGCATTATTTAATATAAATCTTACAAACCCTGCTTCAATGTAAGGAAAATTAATACAAAATCAGAAAAAAAATATATATTTGTGTTTGCAATGTTTCAAATAATTGCCCTTTTCTGTGCATAATCCAAAAATCAAGTACCCCAGAAATTAATGTATACATCGCTGTGCAAGAGAATCACATTTTACAACAGTGGGGATTGGGTAGAAGTACATTGCTAAAGATTATCCTGATATAAAATATAAAACTCTGAGAACAAAAACATGCACATAGAGCTCTCAGATAATAAAGGCCTCACTTTCTGAATAAAATATGAAAACCTTTCCAGCGCACAAATATTATAAACTTAATGTAATTACTAGAAATACAGACCTGATTTTTTTTTTGGCCTGTGAAACGTATGCAAAACCAACAAGTATTTCATTGTCCAATGACCATGATGTTGCATCAACTCGACAACAGCTTCCTAGAAGGATTTATGCATAAAGCAGAGCAATAACTGCAGCTACAAAGCACACCAAACATCTGAAGACAAGCCATCAAAAGCAAGGAAATTCTGATTTCTAGTTGAGGCCTGTGACATTTACAGGCGATACAAGAATACATGGGATGTTATACAGCATTGCGCATCATTATTGTGGAAGTCATTGTTTCCCTCATTAGCGCTCTAGATCTGTACATTACTTTCATTCCAGGTCAACGACCTCCATGCTGACAGTCCATCCTTAACTCACCCTTTTGTGCCTAGGTATTGTAGCAAATTTGCTACAGTACGTGACATCTCACACTTGAATTTTCTGCAATATTTGAAGACATGTATCCCATTCAAATGCACTACTTATCAACTCGGAGGTCTTCAGAACACTATTAGGAAGATATGGGACACATATCAAAAGCAAAATTAGGTATAATTTCATTTGTAAGTGTTGTATTTTATTATAATATTTAAGCTGTAGTTCTCTGTAGAGCTTTTAATTTTATGTGATAGCATGATGTGCAAATCATGCAGCACAGTTACAGTATTCCCAAAATGTTTTTAAAATTTAATGTTTTCCAAATGAATAAAGGTATTTTATTCTCTAGGAACATGCAAAACATTAAACATTTCCACACTCATTGTCCAGATTTCTTTAAGTGTTAATTAAAAGCATAACTTAATAGGCTGCAAACATGTTAGCCTTTCATTTTTAATGCAATTAAAGATAAATGACTAAAATTTAGCAGTGATTCTGGACTTCTGAAAAACTGTGATTGACATAGTATCATCCTGTAATGAAGCAGTTAATATGCAGACATTGACATGGCAGAACCATTATGATAGATCATATCAATTCATAATTTGGCTTCATAAATATGTAGAATTATTGACACAATATCTTACAATGGCACATCCTTTTCTACAATTCTAATGCACAGGACTGGCCTTTGCAGTCAGAACTTTAAAGTATAACCTGAGAGGATGTGACACATGGAGAGGAGATAACATTCATGTTGCAGTAAGTCACTTTCTGTTTTAATATCAGAAAACCAGTGTTAAAACCAGGGAAAGAAATCAGTTGGAGTTTTCACACCTGAAAGTCACTTTAATACTTAGATAGGTTTGCTGTCCACATTCATTGCTTTGTTGTTCAGGAAATTGCTCAGAATTTTTCAGACAGTGGGAAATTGTTTGATCAAACTAGAAGGAAAAAATGCAAACCCCATTTCCAATTTTATGGTTAGATAAAGAAAGAAGATAACTGACCAACTGCAGCACTTTCCTTTGTGTTGTTCAAAGAAACCTTGTGTGGACTTGTTTTATGAAATTAAATTTTGAGGTTTTGTTTGAAATGTGCAAATAAACTTTTCTAATAACTTAATGGCACTGATGTTAGAGCCCAGGGTAACAAGGGCAAAGCAACAGAACCAGAGAAATGCAGCCAGTAAAGTCAGCTTTGTCCCAGCTTAAAGAGCACTCTGTCTATAATACCACTGTGCAAACTAGCAAGAAATTGAATCAAAACATAGAATTCTGACAGATCCAGAATATGCTGATTGGTATAGAAAAAAAATCTGTGTTTATTTGTCCCAGTGTTCTTGGGTGCTGTCATGATATTCATACTGGGTGTCCAGCAACACTTCTGACACTTTAGTTCTGTGGCATAGCTTTGGTTTCCACTCTTCTTGCCCTTGACTAATAATGAGGAGAGGATGCTTGGTGGATATAAATGAGTCACTTGGCTGATCTAAAATCTCAAAAGACAGAAGACAGTCAGCTGATTCACCCCAGCTGAGGGTATGCATATTTAAATTTTACTTTCACAATTACCTTCTGTTTAAATTGTGAACAAAAGTACCCTTTAAAGTCATCTAAACCACTGCTAGGTATACAGGATAAACAGAGGCTGAAATGATATACATCCTTTAAAAAACCCTAAAACATATTGTGTGGGCTGAGTACTTCACATTGACTTGTGGTGCTAGGAGAATTTTATAATAGAATTATAAAATCCTCAAAAAAGGGTTTTATAAAGGAAACTCTAATATACCTTTATCTATCATGGCACGGCTGGGGGCTACTATAATAATCCTTTTGCTTTCATGTGGCCATCTGGAGGCCTATTAAAACTAGTATCTAAAACAGACTCCCAAGTGTGTTGAGTTTGCCAGTTCCCACTAAGTCACTAAAATCAGGGAGTTAGCCCTGCTATAGGGTGAACTGTCTGCTACAGAGAGAAGACAGCTTGAACTCTAACCTTTTACACTGTGAATATGTTGTGTACAGGCTGATTTTGATACATACACTTTAATTGTGAAAAACCTCTTGCCCTAGGACTTTTGTGCACCTCTGGGGTTGTACGACAAGATGGAAGAGAGTAGGCAAAGTGAGAATCAAAATAATGCAAATTTAATGAAGTATTCTGTTTCAGCTGAGAAATACTCTATTCTGACTTTCATGGAGAGCAACAATGAAATATTAAAAAATTTTTCATTAACCTAGTTTCCTTGCTCAAATACAAACACAGAGATAATATATAACATTTGTTTAGTGCTGTGAGTTTTTACCCAGTGTAATGGAAATAAATATTTGAATATGCAAATTATTTTAAGTGTAATTTGGGCTCTCTCTTTGTTTTTTATTCAATTAAGATTAGGTTCATGTGAATTTACTCAGTGAAACATTTTGTTTCAATGGAAAATGGGCATCATTTGTCCAAAATAAAGCCTTTTCCATATACTCATTACTGATCTTATTCAGTAATGTTGTTACATCCTATTATACCTGATACATTAAAAAAAAAAAAAGGACAAAGAAATTAAGTTGCTGTCTAAAACCACACTAGAACTCAGATCTAGGACCAAATAAGTTGCATTAATTGCTTTACTGCTTCACTGCAAAGCCACTCTTAAAACATAATTCCTTAATGAAGTCCGTTAATTTGTTCATGGCAGTACACAAGCTGTTCAAAATGACACAGAATTGCACTCTGTTTTCTAACCCCTGCAGTTTCTTCTGTTAGTCACTCTGCCTTGTGTTGTTATCCCATGGATAGTAATTATTTTATAGTGGCTGTAATTAGGAGAGAATTAGGCTTGGTAAACAAAACCTGCCTTCTCCTGTTAATAGCTAAGGATAATAAATTTGGCTCTGACATTCACTATATTTGGACAAGGCTTGGCCTTCTTCCAGTTTTCCCAATAAGAACTTTATTATATAATTATGCCTTGGAGGAGCTCATATTACAAGGTAATTTTTTTTTTGTTAAGACACATATTGCATGGCTTCCAGCCAGTAAATGATATACTGTAATATATGCCTTCAATAAATGTTTTAAACAAAATCTCTTTAAGCAATGTTCTGCTAGAGCTGCACATTGCTATTCGGATGCTATATTTACAAGAGTTTTTCATAATGCAAATGATTTTCTTTTACTCCCAAGTCCAACATAAAAGTGTTTACAAAGAAACCTAGGATTTTTTTATTAGCAAATGACATGGTTAGATCTTTAACTTATATCTCAGTAGCTTTAGAAAAACATACTTTTTATTCTGTGAGTAAAGTTATAGTTTTGTTGACATGCACAGAAGTGCAGCAAGCATCTTTTTTTCTATTTTCAGCTTGAATTAAAAAACAACCCTTTGTTCCATCTCTCAACCCACACATTAATGCATCATCTCCCACCCTTTCCTTTATTTATCTTTTACCTTTTATGTAAAATACAATTTAAGTCAGCAAACAATAGCACAAAATGCTTTTCAAAGGGAGTCAATCATAAGCTAAACAGAAAAGGAGGGGCTTAAGGGAAAATACATGAAGTAGTGAGTGGCTCAAAAGAGAGAAAGAAAGTGTTTCAGTGACAAGCAGGAGCAGAGACAGGATCAAGGCTGGAAAAAGGGAGCAAGCAATTAAATTCTGAAAAAAATACAGTAATAAAAATCAAACAAGACAAGTACACTAATTTTAAATATTTCTCCTGCTGCTCAGTTATCACTTCTCAGAAGATGTAGGTAAATAATTTATCATAATTGCATCCACCATTTTTTGTAAAAACTGTGTAGGTAAGCAGAAATGGGTTTACATACTTAAACAAATAAACCAAGTCCAAATAGATTAAAAACTGGGTAAACAGAAAAAGAATCCAAAAGCCATCTTTCCAGGCTGTCTTTTCTGGCCACTAAATAGCATCCAGTACCTTTTCAGTTTTTCTGTACACTATTTAATGTGACAGGTTAAAGAGTAGGAATTCTTCAACTACAAAACCAGTGTGATTCAGATAAGATACACTGACCATCAAATGGTTTTGGTGTAAAAATAACGTATTTTGTATATTTTTACTTCACTCATTTGAAAGCTCAATCTATTTTCTAGTGACACAAATCAGATCAGTATTGATAACTTCAGTATACAATCCCCAAGGTAAGAAGAGTCAAAAAGATCAGGAGAAGGGAACTGGGATATGTGTCAAGACAATGATGCCAAAGTTCTCTTGCATAGAATATGAATGATATATTAGCTTTAAAAACACTATGCTCACATAGACAGCAGAAAATAAGATTCATTGTGATGCAAAAAGAGTCAAATATCAATAAGAAATCACAGTGCTTCAGATATATGCTTCAAATTTAGGCATAACTTGGCACTAAAAAAGTTAAAAACCTTGAGCAAAATTCATCTGCACTAGCAGCACCCAGCAGATTAACTTGGCCCTTGGTCAGAAAGCTGAAAAGCACATGGGCAGGGACCAAGTACATTAACAGTCATTGCAAACAGAAGAAAGATTATTAAATCAGCCAGGACAGTCTTATTCCCATTTGTTAATGTAATACCATCTAAGACAGTATTTTCTTCCATGTTCTCTCAAACATATATTTTTAATTACTCAAAATAAAGAACTAACACTCTTTTCCTTGGGAAACAATTGCCTAGGCATTCCATATTGTTTCAATCATACATTGGAGGATATACCTTCTACATTCCTCCAGAAAGTGTCCTCCAGAAAGTATTATTTTACTGTTTCTGTTAACTCTTCAGAACTTTTAAATTATCTTTGTTCTTTTCATCTGACTTCCCGGAACTCTCTTAGAAGGGGGTCCACAGAGTTGCCACAGCCCTCGAGACAACAGAGTTCAAAGAAGTACCTCTTCTACAGATTCACATGGAAATGTCAGGGAAGCGGGGTGAGACTACTTTTTTTTCATCAGGAGAGCACAGACCAGTAGTGGTTTTATAGTGTGAGCCTGTGAATAAAGGTGCTGTTGACAAAAAGGACTCAGCTCAAGGTCTCTCCAAGGTTTGGATTCTATAATTTTGTGAAGATCAAGTGGCAAAATAAACTTCTATTGTTGACTTTCCTCCCTCTATTTTTTCCTCTTCCTTTCCACTTCTTTCCTTTCTCAAAAGGATTGCAGAAGAAGGAAATGAAAATAAAGCTGAAAGAGCATGAAGGATATTCAGGGTACATCCTTCCTGTTTCCAAGATGCAGAAGGAGATGCAAGACCATGAGGAACTGGTTTGTGTATAATGGCATTGATTAAGAATTTCTTTCGCCAACACATCTTAAGCTAACATGATCTCAGTGTCTGGAAGGTTTTATATGGTTCATAATTTTAAAATATCGCTTTAGAAGGAGGAGAAGGTGGGACACAGACATAATTCTCTCCTGTATTGAAAGCTCAGCTACCTGACAAACACTAAGAGCCCATAAATGTGCATGTTGCCCTATGATGCACAAGGTGACCAGACTCAGACTTTGATAGATGACCAGTGGAAGCACATTCTAACATCAAAGAACCTCCTCTTGAAGTCTCTAGGATATGTCTTGATTACCCTCCAAAAGTTATGTAAATTTGGTAAGAGAATAGCCAGTCTCTTCAGAAAAAAACCATCATGTCTCAAGAAACAAACAAATAAAAACCTCTACAATCCTAAGGGTAAAAATATAGTTTAGAAGCAATAAAGATTTTGTATTCTTCCTCCTCCCATTAGGCTGTCTCCATACTTCTGCAGCTGTAGTAAAAGGCAGAAGGCAGTTTAAATAATCATGTCTTCCTATTCAGACAACTGACTGAATGTAGTATCTTAGGATACTTACTACTCTGGAAGAGAGTTGGGGGAGTTGGCCTGAACAGATACTCGAAAGCCTTCTTTCAGAACTACACACTGCGTTTTACATTGAAGAGCTCTGAGTTTACTCTAAATCATGCACAGAGCCAAATTTTACTGTGCTTAGAGCCAGGGTGCAGATGAAATATGGAAAATTTTGCACACTTATTGTATTCTTAACTGAGAGCATTTCTGACAGAACCAAGGATTAAGCATATCTTGTTTCAAACAGGGTTTTGGAGTTTATTTTTTTAAAGGCTGAGGAAAGCAAGCTCAAAGAAGGGCAGAGTGAGCAGCAGGGAAGCAAAACTCCTTTTATCATTATTCTAAAATGAGATAAAGTAAAAGAATGGTCATGAAGAATATCAGACATTAAATAGCATCCCTGTGTGCAAATCATAACTGTAAGCTCTGTTTTAGATAATGGCTTACATAGGGAGATGGCTCTTTATAATGAAGAAACACTAAAAAATGTGATAGAGAGACCTGATGGTATTCTTATGGGAAATATTAGGGAATAAAGATAAAATGTTTCATTTGAGAAGCATATTTATAATATGTGCCCTGGTTCTTTCTTCATTATTGTTAAGCCATCCTATGAACAGAAAGACAATATGTGAAAACCATAGCATATAGTCAGCTTTGGGTATGTGAACTTTCTAGAAACTGTGAAAGATCCATGCATACATCCTTGTGGATGTTTGAAAAGATGGTAGTCTAAATAGCTCCCATTGGCTCTTTAATTCAACTTTGACTTACTACAGCTAACAAAAACATTGGAAAAAATTTCTTCTGCTCCTGACCCATTTTTTGGGCAATTAGCAGTTGGGGCAATACATCCTTGGCTGGATGTTTGATGAAGATTGGTCTGGATTTGATCAAATGTGGTGTAAGAGATGTGAAATCTCTCCAGCTCCCCAATGGTCAGTATCTTTATCAATATCATCAACTGTATCACATAGCTTGCAGGTGTAAGAGATGTGAGGGAATGTGATTCTTCTCATACATGGTAAGATTAGTGTGTAAAAACTGCAAATGGAGTAAACAACTTCTGATTTGTTTAAGGCTAGTCAGTGACTTTATCAATATCATCAACTGTGTGAATTACTACCACAACCAGCTAACAAAGACTCTCCTTTAGATAAACAGCAGATGACTGTGGTTTTGGAAACAAAGGACAAAGAGAAGCTGAGCTGTCTCGACAGTGTAACACTTAGACAGACATCTCACACTTACACTTTGGTAAAACAGTGGCATCTGGGCCAGAGCAGAAACATTTGGTTTGCAGAAATAACAATACTTTGGTCCCTTTCACCTTGAAAAACATTTCTATGCATTTGACTGCTGCAACATTTCACAGTTCCTTGGGAAAATAAACTATTTGGGGGGGTACCAAATCTGGCAGAAGCATCAAAACATCAGCATTTTATTTTCAAGCTTCCTCATGATGTCAATTCCCACACCAAAATCATTTGTGTTTAGATTTCATGACTACTTGGAAGAAATAAGAAAAGTAACAAAAAGATTGTACACACAAAGAAAAAGTGATGGTCCCCAAGGATAATTCAAGAAGAAAACTGGATTGTGTGAATGCCAGTTTCTGTCCACCTCCCAGTGAGGGGGAAGATTTTGCATAACCATTTCTATCCCTCTGCAAAGGTGAGCAAGGTGCTGTTAATAACTAAATCTTCCTTAAGTTTAATTACAAGGAAACAAGAAACAACAAGAAAGGGTAAAAAGGAACCGACAGAAGAATATGGGAGAATGAAATAAGTGTTTATGGGGTTTTTTCCCCTGGATGTAAGTTCATTACCAGACTAATATTATTACTTCAAGGGTCATTTCTCTGCAGTCACTAAAATACTAAAACAAGGGAAAAGCTGCATGTGAGTAAAAGAAAAACCAAAAGCCCTAGATCATTATACTCTCAAAAGAACTTTTACATAAAAGAGGCCTTGTAAAAGAGAGTCCCCCTAAGTCATACACTGTTAACTGCATTCCCCTGCTAATGACAGAGAGAATACATTAAATAGAGGAGGGACTCACTGGAAAACAAGATTAGGTAAAATATTTGATTTTGAAAACTTTTAGTGCTTTTTAGAGGGGAAGAAAAGACAATGGTAGAAAACTCTTCCTATGCTATTTCAATGTATGCAAGTGTAGCTTGAATATGAACTTTGCCCCACTGGAGTTGACAGCCTAGATATTTTCAACGACATTGTACACATGGTTCAAGGCCATTTGTAGGGCTGAAACTTGGAAATTGTCTGCAAGGATTAACAGATGAGATTCCCCTCTGGTAGCTGTGCAGGTCATCAGAAAAATTAAAATTATGTACAGATATTGCTACTCTCACATCAAGACAGTAGCTACACAGTTTGTGTACAATATGCTCACAAATATCAGTTAAGCAATTGACTTTTTTAAATAGCCATATTCAAAGTCCAACCACTGCTATACAAATGTTTCAGCAATAACACAAGTTCAGACCAATCAATGAATTCTTGGACAAGCTAAATTTCATAAGCAGTTATTTGCCCAAAAACAGTGCACAAAATAGAAAATGCCAGGTAGGTTTAGTGGTAGCAGAAAGCACTTTGATTATCTAGGGGTAAAGCCGTTTCACATTCATTCCAAATAAGAGGTGAAATTATAAAAGGAGTTTGAAAAATACACCAGCAAACCAGCATGTCAGTACAGCTGCTCATAACCTGACTTTGATGTGAAGTTTATCTGATCATATACACTCCTTCATGAATGCCCATTTAAAAATGAGGTAAAATCAATCTTTTGTAAAGACATTCCTTAAATTCAGAGTGAAAATAAACATCCCCTAGACATAAACACATGACTAGTGAATTCCAGAGGGCCATATGAACCAAACTTCCATATCACAACCCGGGTGAAGCTGTGCTCCAAACCAGGGACATGCCTAGACCCTTTTCTCCTGACCTTGAGCAGCAGCCCCTATGGAAAAATCTGTTTAAAAAGATAAAGACTATTTCATTTTATATTTTGGGAAGACATAGTCAGATACAAGACTTCCTGGTTACTTTAATCCTTGTCAGAGAACAAAGAGTAAGATAAAATGGAACTTAGGGCTTGAGCCAAAATGCTTTGAAATCAATTAGATTCTTTTCATTGATTTCAATGAGTTGTGGATCAGACCACCTCTTCCTCAAGGCAGCAATAAGACACTTCCTAGAGAAGGCAGGGGTCCTCAGTTTCACCATTCATTCATTTTGATCTTTCACTGTTTAATGAATCTCTTCATCCTGCTCTTATTCTCAGCTCTCAGCCAGGCAGGCATTAGCAGTGCATTCACCAGGCAGTAGATGATCACCAGTATCCATCTTTCAAAAGAGACGTACAACTGCGGCCACTCAGGGCCATTAAAGATCCCATGGTATTTTTGCAAGAGCAGAAATAACAATGCCAGCGTCTTGGCCAAACTCCAGCCTCTTTAATTACATTCTGTCCATCTATATTCCCTCCTTAGTTTCAGCTGGAAAAATTAGCCACCATTTTCCACTATCTTATTAATCTTTTAATGTAGAATTAATTATAACAGAAAGACTATGAGTGTAAAATATTGGCACTTACAGCTATAATGAAAAAATCATTGCTGTCCATAAAAAACAGAAAATGCAACTATCTTTTCACAGAAAAAGTGTACATCATTAGTACAGTAAAAATAACCATATTTTCTGGTTTAAAAGATAATAGCCAAAATATGCCTAAGTGGAAAAAAAAAAAAAAAAAACAAACAAACAACCCAAACAACCTAAATCAAAACTAAAATTAAAAAAAAAGGGGAAAAGAAAAAAATACTTAGCACAGCTTGGACAAGCTCCACATTAATATTTAACATCAGGAACCACTAAGAATTCTTGAAGTGAATTCTTGATCAGTGGGATTATTTATGTGCCTTTTGGAGTTGAAAACAATGTGATGAGATATTCCGCTATCTTGAGATCTAGACTAGAAGAACATGCAGTTATTTTTCAGCATCCCTACTTAAAAACAAACAAGCAAAATTTAATCCAGATAATTGACAATGTGTAAAATAGCTGATCATTCTGCTCCTTGAGGACACTGAAAATCAAAACAATATCTTCACATTTTTTTCTTCAGAAAAAAAAGGAGACCTTAAATGCTTTTCTTTCCACAGTATGGATGTAACATATCATAGAGAAGACCGTGGCCCAAAAAGATCTCAGGAGGTACAAAATTTTAAATAACAATTTGGGATAAAGATGCAGCATAACTACATCTCAGTGGAATACAGTGAAAGAGGGTTCAACCATGAAAGCTTACAACTCACTCACTCTTCTAGCAGATGTGGTTGTGATTAAAAGGTTGTTGTTGGCAACAAGTAAAATGAAGAGCAGTCTAGGGGGCCCAGAGAGCTAATCCATTAACTTCATCAGCCCCAGATTTAGTTCCCATCTTAGTACAGTCTTAGGAAACAGTCAAATTGCATTTACCCATCCTAATTACAGGATTCACTGAAAATGTAGGGCAATAGGTAGAGAATTCATAGCTAGAAAAAAGGTCATGTGGGTATCTTTCTGTAGAAATAATTTGGTCATTTGCAGATCATATTAGGTCAAGTCACTTGTGATACTCTAATCAAAGCTATGGACTGGAGAGCTTCAAAGTGATGATAAATGACAGGAGAGTTTTTCAAGAGTCAAGAGATCTGAAAGGAGAGAGAAAAACTAAGGGGAATCTTGCAATAAGTTCAACTGACCAAAGAGCTGCTGTTGTTTAGTTGAACTCAGGGCAATCTTCATGTTTTCTGGGCTCTGTTCTGCCTCTTCAGCAGAATTGACAGTCTCTCATTTGCTAAGACATCTAACAGTGAAAAGCTGATATGTGGGAATTCCTAGGAAGAAACAACTCATCAGTGACAGGAAATAGCCTAGATAACTTCATGAAACTTTTCCCTTCAGTCTTCATGATAATTTGTGAGGAGAAGCACTTTTAAAACATTGTTATATATTATTGGTATTATTTTCTCTCCAAGGCAGCAGTACTGCTGTGATAGCAAAGTTCTGCTGCTCAAATCACCTGCAATGTTCAACCACCCTGGATTTCATCCTGCCTGCAGTGGTTTTTACCTGGCATTGGGAGGTACAGTGAGGAACTGAGCCTCTGTCTTATTTCTGACATCTTCTATATGAGCTGTACTCATTACACATCATATACATATTGTTCTCAATGAGCCAACTCGAGCACAGACATGCACATTTCTCTTGAATTCCTGCCATACATGACTATATTTGTTAAGACTTAATGCTCAAATTATAGCTGTTCTGTAGCTAGTTTCACTAGCTACAGAAAATATTAGAATACTCTCTTTACTCCTGAGATTTTGCAAAGCAGACTGCAACTTCCACACAGATTTGCAAGAGAAGTTGGAAGCCTAATATGTTCAATTCAGAACTTTTTCCAGTAAGAGGTAACTTTCCTCAGACAGCCCCCAATGCTGTTCACAGAGCATGCAGAAAATAATTTTTAAAAATACCGGGAGAAATTATCTACATGGATATAATAAATATTTCTGAAGCATTCAGAAAATGTTTCAACTTTTTTTTGTGATAGATTTTTCAGAAATTACACCTGCCCAAGCTCTCAGGGTTTGCAAACATAGCTCTGTCAACACTCTTGTGAGAATATTTTTTTAAGTGTTCATTCTCTCCCTCAGCCCATTTAAATGCTTTTACTTGCTGTTTTTGCAAGATGGACAGACAAGAAAAGCTGAAAGTGTGTTCAGAGACTCCAGTAAAATGTTGTATTACACAAGCTAATGTTACATGTACGATTTTTAAAAATTAGCTAAATATATTGTTACTCAAATCTTGTACAGATATCTCAATCCTGTAATAAGGAAAGACCAAATAATTTTCAGGCAAGTATGTGCCCTTTTTCTGCAGGTATTACCAAGCACTGGGAAACACCTGGTCCCCTGTTACACACTGATACTAGTTTGTTTCAGCAACTAATTATCCTTGATAATTTGCATTGGGCATGAAGAACTATTTGAATTTGAACATATTAAAAAAGTGTTCTCTGCAACAGACATCTCCAAATGCAGCATGTCCTGTCCCACAGATTCAAATTAAACACCTTACAGCAGTTACCCACCCATTGCTTACCCAAACAAGAAATCTCTACCTATCAAGTCTAGCTAGTAGGCTATAGGCAGAGGAAATCAATCTAGCAGCCTAATCTAATTTATGAATGTACATAATTAGGAATAATTGAATGAAGCTAAAAGAAGGAAACTCCAAGTGAATGACGGAGTACAGATCAATTCCCAAGTAAAGCAGTGCACACCCAATGGTTTACCACAAATTAAATTTGACTGAAAAAACCTAAAAAAATTACTCTTCTGGCAAGAAATAGAAGTGATGATCTAGCACATCCTATAAGCCCATGATTAATTGCCAAAAAGCCCTTTACATATTAATAACTTTCTTTTTTTTTATTCTCTTGAAATGTGCTTTGCTTTTGAAAACATAGCTGCTTTAAATGCTGTAATAAAAATAACAATATTTTAAAAGTTGTTCTCACCACGAAAAGTATATTTCATAATTAAAAACTAGATGTAGCCTCATTTCTAGTTTGGGGGTCAGCCTGGATGACACAATGGCCATTTCTGGCTGGACTATCTACAAATACGTAATTGGAGTGTAAATTATTTTCACTATATAAATAGCTCTTGATGATATCACAATTTGTAAATAGTGCTGTTTGTTTTCCCAGAAGCAGCTTTGTGCTAGCTGACAGCTCTGAAAAGTTTCTGCACTTGATTACGCCTTTTTCCTCTTTATAGTTCAATAGGAAACCAGCTGTTATGTGCCCAGTATGAACTGGGTCTGCTTTTCCAAATGTTTTCTTACATCCATGACACATAAGCACCTTTAACATTCTTGGGTGGGAAAGCAAGCTGCATGCACATAGATGTATTATTTTTAAGTCTTTATTTTTATGTAGCTGCAACAGTGTATTTCACAGCTGGCTGATGAAACACACTAGAATGATTTGGAATTCCTCAGTGTTCCTTAACAGGCAATTAAACTGAAAATAGAAATGACCGTATGTGGTCAGGTGCATTTCTTCTACTGTATTACTCACACTGTTGCCAGCAGAATATTTAAAGCATACATTGGTGCAGCTGTGCTAAGGGCTTTCCAAACTTCACTACTCAAACTTGCCCTAGAGAAGCCTTAAAAATGCATCTGTTTACTAAGATTTTACCATTAACCTTTCCAACATCATGGCATCTTTCTAACTTACTTAGGGATTATAATAACAGTAGCCTGTATAATTTATATCTGAAGACTTTTAAACACACCGAGAAAGTATTCTAGAAACCTTCTAGCATTCTCAAAGACTAAAATAGTGTTAAGAAATGGCTTTGAAGGGGAATATCCTCCTTTTCTTCTACAGAAGCTGAAGTTAAATGCAACACACAAGAGGCTAGAAAATCCTGTGCTAAGATACTCCAGAAGCTGGCACAACATATGGCAAGATGAAATGGGATGAGTCTCTGGGGTAATGTGGTCAGAGAGAAATCCTCTTCTGTTACCTTGTAAAAATTGCCTTTTCTTGAAAGACTAGAGATTGTTGTATTCACCTCCCTTCATCCTCAAGAAGAGGCAAAACTGTTACTACTTTCCTGTCTGTTCCTTAGGCAAGAATGCACAAGGAAAAGGGCTTACCAAGAAGCCAAACGGAAGGGAAGGCTATTTACCAAAAGAAGTATAAGATAATACACATCCATACACAGTACTATTTTCAATATAAACATTTTCTTCCCTGTGTCCATAGAGAAAGCAAGGGGGAAGGAAAAAAGACACATAGTTTTTATCTACTAATGTGATTTTTTTTAAAGTGAAGCTCAGTTATAGAAAAGCCTTACTGAAGTTATAAATACTTTCTATTGTATGTAGCAGTTTTTGGAGAGACATCTGTAGAGTCCAGCTAAGTTAGATCTCATCCAATTCTGTAAGAATTGTCATAGGGAAGAAATGGAAGCATGTAAGATGACATAACCACAACAACAAGTGGGGCCATCTCTAGGAAAAGAGTGATGGTCATAGAAACTTGCAGCATCCAGAGGAGAAGGTGGAGGGGGAAAGCAGCAGTTTGAGATTCAAACTCTAGATCAGGAAGCCCAAGGAGCTCCTCCCTCCACCCATGCACATAGCAGGGGTCACAGGGCTGCCAGCAGAAGAGAGGAAACTATCCCAGCTCTCAGAGCAGTGAGAGCTGTGGCTTAGCAAACTAAAACACAGCTGAAATGAGGATGCAGACAGCTATGTTGTGTCAGTTTGAAGTTTTGTTTCTAAGTTTCTGCACTGAAACTGCCATTGTTGAAAAGTCGCATTAGATTTACTTATCTACACATGAAAGTCTTGTTAAGGTTAATGAGAATTTCTGTTAGATAGGTGATAACAGACTTTTTCATTATTATTACAACACCAAAATGTTTTCCCGTGTTTCAGGATTAGAAAGCAGTGGGTGTCTTGAATTCTAGGTCTCTGAAAAGCTCCATGAGAAGTTCATCTATTTAGATCAGCGGCAATGTGGAAGCTGTCAGCTAATCATATTTTGATCCTAACTGCAACACATTAATTGGAAATAAAAGTAGCCTGTTTGAGAAGAGGGTGAGGCACTAAGCTGATAGACATATAAAGTCTCTTTTTCACTTACACGTCACATGTTTGTTATTATTTAGATTCAGATTCTTTCTAGATTTTATTTTAAGCTGCAATATCAAATAGCATTTATCCAGGCATTTTTAAATCATGACAAGATAAAAGCCAATCTTTTTTTAATCAGTATGCAGAGAAGAAGAGAAGCAGTAGTAAAGCAGTTGATGCATGTTTGCTGACAAAATATTTAATCCAAACATTTAATTTCAATCTGCCACTGTTCTCAGTTGGTATAATTACTTTAAGCAAATATCATGTAGAAAGGAACAGAAAATAGTCTCAGCTACTGAAAAGTAAATAATAAAATATAATCATAATCAAATGTTTAAAGCGACATAATTCCATTCTAGGATCGTTTTGTGTGGACTATTTTAAATGTTTAAGTGATTTTAAATTATTTCTGACATAATGGCCTATGATGCTGCCTATACTGGCAAGCAGTGGAAAAGATTTAATTCTCTCTCATGTTCATACACACCATTCTTCAAAGGTAATATAGGGAAATCCCACTGCAGTCAATGGAAAATTGTAGACTTTTGCTTTTCATGTCATTGAACATTAAAATCAACACAGACTTTGGGTAGTGATCATAACAAATTTTTGTGGGATTTAACCAAATTAATATGAACAATGTATATTACTCTTTTATCCTTACTTGAAACCTAATTAGCTCAGCCCCCAGTGACAGAGTCTCCAATTTTTAGGACAAAATTTTTGACCAAATTTTCTATTTTCTGGAAAATTTGAGATGTAAAATTCCACACCACCCAAAAGCCACTTTGATTTTCAACAATAAGTAAATCAATCCATCACAAATCTTGTGGCGCTACAAAGGGCTAAGAGTGTGATTAAGGTGGATTTCATTGATGAGTAATTCTTTTCTTGTGGTTTTCCACATTCTTGACTCTATTACAATGCTTTTCTATAGCACTGATGAGATTTTGGACCCTGTTCTAGAAGTTATATAGGCTTGTAATACTTAAATACAACTGCAAGCCAAACATGTGCATTATTCAAAACAAACAAATGAACAAAAACCAAAACCAAACAAACAAAAAAAAGACTGCTCTTTAGTGCTATTATCTAGTGAGTAAAATTACATATAAAGTCTCTTTTTCACTTACACGTCACATGTTTGTTATTATTTAGATTCAGATTCTTTCTAGATTTTATTTTAAGCTGCAATATCAAATAGCATTTATCCAGGCATTTTTAAATCATGACAAGATAAAAGCCAATCTTTTTTTAATCAGTATGCAGAGAAGAAGAGAAGCAGTAGTAAAGCAGTTGATGCATGTTTGCTGACAAAATATTTAATCCAAACATTTAATTTCAATCTGCCACTGTTCTCAGTTGGTATAATTACTTTAAGCAAATATCATGTAGAAAGGAACAGAAAATAGTCTCAGCTACTGAAAAGTAAATAATAAAATATAATCATAATCAAATGTTTAAAGCGACATAATTCCATTCTAGGATCGTTTTGTGTGGACTATTTTAAATGTTTAAGTGATTTTAAATTATTTCTGACATAATGGCCTATGATGCTGCCTATACTGGCAAGCAGTGGAAAAGATTTAATTCTCTCTCATGTTCATACACACCATTCTTCAAAGGTAATATAGGGAAATCCCACTGCAGTCAATGGAAAATTGTAGACTTTTGCTTTTCACGTCATTGAACATTAAAATCAACACAGACTTTGGGTAGTGATCATAACAAATTTTTGTGGGATTTAACCAAATTAATATGAACAATGTATATTACTCTTTTATCCTTACTTGAAACCTAATTAGCTCAGCCCCCAGTGACAGAGTCTCCAATTTTTAGGACAAAATTTTTGACCAAATTTTCTATTTTCTGGAAAATTGGAGATGTAAAATTCCACACCACCCAAAAGCCACTTTGATTTTCAACAATAAGTAAATCAATCCATCACAAATCTTGTGGCCCTACAAAGGGCTAAGAGTGTGATTAAGGTGGATTTCATTGATGAGTAATTCTTTTCTTGTGGTTTTCCACATTCTTGACTCTATTACAATGCTTTTCTATAGCACTGATGAGATTTTGGACCCTGTTCTAGAAGTTATATAGGCTTGTAATACTTAAATACAACTGCAAGCCAAACATGTGCATTATTCAAAACAAACAAATGAACAAAAAACCAAAACCAAACAAACAAAAAAGACTGCTCTTTAGTGCTATTATCTAGTGAGTAAAATTTACTTTTGTGCAGAGGATCATTACAAAGGAAGAGCAGAAATCAAGTCCTTTTTTAAACACTGACTTGCAGATTAATTGGGAAAATCACAATTACAGTAACTACAAAGTTTATAATTTTAGATTTTGGGAAAAAAATCCATTTGATCGCATGTGTCCCAGTCATATGAAGAAAATTATTACAAGGCTGAGAAGGGGGCCAGGATATAGAATAGAAGTAGCTTTGTTTGCTAATTGAGTGCAGTATTTTTTAGCAAATTTCTGTACTATTATACAGTTTGATCCCCAAAGTAACTTGCCTTCCCTTTTTCCTCTTCAAAGACTTCCTCTAGAACAGAAACAGGTATGAGTGTTAATGTGAAGTATGAGTGACCATTGAATATCAGTCCTCTCCTCTCCTTTAGCCACTCCACAGCACTTGCTCCAGTCCTTGCAGACCGGGAACAGGGAGCCAAGCTCAAAGCCTGCACTGGCAGCTCCCAGCCACGCTCATCTCTCGGTTCACCTAGGCACATAGCACCGTTTGCATGTATAGGAGGTGAGAGAGAAAACATTTCTACTTGTGAAGGTGAGAGGGAGGCATTTTTGTTTGTTTCTGTATATAGCAAAAGCACAAGTTCATTTCAAAGCAAAATGATGGATGTCCTTAATTTGTTGCTTATGAAGTGCATGAGCAGATGAGATAATGCAAACCAGAGAGGTTATCCAGACTAACTAGATATAACAAGGAAATCAGAAACAATCCAGGGGAAAAAAATAAAATAAAAAAAAAAGGGAACTGTTTTAAAGTGAACTAAGCAGGATCCAAAGACACTCAGAGTCATGTAATCTCTAACATAATTACACCAATATTTCTCTGAACTGAAGTTACAATTTTGTTTACTTCTCAGGCAGACTCGCCTGTATTACAGGTCAAGCATGCGTGTCAAAACTGGCCGGCTTTTCAGCAGTGATTGCTGTTACTTATCGGGTTTGTTTCCATGGCTAAACAGGCGGCGCTCCCCTCTCCTCCCCAGCCCCGTAGCAAAGCAGAGCGGGGCGGGCGGGAAGGCACAGCTGACAATGGCAGCCGAGGCTTTATTTATTGCTCCCAGCGGGGGTGCGATGCCGCAGCTTCTTTACAATCATCAACACCCTGGGGCTTTTTAGTTCCACATATAAGACAAGGAAGATGGGGGATGACAACTAACCTCAAGGGATTAGGTACCTGAATCCTATCCCAACTACTAGCAGACTCCAACTGTGTTTAAATGTTTTTTGAAGAATTTCTGATGTTCAGTGGTTGCTGATTACTTCCAGATTTTAGTTCTACACCAGTGGAGCTCTGCTACAAAGAGTTTAGCAGTTGTTGGTAAAAATTGCAATTGCACCAAAGAAATGTCTTCTTCAAAACCAGTTTCAAAAATATTACAACACTGTTAAAAAAACCAACCAACCAACAAAACCCAATCCAAAACCAAACCTACAGTAAAAGAATGCAGAGAAGTTGGGGGAAAGGGAGGAGAGAGGGTGGAGAAAATGACAGGCATCATTTTAGCTTTAAGGCCTTCTCAAATTTTCCTTAAAATGTTATAATGTTATTTTAATCTTCAGGAGGATGACTTACATAAATGTTCTATAGACAACATTTACTTCCTGTTGAGTTTACATGATTTAAGCTTCAACATGGGGCATGTCTGGGCCTTCCCTCCATTATTAAATGTCAGCATAAGAGAATGTGTATACTTAAATGTGTCTTTTAATTTAGTAAATTAGATATAATTAGATAGTAACATACAATTTCAATAAAATGAGAAAGAGTTTTCTAACACGCACAAAAAAATCCCACATATTCTGTTTTCAGTTGCATACATCTTACTAGTAAATCAGAGGCCATTCAGTGAGTAGCCTGAAGGTAAATGTGGTGAATTTGAGCTACTGAGTCTAAAAACTACCTGGAAGGCTTCACTTGAGTTTTCTTCAGCTTTCAAGAGAATTAAAGGCATAATCCCCACATTTATATCTAAATACTTTATTGTTTTGTCAACAAAGAAAGCATACTAAGAGGAAAACCCTAAAAGAAATAATATAATTTATATAACTATCTTTTGCATATTTCTACACTGAATTTAAGACAAGTTTTGAACATAACTCAGTGGAAGACAGACCTCCTTTGTAAGGTTGGTTTGTCTGTTTGTTTCCAGGTCTGTTCATGGTTTTAAATAGCAATCAAGGCTAAAACAGGCATCTTAATAGTAGAAGAATTTAGATGAATTATTATTTCCATTAACTCTTTTCAATGCAAGTGTAAATTTTTTTAATTCATCAAAGCTCCTTCCCACAAAAGAAAAGGGAAAGAAAAAAGAGGAGTATAAGAAAAAGGAAAGAGTGAAAAAAGAGACTAATGGAAGATTTTCCAGTACTCTTAAGCAACTGTAAAAGTCCTTAAAATCTTGGTAGTAAAACAAAAGCATATAAACTAGAATTCACTTAATCTTCAGAAATGCTCATCATGTTTAGATAGACACTGTTCACATAGCAGAGTTCAATTCTAAGATGAACTTCTTTTAGTTTTGCAATGCAATACTGGAGCTTGCACCTTTCTAGCAAGCTCCAGGAACAGTATAAAACTAAATTATTTTGAGCAGGCTACAGCCCCAGCAGCAAAAGGCAGATACTACTGCTTATTCACATGGTGCAAACTAGACAACATGTGTGTTTCATAGGATTTTTGGGAGTACAAATTCAACATGGAGTAGATTGAAAATCTTTTCAGATCCAAAATGGATCTGAAGCTGGATGTACAGACCTCTGATGCATCAACAACCCTATTCTCTTATTACAACATTTGCATTCATTAGAGAGGAGTTTTTCTGATTTTTAGTGAAATAATTCTCTGATGGCAAGCTGTATTTGCAGTACTGACTCTTGGCAGCACACAATATACCACAGCCAGCATTGTCCAAGAAGGGATTATTTCATTCCACTACATCATATCACAACTGACTGTACCTCGTAGTACAAATGCAACCTTGTCATTGCAATTTGTCACACTTTTTTGTGTGCATTATAGCTCACAGAAGTCTCATCTCCTGTGCTGAATAGCCCACTGCCATATAACAGATGACACTATAAATGAAAAAGGTGAGATCTCAACAAGGGAGAGATTGGTCATAGCATCCATTACAGAGCTGGCTGTCTCCCGGATCACACACACTCTGGAACTGCATCCAAAGCTCAACCAGGGGACAGTTTTGCTGCCACCATCATGTGTCTGCTGGCCTCTTAGGAGACATGGCTTGCTTTACATAATCATTGGACAATTTGGGACCAGTTGCATGTAAAACATCTGGTGTCAGTTCTGTTTGTTCTTAGTTTTCCAAGAAGCCTTTACACAACTGAAAACAACAAAATCTATCTCCATTCTCATCATTGTCTATGCTTTTCTTCCATTTAAAATCACCTCTGCAGTATCAAGAGAAGTAAAGGTAGAAATGAGAAGGCAGGAAGAGTTAGGCCTAGTCAGATGGGAGCTGGTGGGAAGAGGGCACTCAATAGTGTGAGGTGCCCACCTCTTCTCTGGGTCTGCATTCAGGCCCTGCCCTGCAGCCAGGGTGAAAACCCAGTCTCCTTTGGGCATTGGGTCAAATTATAACTGTGCTGGGGGATGGCTGCTTGACTGGGACTCCATGCCTGCATCTCACTGTGGATGCGCATTAAAAGAATGTAAAACAACCTACACCAAGAAAAGTGCTGGAGGTGGGGGGTCGATTCTTTGGGATTTTCCAAAAGCATTAAGTCCCCCACCAGTTTCCCATCCTAATACTCTCTCATGCCATAATGCCTGCTGCTAAGCAGCTGCATTGCCTTGACCACTGTTTTTCATGAAGAGTACTGTCTCATTGTTCCCTTATGTTATCCTTATTTCATCTATCCTTTGTGTACATGTGTAAACCTTTTACTTACACTGCAGGTTTTCCTGTGCAGTGATTGTCTTTGTTATACATTTGTAAAGTGCTTAACTCAGAGAATCCATGGCCTATACATGCTACTGTTACAGAATGATAATAATAGGAGGCAGATTACTTAGAAGGAAGTGCATGAATTTTTCAAACAGGTATGTGCAAATCAGGAAAAATCCCTCAGCAGTGAAAAATTTGTGATAGCAGAGTGAGTGAAATACATGAGTGGGCAATTGCCTATTGTATGGTTTTATATCATTGTGAGAAATCTTTTAACAAGTTTCCTCTCTCAAGATTTATTTCCATCTAGTTAGCATGGAACCACTAACTCCAAAGTTTCAATATTGTGTGGGATATAAAACAATTCAGCCAGCACAGAAAAACAGTGCACAGCAGGGAAACATTTTAGATAAAATTGAAGTGTAATTTCTGCTATTCTTACATACCTAATGAACACACTTTAATACAGCACTACAATAGAGGTTGAGATTTCTTGACTCTCAGACACACAGAAAATGTTTGTGTGTAAATTTTATTCATATTCTACCACCTCTGATTTTCTAGCAAAACAAAAACTTTATAGTACATTTAGGACTACACAGCAAAATATTCTCTTTCTCAATATTAAGGGGTTTCTGTTGCTCTTAACAAGTCCAAGAGGTGTTTTTTAATTGCTGAGAAATTTCTTTCTAGTCCTCAAAACAAACACATGGTATTTTAAGTTCAGATCAACCTACTTGGCACATTTCACAACACCTTACCTGTACAGAATGCTTTTCAAAAGCCAAATTTCAGTTCATTATCAAAGGATGAATGTGGTTTTCTGTGGCTCAGAAAATAACCTCATAAATGCTCTGAATGATACAATTAATTTTAGCCCACTTGGTAAGTTTTGCACTAGACATCCCGTGCTCTCCCTGCATAGTGTTCCCCAATCCTTGGAAAATTTAGAGTCTTAAGCTAATCACTTTACAGTTATCTCTGAATCCATCATACAGCCAGGCTACAAATGGCTTGTAAGGGCACTGTTTCCTTCTTCATTCAGCTTCCTTTTAAGTTAGTAGCAGCACTTTACAACAGAAGAACATCAATTAATAGTAAATTATGACAGGATTCATGTGGGATCATATATTACCACCTCCTTGATGCCAAAACCCTTCACAATGATGAACACCAATACAGTGAATACCAAACACGACTTATAATGATTTTTGCCGTTTCTTGAAAAGTGTTGCCAATCTACCTTTGATTCCAAAGAAGTAGCACATCTTTCTCTGTCTGAAAATACGAACTTTTGCTCATGCGATCTCCACAAAGCCTCTTTTATGTAGGTCAAAGGATGCTTCCCCTATGCCCATTTAATATGTTTTCTGTGAAGTTCTGTGTGCTGCCCTTAGGGCCATGCACATGCTGTCTGTATGCATGCAAGTTGCACAGCAAGTTCTTCCCCCTGCCCCATCACAATATCTACAGTTCCATCTGCCCTGTAATGAAATTGTGTGCCTCCATCTATTTTTCAAGCATTCTTAAGTGTCACACAGACAGTAAATCACTGCTTTATGAATAGGCCTCTAAGACAAGGACACAGTTTACAAGAAACTTAGCATTTAAGCTATTTTCATCTTGACAATGACTGACATGTCTCTCAGAGAATATTATATATTTAGAGTACTTTGAAGGCACTGTACTTAAGAAACATGTCTCATCAATTGGATGAACTACTGAACTAAGTCTTAAATGTTTAAAGAAGGGTCAAAAAGACACCCTGCTACGAAAGCGTGCAACCTACACCTCACTAATATCAGAGTAGAAATCCACTCAATGAATATTTTTTGCAAATTTTCTTTCTATTAAAAAAATCCTTATGCTTTATCTCTGAATATTTATCAGACCTGGAACTGATACTTTAAGAAGTAGAAGTTAAGCTCTAAAGCAAAACAAAAAACAAACCACATCCCATTCTTCATAAACTTCATGAGAATTTCTTCAACACATGTCTCCATTTATACCACACATCAAGGAAGGCTAGAATCCAATTTCAAATCAAATAACCTCCGTATCGATGCGTGGTGTAGTTCTCAATGCACTCTTATCAAGTCGTGCTTTCTGGTGGGTAATGCACACAATAAAACTTAGAGCAGCCATTTGGCAGAACACTGCTGTAGTCAAATTGAAATAGCCTTTAGTACCTTGGTTAAAATGGAGAGACATAAGGAATGCCTGTCATCTGGGGAAAAATAGTGTCTTTAAATTAAGAAAAAAATTTCCCTTGAAAATACGACGCAGGACAATGGCATAGATTCTAGGATCTTATTTAAAACTGTAAAGGCACAGTTCAGCACAGAGACACGATTTGTTAGGAAACAAAAGATAGTGTGCCAGGGACCAAAGATTTGCTGCTGGATTCATGTCATAGAGGTAGCTAGAAAATGTGAGTTACATATAATTACTCATTCCTCAAGGGAAGTGATGCTTTTAAACTGATATCACAATACAGAACAAACATGTATCTTACCAAAATAAAAACCATGGTAAAACCCATATTTGATCATATGAAACAGGTAGAGTAGCTGATGTAACATTATACATTTAAGAAATCTACAGGGGTGTTTTTTAAGCAACGAAATGAATCTCATGGATCATAGAAATAAGGAGTCAGCTAATATAAGCAGAAATTCACACCAAAAATAGATTATGAGCGAGATTTATAAATCACTGAAGGTCATGGAAGAAGTTTTCACTTACATCAACATATCCTTTGAAATGTCCAGCTTAAATAAGAGCTGGAGTTTCAGGTGCCTGATTTAGCTATGCAACGTATTTGGGTGAAGTTTCAAAGAGCTGAAACACTGTCTTTTCCTAAGCAAACAGAAACCTGGACTGTTGCCATGAAGAGCTCAACTTGTAGGTTGAGAACAGCAATTCCTTCCCTTTCCTAGGTACTTTTAGGGCAATCCACACAGCTTTGGTTCTCCAGTGGCACCTATATGATGGTGAATTTTGGGGACTCAGCAGAGGCCACCAACACAGGTAGGAAGCACCTAACCTCCGAGGAGGGGCTAAGGCTTGTTCAGCCTGGAGAGGAGGTGGCATTGATGGGAACTTGCAGCATCTCCCTGTGCAAGAGAGGAGGTTACCTGGCTCCAGAGCAAGGGTCCTCCCTGAAGGAAATGCAGGCAAAGGAGAATCAAGTGTCACAGATTAAATCAGAAGACTAGACATAATGAAAATAAAAATCCTTGAAAGAAGTTGTAGAATCTCTGTCCTTGGGGAGTTTCTTGGCCCAACTGACTGAAACCCCACAGCTGATATTGTTCCTACATCAAGCAGAGTAGGGCTTCCCCAGCCTGACCTTAATAAAAAACAGCACCACCAAGATAGTTTTCTTCTATGATACAACAACAGACACATTAGGGAAATTACAGGGATAAAACCAAATACTGCTCGTTTTGTTTAAGAATCAGCATTCACTGCTGAAATTTATAAATACTTTTAAAAGTTTGTATGTTGAATGCACGTACTTCCACTTTGCTAATAATGCCAGATATCAGAACATATGAAATTTGAAAATCTGTGTTAATTCAGTGAAAATCTGTGTCAATTCAATGCCATATGGCCATAGGCATTCATCCAAGAAACTGGCATCTCAACAAATGATTAGAAGAGCTTTCCAGATTTGAAGTTGGAGTTCAGTGGAGAATCCAGTTGACTGGCTGCTTAAAGTACACAAACCTCTTGCAGGGCCTGCCTCCCTGTCTTTACTTTAGGAAAGGCAGTCTCTCACTTCCAATAGCAACAGCAACCCCAGAAGGCTTTGCAGGGGTTTTTACCCCTCTGTTCCCCTTTTCTGAGAGAAAGGATGAGGATGTGCCTTCCACCTCAACCAAAACAAGGGCAGGAGGAAACACAATAAAGCACAATAGCATACTGGAAAGGGCTACAGGATTCTCTGAAATTAGCACTCAGCATACCAGAATTCAGGAGCTGAACAACTCTACCCAACACCACTCTAAGAAACCACTAACTGCCAGGAACAATCATAGGAAGAAGAATTTGAAGAAATAATTAGTATTACACAGTGGAAAATAGCATTTTAAGTAATCCGAATATTAGGCAAAATTTAGTTAATTATTAATATCAACCAAAAAAAAGAGGCTGCCAATACCATATTGCAACCAGTCAGGAATTTTAAGGGAAGACTAATAACACTATGAGATTACCTTGCTTAAGCTTGATCAGGGAAAACTAAAAAGAAGCTGCTTAAAATCATGCAAGCTAAAGCATGCTTGTGTGCACATATGCACTAGAAAGATAAAGATATGGTAAATCAAAAAACTTGTGGGTTTTTCTTCAGATCAATAATTCTGTTACTCCATGGTGAATCTGACTAGAAAGTCTAAATGGAAGGAAAAAATAGATACCAATTATATCAAAACTGTACAAGTACTATTTTTGATCATGTATCAGAGTAACTAGAAAATCTGCAAACTTCCAGATTCAGACTTCACAAACAGCAAATGAGCTGTCAGACTGGATGCAATGGGATTAATCGGCATGTGAAAAATCTATTTTTTGTGCATCTGAAGAATTAGAACACTCATTGAAGCCATTTCACAAGAAAATATTTCCCTCTGCATAATTATTTTTGGCAATGATATGGTAGTACTTTGTTTCAATTATTGTATTTTAGAATTTTTATTCTTGACTCCCGGCTGGAGATATATGAACATTTTAAAAACTTGTCACACTTTTCAAAATTCATGTTCTTGTTTAAGTCTCTCTAAGTATTACTGATGGAGACTTTTATCTGAATCAGTTTCTTCATTTCTAAGTGGTAAGAAACATTAGAGACAAAGTATGTCTGTGATCTTAGATAAAAGTATTCTGTTCCGTTCACAGTTAACTCAATAAAGGAATTGCATCAGTCCAAATTAATATATGATGGGAAATCTCAAAAGAAAGGCCTCTGTGAGAAGTGATGTTGGTAAAAAAATATAAAACAGTTTTATCATTGGAAACAGTAGTGAATCAGTATCCAGCAGAAGAGGATGCTTAAATACATAGTCACAACCTAAAATTAAGGTTGTGGCCTTTTATCAAAGTGAAATATCCTGTAGATATTTTCTTAATGATAGGAGGTTATGCATGATCCCCTGTCCAGATTAGAGACATAGAACATTTCACTTAATTAAATATAAACTGTAGTGTATCACTGTATACCCCAAATACATAGATTTTATACACGGGCCAAATTCTTGTTATTTAACTGCATCTAATTTTCATTGCAAAAAGTGAAAATCTTCTTACTGATTTCAGTGGTAGTATATCCTGTTTGTCTGAAAAATGTAGTACATATTGATATGGACTAGACTTCCTCTTTCCCAGAATAGTATAAATGACAACAGTAAAATAAATAAGGAATTAACTATTACATAATTATTTCAGCTATTTTTAGAATTAAATAAAATGTGATTTTATCTACTCCTTGTTTTCTGGGCGACAGATCCAAACCTTGCCCTTTTTGTGGTATTTCCTTTAATTGTTTTATGATGACTTGCAAGATGAATTCAGGGCAAAAAAAAAATCATACTTGTGTGGTCTTATACTTGATAGTGGGCAAAGCTTAGGGGAAGGTGCAGCACTGCATTTGAAGCAATCACATATTATCTAGAGGATTCTCGTCTTTCAGGCTGTGTGAGGTACATGGGAAATTCCATTACAGAGTTTGCATCTCCATCATTTATTATCTACAGTGACAGACTGGCATTTCTTGCAGTTGGGGAGAAAAATACTTTGTGGATAACAACTCAATTATGTCTTAAAATTAAGTTCGAGAGAAAAGTTTGTGCTCTGTATAGCTCATGCAAGTATTTCCTCAGAGGCTGTCAGCTCTGAGAAAGCAAATTGTGAAAGGATATTTTGAAGCAAAACATAAATGAACATTAGAACTACTAATTAAGATTAAAAATAAATTATATACTTTAAAGTATGTAAGTTATTAAAAGGCTTCCCTAGTAGAGAAACATCTTCATCTATGAGATTCACTAAGACATTGTGAAAACAAGGATCTGAGGGAGGGAGTTTCAGAGGAAAATGTCTTGTGCATCTGAGTCACACTTTTAAAGCAGCACCTGTTCCTTTCTTTATCACTTGTTCCAGAAGAACAACCACAGAAATGTTATAATTTTATTGGAAAAAAAACTATATAGTTGCACTAACTGTAGCTGCACAAAAATTTTAATTCGGTACTTTTTTCTTTTGATATTTAAAGGGATAATGTAAGATTTCATTTTTTAAAAAATTATATTATTTTCTGTTGTAAAATAAGACCCAAACAGTAGCTAGTGGTCTTTCTGAAAACATTTGTCATCTTATGCAGGAAAGACAAAGCATGCAGCTTCCAGGTAATTTAGAAATTCTGCTGCATCATCCAAATGTGATGAAGAAACCCCCAAATTTCTAAGAATTTAACATTCTGCACAACTGCTACCAGCAGGGCCAGGGCCAGATTTGAGTGAAGGTTGTACCAGTTCTGCAAACACCATGGGCAAAGGCTAGACCAGCTGACTCACAGAAACTGTTGAAATGCCGCACAATAGGTTCATATCGTGACACACACTAGAGCAGGCACAGCAACAGTATTTTTTGCTGCAAAGTTTCATTTTGGCTGTGGTACTCACTTTCATTCATCGTAAATGTGTGAATAAATGATGTATGAAAATGTTCTTTGTAATACAGGACAAACTTGGGACCTCAAATCTCTTCGGGGCATTGAATAGGGAGGTCAGTCAGTGACAATTTACCTTCAAGAGTAAAAGTTTTTTGCACTGCTTCCCTCCCCCTTATATTTGTGAATGGGCAGGCAGACAACATCACTCCTCAAAAACAGCAGCTTCATGTTCTGGTTGATCCTTGGACCAAGACTGGCTACTGACTACCAACAGCAAATCTTCACTGACCTCCTCTGATGCCTGTGTACGGGGAAGAGAAGAGCAGGATTGTACTGGGGTAAAAAAAATGAGCAGCCAGACTTGCTTCCATTTCCTCCTGAATACTGTCATAGAAATAAGCAGATTTGAGCTCAAAATCTCAAAACTTATAAAACACTCCAGGAAAAATAGATTATTTTCAGCAAAAAGAAGAGTAAAAGCATTTTAGATGCTGTGTTATACTCTTAATTCTTGGCTAATGTGTAATCAAAGCTTGTTTATTAACATTCCAGTTACTTATCATTAGTGAGAGGGTAACTAAGATTAAAGACTAGGCATTTCAGCAGCTGTGATTTAGTGTTTTGCTTTTTAGTTTTTTGTGGTGGGGTTTTTTGGCTTGGTTTTGTTTTGTTTTTGAGGGGGGAAGGGCAGGTGTTTGTTTTTAGCTGTGGAAAGGTTTGAAAAACTAAATGAAATGTGACATGCTTTCCACAGTACCTTGGATTTAGCCAGCAAGGAAGCATGGAGAGGACTGCATCTCCTATATCATTGTGTGCTTTCTGTTTGGCTTTGGCAATAAGCAAGCCAAAAAGATAAAATGTATTTGCAATAACTGAAAGGAAAACTATGAATAGAGGAATTACCATACCAGTGGAAATGATCTGCTCTCACATTGTGAGACCAGCTGTTCTAGCCTTCATCATTTGTACGTTTGCGGTATGAAGGGTGAATATACCCCATTATTGGAGCTGTGCACAACCTAGCCTGACCTAAATGCCAAGAAATAAGCAAGTGAGAGTGAAGCATCAGTGGCAAATTGGAATCTAAGGCCTTTTGTGCTTGTTAAATGGTGGAATGATTATAATTGGAAAAAGTGATGTGCATTAGTTCTGAGTGAATGTACAAGAAATGACAAGCGTGTAACTTAATGATTACTTCACAACACCCAGGACTGCCTTCTAGTCTTGCACTGAGAGGCTGAGCCCTACAGCAGAGAAAACTGCATGTCTTCTCCTGCTATTCATGGGCATCCTCCACAGGTCACATGGAAATAACCCTGAAGTGATAAGTCTCGGTTTAGGAAGTCTGCTGCTTAAGCTTATATAAGTCATTGTGACAGAGCATTTTTTTTTCTCTCCACAAGCCTTTGTCTGTATTAACAGCAACTGAGCAGAGTCCAGCTTTAAATGAAAACATACACTCACTGTTTATTCTCACAGGTAGAAAGCATATTCTCAATCAACATCTTGACTTGCTTGACTACACATCATTTAGGCTTTATTATTTTTCATGTTTTCATTCTGCAGATCATCATGATGGTAACAAAAAAAAAGCCAAAAAAACCGCAGTAAAACATTAGTCCAAACATACTAATGAATAAGAAATTTCAAGTGAATAAGAAAATTAATAACTGCAGATTAATTAAACTTCTTTTTACAGCTGGCAGAAACTATTTCCCAGGATATTAGAAATTCAGTACAATTAATTTTTCTTCATGTTAAAATAATTTCTGTCTAAGAAAAGCATTGCCAAGTATTTCCTGGATGATAGGCATGTGCTTTATGGTAGGCTCGTATAAAGATTCAGGGTTAAATGCTCAATGAAAATGTATAGTACATAAATCTACACACAGAAGTGGCAGGCAGAGTGTCAAGAAGCAATCATCTCCAAAGTCAGTTTACCCTCACAACAGGAGCCTTGTCACGGTCAGAGTTAAACAGGCTCTGGATAGGACTGAATTTCTGGCTGCATGAAAGAGGCAGAAGTGGGGAGTTTACCAGGACATTGGAACTTCACAATTAAGCAATATAATTAAACAAACCAATCCTAGTTACTTTTCACTGGGAAGATCTTGCAGCTCTTTAAAAGCAGTTCACCAAAAATGATTTCACAGAATTTTTTTACTGATGTTTGTTTATATGTTACTTTCAATATGCTGTCTTTTAAATGGGAAGAAATCTCATATTCTCAAAGTAATTAAGACCTGTTTTTTTCATAAATGAAATGTTGCAACCCCCCTTCTATATCACTAGCTGAAGTCCTTTGGAAACTGCTGAAGGTGCTTAGGTGAAGAAGTATTTTTTTACATATTATGATGACAGTATTAAACAAAAATATATAAAAGGTGATTTTTATAAAATTAAATTACTAATATAATTTCTTTACTCTTGTTTAAGACAGATATTGAAGCTCTCATAAGTCAAGAGGTAACCCTACTGTAGACAAACCAGGAACAGAATGACTGCTATAAGTAACACGTGCACCAAAGTCCCTAATCTTCAGATCCCAAACAGGGACTTAGAACAACTCTTAATTTTTGAAAACCCTCACAACAGAAGAAAATGCAGTCCTACTTCTATGTAAGAACCTTTCTTGTTTCTATGAAAGAATGTCTAAGGAACCTGTAAAAATTCCAAAGTAAAGAGTAGCTACTACTGCCTTCTTACTCCAGATACATCGACCTTACAGAACAGCCTGAAGCTTCTCAGTCTTGCCCCACATTTTCCCATACAATGTTTGGAAAGATGGAACATCAGGGAAAGAGCTGTTCTCCCTTGTCCTCTTTCATTAGTAATGTTCATTTGAATATGATTTACTATGGAAAAGGATGTTAATAAGAAATGCTTTTTTACATTTATTAGTGGAGAGATGGTCTGACAGTTGGGAAGGAGAATGTATTATAAAGACGATAGTGCAGGTAATATCCTGTATATTGAGTCTAATCACCCATTTAAAGTTAAAACAGGAGTTGTTAAGAATGTAGTGAATCACACTCTAATGATTAGTGATGAGAATCACCTAGATAATGAAATTGGTATTGAGAAACAGATTTTTCGGCAGGATGATTATCCTGCAAGATTGATTAAAAGCATAATTGTAGAACAATGTAACCTTTTCCATAATTATAGCACTGAACTTGTTTAAAGCCATTTGTTATAACAGTGTGGCTCTGTCATATCACAAAGAGACTGACCACTGATTAACACGGTATTTTATTACCTTCCAGGAAAGTGAGGTAACCACACCTGTACACGGTAGTTTTAATGTCTCTGCATCAAAAGTTAAGAATATTGTAAAACCGCTTGAAGCAGTCAGAACTATAAAATTCCACGTGGTTGCACATTTCTAATTGCTGAACCTCAAAGATGAGTTCCATCCCTTTTACTGTGAGGCCCCATGAGACTAACACTATAGCACTTTCTCACTGGTACTGGCATGTTTACGAGACGAGACTGTTTTTCAACATTTGGCACAGCAAAAGAAAACATCAGAAAGCTTAAATATTGTACTCAAAGAAGTTCCAAAAGATCTGCATCTGGAAATGCTAAAAGTTCCAGTATTTGAGGTATGATAGAGCAGGACAAATAAATATTTTTTTGTGGGTTTTTGGGGGTTTTTTTCCTTTATTATTCTAATGAGTAGTTTTAAATACCTTCAGTGAGAAATTCCTGAAGATTTTTAAGAACATCTCAGCATTCTTTACAATACAATTTTAGCCATACATTCAAGTAAAGTTATACCATGGGGGAATCTTTTCAGCCTTTAAGAATGATTAAATTGGGCAGCAGGTTTATCAAAGCAAACAAACAAGTATGACGATGCTGACATGAATGTGAGCTACAGCATTTAGAGGGAAGAAGTAAAATGTCTAGTATCCTCAAGTAAACTTTGTAATGCTTTCTCCACAGACTAGATTTTTTCAGACAGTTCTTTCAGTTTACAGGTAAGTTTCTCCCTTAGCCTTGTTATGACAGAAGTGCTTAGTTTTGCTAGTTCATGTGAGGCCTTTTAAATGAACAAAGCAGAACCCACAGCTCCACACAAGACAACACTCATGGGATGTGTCTGAGAAACACTCTCAGACATTAAATAGCTGTGAGTTAAAATGCAGCCACAGAGGCCCAGGGAAGGGCCTTCACTTAAACATCTTTCTCAAGCAGACACACCATCAACACCACAACAAGCTAAGTTTTTTAAACTTCCACAAATGAAAGTTCCTCAGCCTCTCTGCATAACTAGCACCAGCACTTGGATACCCTCCTAGTGAAGACATTTCAAGCAAGTTTGATATTATAAAGAAGAATTCTTTCCCTAGTTGTAGGATACTTCTGCTTCCCCTCTCAGTTCTCTTTTTGCCAGCCTAAATAACTCAGTCGCCTCAACCTCTCATCTTAAGTCAAGTACAAGAGGTCCTTTACTTCTTGTGAGTTCTCTACTGGATCATGTCTTACATTTCGATGTCCTTTTTTGCACAAGGACAGCCCCCAGCTGGATACAGTATTCCAGGTAATGCCCAGCCTGGGCCAGGCAGAGGTAGATAACCTCCTCCATTCACTAGCTGTCTTTCTCCTAATGTAGGCAAGGGTACATCTTACATTACTTCCCATATGCACACACTGCTGGTATCCCTCATATTCCCGAGGATGTTATGCATTCAGTTGGGTTTCAGTCTGTACTAAGGCAAAGAGTTACTTTTCTACAAGTGCAGAACTTTCAAAGGTTTTAAGTTTTCTGTCAGACCAGCCTTCCAGCTCCTCACTTCCACTCAGCGGAAGCTTTGGTGGATGGGATTATCATCCCCTCCCTGTCACTTAGTGTCCTTAGCAAATTTGCTAAATTTTACATGATCATCCAGCTTACTAATGAAACCTTTGAACTCTATCAGCCGCAGCATCAACCCTCAACGTCATCCAGAGGTTTCATCCTGAAGTTTCATATATTGTTAGGGTTTCTTAAATTTGCAATTTGAGATAAGATGAACACTCTCTGGTATCATAAATCACAGTTTAACATTAAAAAATGTGCCACTAATCTATGGGTTGATCAGGTGTGGAGAGGTAGGGAAAGGCAGAAATATCTTGACAACTCTATATTTTGGTCAACCCTAACTATCAGAGATGCAGTGATTTCCATTTAAGAATGATGCTCTGTTCTTCAAGAAGCTCTGACAGAGTAAATGCAATAACACACTTATTACTGTTGGGCTACTATATTTCATATTTTTAGCTTCCATTTTGTGCCAATGGATATCAATTCACATGTGAGTAGATGTGATGAAGAAGAGTGTATGTGGGCTGAGTTCTTCATTCTCCTCATATTGTTCTAGCCTGCAGAATAATAATTATGGGAATCCACCATCTGGTGAACATATGTAAGGTTTGACTCAGCCCAGGGAGAGGACGATAAGTGGCCTACTTCAGGTGAGTAACTGTAGGGCCTCTAATCTGTCCAAGGTAATGACAGGTTCCTTCCCTCCTCCTGGAGCAGGCAACAGTACATTAGGGGGCCAGCAAGAGACTTTATTTGTTTTAACTCACCTAGGGCTCTTGCATTCGTTTGCGGAAGCCAGCGGCAGCAATTCCAGACGCTAATGAGTAATGACATGGCAGGAGGAAATGTGTGGCACACAGTCAGTGTGTGGCTACGCACCATTTGACATGTGCTGAGCTAAGATGTGGGAGCAGCCTGATGGCAGGAGCTCCTGCAAGGCCTCCCACTACAGCCATCTAATGGATGCTGCTGGAGCGGGAGCAGCCCCTGCCACTGAGTAAAGCTACCAAACCCGCTTGTGGCACACGAGAGTAAAAGGTGATATAGGCCAGCAAGAAACCAGAAGAAATAGATAAAAGGCATATTGGCTCATGCCTGTGGCCAAACCACATTGCTAATAATCCCAATACAATCCATGACTTTGCTCTCTCACATTTGGCATTTAGACACAGAACAAAAGTAAATTAAAAGTCAAAAAAAAATTCTAAATGTTTTTTTCGATGCAATCCATTCTAGGCACGTGCCTTTGCTGACTTTACATTGGAAGTGTCTGGCATCACGTGGTAGAAGACAAAGGCACAACCTATTCCATCATTCACAATGAGAAGGATGTCTTGAAGGGCTGGTTGCTGAAAGAGAGGACTCTGAAACTAGGTAGTGGAGACTGAATTAAAAGCCAGGACAAGATAGCCTTTTTGCTTACATTGCTTTGTGTGATTCATACTTCTAATGATTCCCTCCTGCTGAAAAGTCCTGGCTGCCTGGTGTTTTTGCTCAGTCATCTCCATCAGTTTTACATATGGATTTTACTGGAATGAGAGAATTACAGTAAGAACATGATTGTTTTTATTTTACAGGTGATGAAGAACAACAGTAGAAAAGTAGTTATGAAATCTTATTTTGTTGTCATCTCTGCTGTGTGAAATTTTAGGCTACCTCAGACAATGGGCAAATTTTTGCCTTAAGATTTTCATTATGTTTTTCAAGGGATGAGTGAAATTACTTGGTTTTTCACTCATTCAGGGTATCGGCTTCAAAGGTTAAAATACAATGGAGCGTCCCAGAATTTTCTCTGTGTAGATACAGATAGCTCTGCAAAGACTACAGTACAAAGATAGGGATTCGTAAAGCTAACATTTCTTTTTTCAAATGTGCATGTGGTGACGGAGGTTCATTTCTCCTGAAGCAGATGTGTGAAAAATATTGCAAGATTTTTGTAGAACAAAAGTGAGAATTAATTTCAGAGCTCTGACAGATCTAAAAGCCTGTAATATTGCAATTTGTTAGGGAAAATAATCCAATAGCAGATTCAGACAATGTGAAAAAATATACAACACATATTTGGGCTGAAGATCTTATACTGCTTTACAACTTTGGTTCTATTGTCACTTAGAATAAAATCAGGGGGAAAGACCTTGAGAGATAAGCTGCTTATTTATTTGTTCCTAAAGCTTTGATAGCATGTAGGTTGCTGTGTGATCTTTATAAACTCAGAGGTGCTAAGCACAGCTTGGTTTTGAAAGTCAATGCCAGCAAGAGACAGACTTTTTGCAATAACACCCGGTGAGCTGTGGCACTCTTATATACTTGTCTGTGCCAAATCCTTACCTAGTCTATATTAACAGACTTCTTTTGACTTCATGCTGGGGATTTGGCCCATTATCCATTTCTTGAATATGTATATCCAACTAGGACAGATATACTCAAGAAGATATTTCTCATCTTCATGCTCTCCAAAATCCAAACTCCTTTAAACTAGAAATAAAGCCAGTAATCCCTTCCTTTTCCTAAATCTTACAGGATAGAGGCTGATCAGATGAAAAAATCCCTTTTTTTTCCAGGATCTAACAGAACAGGTAGATAGTTTCAACAGAAAAAAAGAATTAATTTGTCAATTGCCTTAGTTCCACATGCAAACTGACCTCAGATAATCCACACTTTCTAAAAGGATATGCTACTTTAAAATAAATAATGCAATAATCCTTACCAGCAGCATACACAAAATCAGGTAGAGGACTTTATTGAAAAGGCATTTGGGTTAAATTTTACTTGCATTATCCTACATCTTTGCAGATTTCCAGTGTGTGCTTGTAAGTGACTCAGATCCAGAAGTATGAAAGGAATCCAAACCCTGTGCTCATTTTCCCTATGCCAACATGGGTCCCAGGACCCAGCAAGGGACCTCTCCCTTGACCCATGGCTTTGCCCTGCTAGGTGGTTATAGCATGATTTTAGAAGAATTTAACTCTCATAGAAAGTTGCTATCCTACATGAAGATACGATTCCAAAATGCTGCAGCCTCTGCAGAGAAATGGAAACATCAGGATAAGTGCTCATGTACATGCATGTGACTTAGATGATTCACTGATATGATAAGATGTGGTGACTGGGAAGATTGGGAATACCACAGCCTAATCTATGCCTTTGCCTTTTAATTTTTTAATTGATCCTTTTTCTCACATTTCTCCTAAATGCATCCATTCTTCCAGTCTGTGCATCACATTTCATTCTAGAAACATGATATTCATGCTTGAAGCCCCAGCCAAGCAATGGATAACCTAGAGGGTAACACATTGTTTCTGTACCCAAAGCAGGTTGACATGCTGCACCATGCAGGCTGTTAATCTTTGATTTTCTGTCCTATGAACAAAACTAGTGATTTAGTTGTATAATGGAGATGCAGTTACCCAGAAGGAAAGCACTTATACTAATGATATCAAACACTGGCATAAACACACAACAGCCACTGTTTCTGCTTAAAAATATTATTTTACTTCAGAGGGGTAATATTGTCTCATTTTTCTCTTCTTTATAACTCAGTGATAGATTTCACAAAAACAAAGTAACTCTGTAGGCACTTTTATAGCCAATGAATTGAGGAAAATGGGAGGTCCTGTCCATTAATTCACTTTAAGTCCAGAGTGCTGGCAGAATGGCAAGTACAAGAAAAGATATCAAAAACCCACAGTCCGTAAGGCAGAACACTTTCTGTAACACTCCATAATAAATAAATCTCGCTGTCCACATGGGTGTACAAGAATTTCTTACTGAAGAACAGCCATAGTATGTGTCCCTCCACTATGCCACCTCCCATATATGCTGATGGAGAGATTAAATACACAAATCTTATTTCTAGGAGAATTCCTCTGAAAACCAAGTTTTAAATTCTAGATTTTAAGTCATTAAGTTTTTACTTCCACTGTCTTCTATTATGAACTTGAGCTGTCTGTTGTACATGTACACCAACATTACCTTGTTAGCTGTGGCAATGAGTTTCTCAGCACCATAATTTTTTTAAACTATCATTTTCCCCTATTTTAAATTTCCCACTGATTATTTTAATTGAATATTCCATTTGTATTAACACAGATGTCCTTAAAAAGGTATGCAAGACAAAGTATGATCTAAAAGAGACATGTAATTAAGAGTAGCTGTATTGTACATACCTTCATGTCTTTTCTAGTGGTTTTTTTTTCTGTCTGCTGTTAACAACTCACGTTTTTCTCTTTCCCTACACAAGCATGTTTCAACTAAACTTTGTGTACCTCTACAGACCCTCTATTCTTTTCAGCGTTGACGCCAGACCCAAACTTCTAGATCTGAGCATTGTAAGACAAATGAGACAGAGAGCTCATTTTTAGGAAGGATTTCTAAGCTCTTTGGTGCACCTCACATTCTATTTCCACAAGAATCCCTAACAAGCTCCCTAACAAGATTGAGGGGATTGACCAGTCCCCTCCAATCTTATCCTCCAATATTCTCAATTGATAGTTAATAGAGTGGGCATGAATAGTTCTTTTATCATTCTCTTTAGAGAGGGTATTGGTTTGTGAGCAATATTCCATCTGGTACATCAGTGTCTACTGTTTTGATATTTCTTTATTTCTCCAGTGGAATTCTCTGCAACAAAGTTTCTAGAAATAACTGACCAACAGAATCTTCTATCAGGCAACAAAATTTGATTTTAACAATTACTGTTTGCATCTTTGTTTTACTCACTCTATCTTTCTATTTTTCCAACTTGTAAAAAAATACTAAATTTTGTAGAAAAACTTAAGGCACCTCTTACACATTTCCTTAGCATGAAAACCTTCTAGTTAATTGCTAATTCATAACAATACTTTGTCTTTCTGCACAAATATTAGTTTCTTCCTCAACAAGGTAACTTTGATCAACAACTCTTGAGAGTTCACTTTAGCATTTCTGTAGGGGCAAATCTCAAGTCTGTGAAATACCCTAGCTTGAAATTTGAATTTTAAATGCTGGATAATTGAACAGTACAGTCTATAGGCTCACATTTCATCTAGGCCTACACCAGCACCTGGCAGTGTCTTGGAGAAAGGAGCCTGAAGATTCCCTGTCAAAGTATCACTATTTGCCTCAGTGTGCTGGGAGTGCTCAGCAGTGGCTATTCCCTCAGAACAAACTGTCACACAATTAAAAGGAAATGTGAAAATCACAGAAAGGAAAAATGTTAATATTTCAAAACCTAATGTCAAAGAAAGTATGGTAAGCCAGCCTGTACATGCTTTTTGCAAACTGTTATTTGGAAATAATTATCAAAAGAGATTGTTTGAGTCTTTTCTTTTAGCCTTCAACTCAGCATGACCATGTGTGAAATGATCCATCAGATTTCATCAAAGTTAAGAATCCCATATGGCTAGCATTGCCACAGTTTAAAACTTCCCATGATTCAAGATATGTCTACACTGTTCATAAAGAAATGCTTCAGTTAGATTACAGCTTGGTTGTTCAGTATAAATAGCACCAGTCCTTCCTGAGATGCTGGATGAAAGTTTAGGCTTTGCGAGATGCTCTGTGTTGCCAGGCCCATCAGGTCCTGAGCTTATTCCTTTGAAACTGAGGCCAGGCAGGGTCAATATATCTGAGCTATTTGTTTGATGGTAACATCGGAATAACTTTTTTGGGCTCTAACTGGAAATACCTGTTAATTTGCTGGAATAACCCATAAATTTGAATTATTAACTGTGTACATAATATGTACACACTTTACAAACAAGCATTTCTAAAGATTAACCATGCTTCTTTTTTTGTATCCAAATGGGGTGTGAGGTTTGGATTTGTGTTATTTTCAGAGTAATGACTATTGTTTTCAAAGGTAACCTGCTCTTAAAAAGCTCAAATGACTTCTCGTGTTTTCATTTAATATCTAGTTGTTTAAGCTTCCCTATCTAAAGGCCCTCAGATGAGCTGCACTGGAAACCTAATTTTGAGAGGTTTTCTTCATATCTCTTCCATGCTAAAATTTCCAGAATTTATGTAAGAAAAGATGCTCCTGGGTATGTTTTACTTCTACCTAGTTTTGTCAAAAAGACCAATATTCTACAATACTCTACGAGAACATGCATATTGTACAAGACAGTGTGCAGACCAGCCACTTGAGACCCAAGTCTTCCAAAGGTGGTGAAGATACAGAATAAAGGACATAAAAAACACCAGTAAATAATTCAGGCATTACAGCTCAATATGTTACAAAAGTTTCCTTTATCTAGAGAGGAAAACTTTCACCTAGACTCAATTTCTACACCTCTCCTTCAAGGCTTAACAATATTTTCCAACAACACAACATCAATACTGCCATTAAACTTATTACTTGCATTATGTAAGTAACTTAGACTCAAATGAGTAGTAATTGAAATTACTGAATATTTAATCCACTAAAATGACTGTGCTTAATATTGCTTATATCAGACTGACAATGCATATTTGTTGCCTTGAACTTTCTCTGGAACATTTGGGACCATTTTTGTAGATTATAAAATAGTATCCCTTTTGTTTCAAAAAATTTCAACTACAAATAGCATGGGAAGTTGAAAAATAACATGTGAAAGATGCTGACATAAATGTTCTGCCCTGAATTGTGCATTTCTTCAGCAGACTTAGGTGAAATGTGATATGGACAAGGTACTTTAAGATGAAAAGACCTTGAAATAAACAATATATGTAAATTCCATGTTTTACAGTAAAAAGCAAAAGCATTGACTTATTAAAAATATAAAACAGAACTATTAAAAGCATTTTGATTCTGTATATAGAATTAATATACATTATTTTCCCTCCTTTTCTACCACTGGTATTTATTTCTTCATCCAAATTTAGAGTAATAAGGTCAGATATGAATGGCTAGTCTCCAGACAGAACAATGAATATGACACAATTAATCATTAGAATATGATATAATTAAAGGTTAACTAGAACAACAGCAATCCTTAAGATTGCCTGTTGCAAATCAACTGTTTTCCAGAAGAAAAAAATAAAAATCAAAACCAACAATAATTGCAAGAAGCATGGTTTAAATCCCTGTAAATTAGAAAAACAGAATGCCAAAGAAAACACAAATTTAAAATGACAAGATTGCCATTAATTGCAGATTATGTGTTATTTAAATACTTTTCAAATGTCATTAATTTACAATAATCTCTCTCATGTTAGTACACTGAGTTAGGAGTCCTATTTTTCAGTCTCACTTCTCTTGTGCCTCCATTATTGGTTTTTTATCTGAAAATGAAGATGATACCCAAGTGCTACCTTTGCAAAGGTGTTATGAGGGTTAGATAAGTACCATCTATAAAGCCCTTTGAGATGCTTAGATGAAAAGCTCTGTAAGACACAAGAAAAGCCCTCTGTAAGTGCAATATTTTTACTGCAGTTCTTACTATATTTATTTGTTTACTCTCCTCTAGAGAACATAATTCTGAAGAGATTTACATTTGAACTTTGGAAGAATTCTGTTATCTGTCTTTCGAATTGCTCTTAAGGGCTCTGTAGAGGAAAGGCAAATGCTCACAAAAGCACACTCAAATCTTTCCAAAGATCCCATTCTGCAAGATATTCAGTGTTTCTTGAGCAGCACAGAGCACTCTCAGCTGACTGCACTCATCACAATTGCAAAACTGGGCCTTGGATTTCAGGTGCCAGCCTTCCTACAAACAAGAATCCCAGCAGAAAAAGAAATGTAATTCTACAATTCCTTCTCAGTTGCTTGTTAGCTGCTCACAGATCAGGTGGGCAGAAACAGTTATTGAGCCCACTGCCTCGGTGCTCATCAGAACATTGATGTGCTCCACAAAGTACAGAGAGCGGGTCTTTTTACTGTCACTGATGCTGCAAAACAGACAGTGCCCATGGGTCACTGAAGGTATTTTTATTGCATTGCTGGACATTATGGACAGATTGAACATCCAACCGCCTTATCATAAGGTCATTTCTCCCTTTGATTTCTTAAAAAAATACACTTAAGGCCTTTCAAACCGTTTTATATGGAATTTTAATGCTATTCCTGTCCTGAAGAATGAGAGTGTGGAAAGTGGTACATGGGTGAGAAGGAAGGACGGATAAGCAGGAAAGGAAACTGGCAGCAACTTAAAAATAAGATTAAGAGACTCAAAACTTCCCTCAAGTGATATACTATTTTAGAACCTAGTCTGGTAGCCCTTGACCAGATATTTTCTGAGGTGGCAATGGAAGACAAAAGGCTTCCAAAAAACCTCAAAACTAATACCAAAACAAAGCAAAAATACCCCTGTAATAACTGCATCATATGGGGAAAGAAACAAAATGTTGGCTTTGGTCTTCTGATGGTATCTTAAAAGACTGAGAATGCTATGAAAATCATGGCTTCAAGATTTTCTTGAAGACAAAACTGCTCATTCATGAGGTTCAGCAAACCAACATAGCTAAGAGGCATTATTTTCTCCTTAATTTCAATGCACAGTGAGACTCTTTTAAAAAAAAAAAAATTATAATAGACTTCCAATTTTACAGAAACAAAATGTAGATAATACTCTGAGTTTTCTCTTCGAACATGTCTTGTGGAAGAATGCTACACAGCTTGGAAATATAGTTGCATCAGAAGATATCAGTCATGCTAGAGCAGAGTCACAGGACACAGTGAATGTCCATGGCCTCAAGTATCAGGGAAGGTGAACAGCATATGCAGTGGCTTTTTGGAGTGGTTTGGTGTTGGGGTTTTTTGTTGGTTTCCCTCCATTATCCAAATTAGCAAGAGCATTTCTGTATCTTAAGGCAGCACAAAAAAAAAACAGAAAAAAGTTTCTTCCCATACTTCAGCTGAGTTTTAGGTGATTTTTTCACCAATACAGAAATTGTTTTTCTAGATTAATCCTAGTTCAACAATGCTCTTATTTCAGCTCTGTACATTATTATGCTTTGTTTAAGGTCTGATGGATCAAGGATGTGTGAGAAAGTGGAGCAAATGAAGCTTGCAATGCAGGCAGTAAAATTTAAAATTGTCATAAATTAAGATTATTACTAGCAGAAAAGTGTTTAAAAGTTGGGTTTTAAAGAAACTTGTAAATTCATTATGTTTAATATTTGCTTCAAGTTCCCCAACTTGCATCCTTAGATTCTCACAGACTTATCTGAAAATCCACTACTTTGATGCAAGTTACTTCTTTATACATCTCCATTGGTCATTTTCCCCACTTATAATCTCATTTCTCTGTGAGAAAGGACAAGAGAATTTGAAAGGAAACAAACCAAAAAAAAGAAAAAAGAAAAAAAGAAACCTTATGTTAGCTTTGTTTATTTCTTTGGGATATAGATGCTAGTGAATAAGAAATGTGGAATGTGAAGTCCTTCCAGGCAAAAAACACTATTTACTCAGGCAATCAGGAAGACACCATCCACCTGTGTATCTCATGAGTACAAAAATGAAACTTCAGCAGGGAAAATTGAAAATATTGTTAATCAGGTCCTGAAAACTAGAAACATCCTTACTTATGGAGTTTATATGTGATTAAAATCTCTGATTTCAGAAAAATATAAAGCTGACAATAACAAAGTAATTACAGTCACTGCTTCAATATTGCTGCATAAATCATTATTCAACCTACAGTAGTAATAAAAATAAATGATATTGGGCTTGGTTCATTACTACTGAACTAATAAAATATAATGAATTTTTAAAAATCCTGAATGTAATAGTTTCATTAAAATAACAATTTATGAAAGACTTAACTTATGTGAATACAATACATAAACATTCTTGATGAAAATAACCTTATAATGAGAAATTATTTTAATTTTATTCCATTCTCATAGTATTTTTGCCCAACATGTGTTTTCCTCAGTGAGTGCCTCTTCATAATTCCGATTTCCTTGATTTAGTAAATGAGACAGGAGGAGTAGTTTATTACCATAAATATTAAATGAATTAGATTAATTCTGAAAAAAATTCTATGATCATATGCAATATTACTTCTCAGAGCAGAAAATAGAGGAACTGCACCATAAAATATCCCAAAGCAAGTTTCATTCTCTACCTATTCCTTTACAAGAAAACTTAATTTCCCCTCCAAGACTGCATGTTAAATGCAAGAAATCAATGTCAGGTTCTTTTGAACAAGTCTCCCTCATTAACCAGACCTATCTGCAGTGATAGAAAATGTGAAAATACATTCGTGTTCTGTAATACCAGCTTGAGGTGAGATTACTCATTTAAATGTTTTCTTCAAATCCTGCATCAGATCAAGTTGCCTGAATACACCTGTTTGATCAATAACACAGTGGACACATCAGCCTACAAAGCATAAGACTTGTGCTCAGATACAGCCAGCTGGAGCTTTGCTAAGAGTGAAGCCCTCCACCTCTGGTGCTGGCAGGAATAGGTCAGACTATCAATCCATAAAATAAAATGTTGAAGTTAAACCCTGAAGGTTTTCCCTGGTCATAGTCACAGGAACTGGTAGCAAAGTGCTCAGATGTTTCACATGTGTTGGACAGCGTTATGCAAACCGCCTTTCATAGATAACATCACTGTCACAAGAAACACCTTTTACTTTATCCTAAGCATTCCAGAAGAAGATAATTGAGTTTTGAATGCAGCTGGAAGCTTGGTACCATAAACAGAAATGCTTCCAAAATATACATGTTAATTCCCAAAATTCAGTTGAAAACTAGAAATCACAGATGGTAATTCAAGCCCTCAATGGGAGAGGATATGATTAATTGCTTTGACTCTAAGTAATCTTTGCTAACTAGGAATGCAGATTCCATAAGCATTGCCAGCATTATTAATGATAATTCAATTATCATTGAATTTTTTTTTTTAATTCAAGTCAGTTGACAATTTTGGTTAAATCTAAAAAAAAAAAATCAAAAAAATCTCATGAGACAATGTTATGGAGGGATGCCAAAAATCTGCATTGGTCTGCAGGGGATAAAACCACCAAAGCATTTAGAATTAGCTGGAGACAATATTTTGTAAGGAAATTAATCTCTTTTTTCCTGCAAGAAAATATTTAGAAAACCTTTGGATTAAGTTAAAGTAGAGAGAGGATCAGCCTGACTTCTGCAACCATGCATTTCTTCATGTCTGGAACAGGTTATTTCCCAGTCCCTCACTGACACCTAGTCCAGGATGAGGGAAAGATCAACAACAGAAAAGCAAATAAAATCAAGTGTTTAGGAGACCAGTGAGAAATCAAAGTCAATGTAACAGGCCTCTGCTGTGCAGAGCTCAGCAAAATCTGTCTCCCTGCCAGCAGATGGGCAACAAAATTCCTGATACCCATTAGTAAGAGAAGCAGTTTCATTCTATCAGCCATGGTAAATGGTATCCCATTATGATTTCTGAAAGGACAGACAAGGCATGAACACTCTCCAGATGTTCTATATCAGAAGGATAGAACTATTCCATACCTCCTGGAATATTCAAAATTAAAATGACATGTATCACATTCAAGTGGCCATTGCCATAAATGCGGTATATCACATATACCATGTATGAAAACCTTTGAATTGCAGTAGCAAGCAGAAGAAGGAAAGAAAAATTCCTGAATATAAGATTTTTGGACTAATGGATTAGTTACTCTCTGCAAACTCTAAATACCTTGATAGTGTTTGGTAAGATTTTTAGAGGGAAGAAAAGGATGTTTGAGGAATAACTGTCCCTTAGTAGCATGTGTCTCATTTACACTTTTTGCTGGGGTAAAGATCATAAATATATCAAAATTTATCAGTGGAGTGCACCATTATATTGTGAAGGCTTATTCTCTCAAACACCGCTCTTAATGCAAACATGGACTGGGCATATACTGTAAAAAATATTTTTCTATTTAAGAACATGAATTTGCACACATTCAGAAGTATTAATGTATCTTTGCCATAAACTACAAAAACCTTACAAAACCACAGCATAATCTGGGCATATGAGTACCTACTTTGCTGTTTAACAGAGATAATAGAAGAGTTGGAAGCAACAGGATCAAGGGAATTAGAGGAAATGCTCATTAAAACAAATTTAAAAGGTCTAATGATTAAAATATTGATTAATTAGCCAAACATTGATTAACAGTCACACTTTATCAACTACAAAGGTTCTAATTACTGCACCATTATTCCATAGATTGACCTGCTCTCTCTTGTCACTTACGATGAAGAACAATTTTTATTAAGTGGGTTTTGGATTTTTGACCTGTAAAATTTTAATAGGGAGTGCAAAGAGGGTGTCGTGTGTGGTTTGGCATTTTAGTCACTGAGGGACTCATAGTTACTGTCTCTACTTAACCAAAGGCACACAAGTGCAAGAGGGATGTGAATACTCAGGGATTAAAGCCCTCCCACAACTTCCCAATCATGAGAGAGAGAGAGAGAGAGAGATGCATTCAAAAAACTGCTCTGAGACTTCAGTGAAAGGAGAAACTCTATGATCCTAAACTCTATTGATGAATAACAACAAAGTGTTCCTATTAACCAGACAAATCCTGTTTGTAAAAATATGCAAAAAATTTAATGGCAAAATATAAAATGAAAATCTCTTCTAATTTCTGCACCTACTCCAAATCAACCCAGCTTAGCCTGGATAGTTAACCATTTCACTATTCACAGAGAAACAAAACAAAACCAAATAAAACCAAACCAAATACACAAGTTCCCCACCCCCAAAAAAAGAACCCACCCCCAAAAAAAACCCTAACAATAAATCAAAGAGTAGCTCTAGGAGTTCACCTACCAAAATACTTCCTGCTACAGCAATCTAGATCTCAGAAACTGCCTCACAGTTGAAAAATATGTCTCAGAAAATTTATGGATGTCTTACATGAGACTATCTTGCTGATTTCAATAACTGTCCATTTAAATCTGTTGATGTAGCGTTTAAGCCTTGCTTCACAAAAGAGAGAGGCTAATACACACACGGGGTTACACTCTCAATATAACTGTCTGAAAGTGATGGTCTGGATTTACTCCTGATGAGATCAGCTCTAAGGCCAGAAAGCAGATTTATAGTGTGAACATAAATGAGCATGGTGGAGGGGGACCTTTTTGATCATACATATGCTTGTCAGGCAAAAAGAGCTTAAGACCTCATTGCCAAATAAGCAAAAGCAAGTCTCGTACAGCCACTGGAAAATGGCATGAGGAGGACAAGTCTAAACAGATACACCAGGCTAACAGCTTCAATAGCCAAACTCTGGTAAAAGACCAGAAAAAAATGGCATCAGTGCTAACAGTTTGATTTCCTTCCGACTAAACTAAACTTGCTGGTTCTCAGAAGGGCAACAGTATAGAACTGCCTGTATCATTCTTCAGCAGCTTCAAGGAAAAAGAGCAACTACTGCCATGCCAAGGTCTGAAACTACCTCAGCTTCTGCATGTTGAGGAAATAAGTGTGTCACCCAGGTAGTGGTACTCAAGAGCAAGTGAAGGAATTAATGCTGTAGTAAACAGGTAGATGTCCTTGGCCTTCCCACTCCATCCTCCTGTTACACTGTCTCTTTGAACCAAAACAATTCGTCTACTTCTACCCTCCACATCAGCAAACTAAAAACTATTTCATTTCCATTATATACCATATGGTCTCTTGATGTGCCTTCTTGATTTTTTACACCAGAAAAGCTGTTATATTTGTAATATAATTATAACTTAAATGCACAAAACAGTTTACAGCATAATCAGACAGGTCTGCCTGAGTGTTATTTTGCTGTGCCAAGGTTTATGGATTTTCTCAGGTTATTCAAAGAGAGAGAAAAAAATTAGCGTGAGGGGAGTGGAGGGGGGGGAAACTTTCTTGAGAATCCTTCTCCCTTCCTATGTTCATACACACCCAAAATCAATACAGTAAGAAATTCCATGATAGGCTATCTAAAGGGTATTTTAGACTAAAAGTCAGAAAATTATCTCTCTTCTAGTTACATTACCTTGCTCTTCAGTCCCCCCAGAGCAATAGCAAGAGGCACAGTTTAATGACTACCACAGTGCAAGTCAAATCCTGGACTTGCTTTCAGTTTTGCACATGCAGACCTGGCTGAGACAATGAACCAGAGAGGAGAATGGTCCCAAGGGGCCATAGAAAGTTCACCTCAACAAGACTTGGCTTGTTGCTGCTGGTCCACACATCTTCTCAACTCTTTTAACACCATTCTTGGGATTATAGCACCCTCTGAGGAAAACCAGCATCTTTGTGAGATTCACAGGACTACACAACCACTCCTGACTTGTCTTTTTCCCTTCAGGATACAACTTCCCCAAGATTACTTGTAAGGGACAGTAGTTTTTGTGTATGTTTTTGCTTTTGGTACTTTGAGAAGGCATGGTTGCACTGCCTGCAATGCAGTTCTTTGCACTAAGAACAAAAGAATATGATCCTAACTGGAAAGAAACATAAAAAAACAAGGGTTTAACAAACTATCCTTTTGCCATTATGATGGGATTTGCAGTCCTTAAGGTTGATTTTACTTAACAAAAAAGTGCAACTATTGGTTCAGTGCCTCAGTGAATCTCCAGAGTCAAGTGTGTTCAAGATTAAAAACCTAAATCCCACATTTAATGAACTAATACCCACTACTTACAGGTAGCTCAAATATACAAGCCAGCACAGAGCTTTTTCAAGATGTTGTAGAGCATATTGAAGCATACCAAATTTAAGATAATGCTAAGGTACCAGCAAAACACAGAAAACATGTGAGCAATCAGCAAGACAACCTATCTGCCCAGCAGCGCTTCTGAAGAGAAATATTAGTTCTTGTTTGAGGCTAAAGAAGAAGGTTGGGAAAAAGTTGTCTTAAAAAGAAGGAACCTTTGGATCATCACTGATAGGGAGAAAAGCCTTTAAGATTTAAAAATATTTGTTTCATCTAAAGATTCCTTCCTGACTGCTCACTGCTAAGATTTTACTTCCTCCACTATCCCCTTTCTCCAACAAAAGATTTTTTCACTCTTTTTCACTCTTCACCTCATGATTTTCTGAGACCATCTAGTCTTCTGCTCTTCTATTTAGCAAGCACCTTCCTAATTAAATAAGTTCCCCCCCACGCCAAAAGCATACTAACAATGAAATGCTAATGAGTTATGTGTACAGTAAATATTTAGGCAGAACCTTTTTGATGTTTGAGCATTTAGTCGAAAAACATCCCATTCTTTTGTGGGGTACTATTCTAACAGTGATGTCTTGACACTAACTGTAGTGATGCTTCTACAAATGTAGTAATTTTCTATATTTAGATGTAACCCTATCCAACACCATTCAATTGTATCTGATTACGAACACTTGTCAGTGCTACTTTAGAAAAAAAAATTGCAAGCAATACTGATTTACGTAATCTAAAAAGTAACAAATCCTGCACACATGCATTTCTGGCCATGTTTCACAAGATATCAGAGTGATTTCAGTGCTTAAAAACTTAAATTGAGGTAGCTCTACAGGTTTGATTTAGAGCAATTACTTTTATAGACAAATAACAATCAGTGAATTTTTCAGCACTATTAGAAACTTCCTTTTAAATTCAGGTTTGCATTTCAATTTGTGCTGTTTCCGTCTCCTATACAAAATGCTATTTTAAAAAGGGTCCAGGACGTTTCCAAATTGGCTGCAAACTTCCTTTTCAGGTTTGCATTTCAATTTGATTTCCAGTTCCCTTTATCCAACTTCCTTCTATACAAAATGGTTGCTAGAAAAAACCCTATAGACAGAAGCAATCTAAGTGCATACTGTAGGCCACAAGACTGGTACAGGGTCCAGGACGTGCCTTCCAATCCAACAGCTGTGGCTGCAGGCTCCTTTCCCACCTCCGAGAAACTGCTGCTTGGCATGATAAATAATCAGCATATAATTTAGAGCAAAATATCTCCAGTTCCCTTTATCCAACTTCATTTCTTCTACTAACAGACATGGAAAACTCCATCTGGGGACCTCTATGACTACTTTAATACAAAAATGGCAATTATTTTTCCTGCATACAGATCACTATCTTAAATCAAAGATACTAAGTCAGTAAAGTAAGCTTCTGCTTCATATTCTAATTATTTAAATATCTACAGTTGTGTTTCTCTTAAATTTGGTTCAAGCATGCTATGCTGTTCTTAATATCAATTTTCTTAATATTGTAGTCACTTTCAGGTTTAGGAAACGTTTATATCTCAGGCACGATTAGGTAGATTTAGTTGCTGGAAGGAAATAGTTCAGTCCCTTCTTTTGAAAAATAAACATATGCATGCAAAAGCAGCATGTACACACATCTCTTCAAATAGACCCTGGTGAAACACAGAGAAGGAGTTTGATCCTTGTGCATAGTGAGAACATAAAGCTTTATGTACCACTTAAGTCTTTAAAACAGTGTTTAAGTAGGAGTTAAGCATAATTTTTTTTCAGGCACTCTTCATGGGGTAAAATTTACTAACAGAAAGCTTGAATAACTTGAGCAGAGGGCAGTAGAGGCCACACAAAAGGAAGGAGTTGAGAATCATGCCTCAACATGGTAACTGTTGGTAAAGGTCAGCTTCCTGCCGACAATAAAGTGCAGCCACTGTATTTATCTGGCAGATCCCTGTGACAATGGCTGGTAAGCTACAGATAGCTTTTTAGAAAGGTTTGAGCAGTGGCCTTCACTCAGCATAACTATTATTCTCTAAAAAGTTTCTGTGCTCAGTTCCCATGTGCCCCAAAACAATACAACACAGAAGGAGCATTAGGAGCCCATAAAATGATATTCAGTAAAAATATAAGCTCCAAACTACATTTTTAGGAAAATACCCATTTTAATTTTCAAGTTCCGTGGCTGGTAATGTCTAAAATCGTATTTTCTACATTGTCAGTCGGGAACTTTCCCTGAAGGCATTATTGTATAATCACTCAGAAGAGACACTGCACTCATCTGCCCAAAAAATATATGCAAGAACCGACAGTAAACAAACAACAACAGAGGCAAAGGAAACACAGACTGATTAAACCACACTCTGGTGTAGACAAAAATTGGCAATATTTAGGCTATTTGCCACTATAAGGTAAATGTCATCCATCCTTTGAGTTATGCCATGGGGTTTTTTTGCTCACAGTTGACTTAAGACATCTTTAACTCTGAACCCTCTAGCTTTTATCTGTTTGCTTTATAATCTCAGTGTTATCCAGACTTATTTTTTTAGCACGTACATCCACCCACCCAACCAGATGCACACATGGACAGGGAAAAATAAGGAATTTTTTATCCTTATAGTATTTCGGTGGCATAATGGGAATAGACAGCAACTACTTTGTGTTACAAATTTGAATGTGAAAATTCAGAAAACCTCCTTGTATTAAAAATGAATTAACTGTGTGATTATTAATTGTGCATATTCCAATCCCTTTGTGCTGTACTGCATGTTTCTTGAATCTCATTTGAATCCTTTGGCTAAGTAATGTGTCAAGGGGGGTAACTAGCCTGAATGCCTGGGTTATTTAAAAAGCAGGACAGCACTTCCAGATTAGAATACCAATGAGTGGGGTTAAAAAGGCTCTACTGTAGTTGGAGGGCAGCTCTCAGTCTGAGTAGTACCTGAAAAGGACCTCTATGGACTAATTTTCAGAATCACATTGTAATGTGGGCTCATGTCAATCATCAGAACAGACAGCTTCATCCCATGATATAAACTAGTTATACATTCAAGAGCTGCCAGAGGATCTTCATTAAAAAGGGACTTAGCATTAAAAGAAGAAGGTTGTTTTATTATAATACTTCAAACACAGTTTTTTGTTTTATATGTTCTCAGAAATATTTTTTGTTCTTCACAATATCAAAAAAAGTGCTACAGAAGCAGCAAAAACATTAAATATTCCAATTTTTAATGGGAATCAAGGTAGCTTTCTGGTTTAAGGCATTAAAATCATATACATTTTTCTAAATATATTCATGTATTTGAATAACAAAAAGAAGTCTCTAGATGTAATAGGAGGATGTTTTTAATCTTTTGTGAGAAGGGATTTGCAGAGCTGACTACTCAAGGTACAATATCTACTGGCAAAGTATATCAGTGAGAGCTTTATACATATAAATTTGTATAAAAGCTTTGGGCTATCCACAGGCTTCCAGATACCAGTTAGATATTACAATCCATGTCATTAAAATTTAATATGATTGTGTTAAGAAGAAAACATTAATAATATCCATGTAAGTAAATCATTGACACAGTAATCTAGTATTTCAAGAAACCTTAACAGGGTTTATCAAAAAATAAATAGATAAATGTATCTATTTACCTATATGCTTATCATTTCAAAGAACCTGATTTAAATATAATTTTACAAATCATGCAGCTTCTTCAAAGTAGCTGGGAGTATCTTGATCTAAAATTGCTGTTGCCTACCTGTTTCATACCAGGATAAATAGTTTATAGGAATCTAACTGGAATGAGGTGTTCCTTTTGGAGAAGAATATAGCGTCCAGTCCAATATGTTTTCTGCTGTGCTTTTAAGCTATAGTGCTCATACTCTGCATTATTTCCTGTCCTGAAAAGTGATCTCCATTTGCAGCCTTTTTTCTTCTTTTAAATTAAGCTCAAAAGTCTTCAAAAATAGGACACATTCTTAGTAATAGTAATTCTGAGATTTTCATTGTGCAGCTCTTTCCATTTTCTATTACCTTCACAATTATTAGCTAATTAATTATTAACAAGTTAATGAGTTTTTCTATTGCACTCATTACCATAATATCTAACACCTCTCAAAAATTTCAAAATTCCACTTCCAAACTGCCTGTGAAGCAGGAAATATTGTGTCCCTCCCCCCCCCAGTTTTAGAGATGAGAGACAGCGGCACAAAGGATTTAATTTCTGTATGCACATTTTTGTAACGATGATAACATTAAAAGCTAATAGGAATGCTTTTAAAACAAAGTTATTTCAGTCATCGTTGGCAAGAAGATTAAGAAACCTGGCACAAAGAGACTTCGGTAAATTTAACAAGGTTACAGGGGAATCAAACTATTAATTAAAACTGAGATGTTCTTGTCTCCTATTTCTCTGGACAGACCACTAGACTTTCCATATTTATTTTTCACGTAAATCAGCTATGATGGGTTACAACAGTAACAGTACATGATATGATAATACAATATATATTGCATTTTTCAGTGATCCTCTTCAGATATTTCTCTGGAAGCAGTATCATTAAAAATGAGTTTCAAGAGCTTAGAAAACCCTCCCAGTGAGTGAGCTCTAGCAAACTCACATGAACTCAGGGATATCTTAATTAAAGTCTTTCTGATGCTTGAAGATAAAACAGACATAACAATTCTTGCTCTTTTGGGTTCTTAAAAGAACTCTTTTGAGGCCAGCTTCTCTCTCTCTCTCTGCCATGCTGAAGCCTTGAATTACACATAAACACGCACAAAATATCCACCTCAAAAAAATCTCTACAGAATGAGAGCATGACAATTACTTTGAAGTGCTAGCACCTTTGCTAGCCCCTGTCCTTGGAGCAGTTAGCAGTTCAATCTTTGATTTGGCCTTTATCGCTGCCTAACAGGTAAATGGCATACCAATCTTAAGTCCAAAATACGCACATTTGGAGGACTTGTACAGCATAGTTCAAATCACTGGCACTGGGCTCTTTACAGCACTATAGAACCACGAAATTAAGGGGACAATGAAAGCCTGCATTGCTGGAGCAAATTATATATAAAGAATACATGGTGGCAATGAACAGGATAATAAAGGACTTGCATACAAAAAATACTCAGTGGGACTGCAGCTGCTGCTGACCATCTGTTGGGCATCCATACCTCTTACTAAACTCGTGCAATCTCCAAACACCTGTACCTCCCAAAATCAAGACTTAGATTAACATCATCTTGTATTCAGCATGCTTCCAAACAGGTACAATAGCTGAAAATATAAATCTTGTTTACATTATTTGACTCTACAGAGGGTATTGTAAGATGCTTCATGTCTCAGAGCATGAGCACTTATTTTTTTAAAAAAGTCACCTGCAGGGCCAGTCCAACTTTCTATCTTTGGTTTGTTTTTTGGTTTTGTTTTTTTTTAGAAAAACTACTATGCACTGTACAGTTTTATATTGCTTGCAGGAATTTACAGAACTTATTCTGGAAGATGAGCCTATTTATTACAAATTGAATTTTTATTTTGGGTAAACCATGCAGATATGTGACAGATTCCCATCAAATTATACATCTGATTACCCTCGACACCTCATTTAAGGTGCAACACATTCTGTGCATTGTCTTCCTTTAAGCCCGTGCTCACCTTGTCCATCTCTTTGCCATTTTCAGTATGCTGATTACACCAACTCAGAGGCTTCAGAACTATTTAAAATATATAAATCCCTCTGCATGTGATTTCCAAAGTGGTAGCAATACTAGTAAATTCAAGATTAAATGCTATTCTTTTTAATTTGTGTTTTGTTTACATTTATATTGTAAAATGTTTATTCTGAAGGTGAAAACTCCCAATGCCATTCACCTGTCACCCATGGACCATGTACTGCAGTCTCTCTACTTATGGAAAGAGATGAGGTGCAGGTATACAAGGTAACTATTTTGGACTTGGCGAATCATTCTGGACACAAAGCAATCATATATATCTTTTATACCACCAGATTATATGATATTGTCTTCTAACTTTACCTGTGTCTTAATATTTTCAGGGTTATATTTAGCAGTTGTCATTGAAACCTGCAGTCAAAAACATGTGTAAAAATATATTGTAGAAAAAAATCTATGCAATCCATCAAGTCTCAGACTGCAAGCAGACAGAGCATTTGGAGAGACTTGAATGAAAGGAGGTTATCAGAATTCTTTGGAAGGGATTTAGTGACATCACTCAGAGTGCAACACTGGAAAAGGCCTACACGTTAATAAAAAAGAAAAAACCTCAAGTGCTTCTCTTTGCCACACTAATTTACCTAAGGTTTGACTAAGCTGATGGGTTTCACAGACAGACATGACAGCTAGAAACCACAGGTTCCCTGGAGTACATCAATGCCCAATAAGAAATGCTTTGCTACAGAGAACAAAAACTTCTTTTAGGGAAATAGAGGCAAAAAGTGAATCCAAAACCAACCAAAACAGTTACAAGAAACAGCTTGAGTAAAAAATCTGACAGGCTTGTTAGGTCATTCCAAGTCTTAGTTAGCATTTTGTTCTATCCAAAAAAGATAGAGAAGGAGATAAAGATGCTATGACATCCTTGTTATAGAAGCAGACATTAATCAATTTTACAAAGGCAGAATTATTAAACTCAGCCACTTTTTATTGCTTATTGCAAATAAAAGATGTTTTTGTCAAAAATGCCTCAAAGAAAGCAGCAAGTTCACCCATTCATGAAATGAGGGTTCTAGTTCTCAGGTAGCTAAAAAATTCTTAACACCTCTCAACAGCAGTTTAAAAAAAAACATATAATATGTAACTACTACTTAGCCAGCATTTTGTATTGTAGAATGTAGAATGATCCTCTTTTCCTATGAGATCAAGAGATTGCTGTTAGAATTATCTTCATACAACATGAAATTAGCAGAAAAAAATATGACTAAACTAGTAATATCCAATTATGCAAAAGCTCAAAATTGATTTTTTTGATGTAGAATTGGTCTTAAATTTTTATGCCTGAGTTAAATTTTCATTAAGAAAACAAAACCTCAAATCATACATCTTCTCAGAAAGCCCACTGAAGCTTCTAAAGACAAGTACTTTCTAAAGAGTGATAGACACTTCAGTAGCTGCAAATATCTTTAAGTAGCCCATTTTTTCTACAAATGGCTTAAAGGGTTTTTGAGAAACATTAGGAAATTAATCATCTGAATGAAGCTGTTTTAAGAAAAAAAAAGGGGGGTGAATGTTGTCCATATTTTACATTGCTATTCCACTTCACAATATGTAGGGAGTACTGAGTTTCTACCATAATTCCTCATTTATTTGAATTTAATAAGTTTTAGTGTTTATGATATGCTTTACTACTCTGCACCTATTGATGCATTTCCACCAAATCCCTTTCTGTGTTCGCTTTTGGAAAAATCCTTAGAAAAGCTGTGACAGCAAATGGGGGGGGGACGGGTGGGAGCAGGGAGAAGAAGAGAAGAGAGGAGAAAAAAAAAAGAAAGGAAAAAAAAAGAAACACCATTCTTGTAGATCTTAGACTATTTTTTTTCAAAGGCCTGTAGCCATCACCACACCGGAGAACCTCACACAGATTTTTATTTTTTTTCTTTTGAGAAAATGTTTTAACACCAGGATTTGATGTCTAGTCTCTGCTTCACAGGCTTATTTCTTTAAAGGAGACTTTCTATCATTAATGTGTAAGTCAGTCAGTCAGACCTTTTTAATAAGCAATTGAAGAGCCACTGTCTTTAGCACATGAAACTAACAAAAGCCTCATTAGTCAAATGAACGAAGAATAGTTTGAATATCAATGTATTATTTTAGAGGAAAGCCTCCAAGAGAATCTCAATGCAATTCTTTTTACTGGAGTTTCTCCTGTCCAAATTTTAATGTTCTGGACCCTACCTATGAAAAATTGATGAGCAAAGAAAGCTTTTAAAAGATGACATCCATTGCATGTCGTTTTTGCAATGTGCCACTCCATTTGACAATACAAGAAGCAGATAATAGTCTTTTAGGAAAAAAAAACAACTTGTTCAACAAAACAGGTTTTTTCTGCTCTGCCAGTGATCTGTTGCATAAGTAACCTTGCATCAATTAACAAGGCTATTTAAGTGACCTCTTAGCAGAATAATAGGGCATCGAACCTATAGAAAATTTGATGATAACCTCCTGTTCATTGTACAAGCAAGAATAAAATCTCTACTGGGAATACCTATAAGTAATTTGGAAAAAAAGTCACAAATGTTCTGTATAAAGATTTCATGAAACTAAATTTGGAGACAACAGCAATTCAGAGTGTTAATTATTTATTAAAAACAAGGAAAAAAAATCTGAGCAATCATTCCACAGAGATAGTACACAATGTGTTTTGTCCGTACACTAGAAGGTATTATTCATTCCACTTATGTCAAGAAACACTCACAAAATGCTCCGGCATAAACATACAGGAGGTTCCTACAGAAACAAACAATCTTGGTACCATAAGCTTTCCTTTCACACCTAGGCTTACCATGCAAATTCAGATAACTCAATGATAAAACATTCTTTTTTAGCGGAATGGCATAATTTAAAAAGCTACATGTATCCATCCTTTTTCCAGCCAGAGATGGTACAATTATTGGTTCTTACCAGTCTTGTAGTAAATCACAGACATGTGGTACCTGGTATACCTGTCTATTAAAGTGCTGCAGAATGTAATCAGCATGTTTCTCTCAAAATGCAATACTATTCTTCCAATAATATATTCTGGCTCAAAACAGTGCTGTGAATAACTTCATGAAGAAAGTGAGGAGAAAAAGTTGCAAATTGATCAAATTTATAGCCAGATAATAATTATAGCTAAATATTTAAAATACTTGGGGAAATGAATGCATAATAATTATCGATCAAGGTATATTGTTAGGCACTAAAATTCCAAGTGCTTTCAACCTCCAAATTGTGCCTTTAAGGCATATGAGCATAGGTTGAAGGGATTTGTCCTCATGCTATGACATGGAGCAGCACAGATTACTACCAAATCTTGCAGGTACAGCCTAAAAGTAGATGAAATCTGTTGCCATATCTCACTGTTACAGCAATTCTATGCAGAGACAAGAGCAAGGAGGAAAAAAAATTCTGAAGTGATTCTAGAAAAAGCTAGTAAGAATGGAAAATTACAGAGTTCTTTCTTAAAGTAACAAAAGTGTTGACTAGAGAACTTTCAGACAAAACACATTGGAATTAAGGAATACTTCTTATACAGAATTGCAGAAAATCCTGCCCTATAAAGGTCAAGAAAATATAGCACTAGAGGTGGTTAGAGAACTAGCTTGGATATCTGACACAAAGGTTACTTGTGGGGATGTAGGGAGTTGATAAGGGGGATGCCGTGAGCATTAGAATTGATGCTGTTGGGTTTGTTTGGGGCTTTTTTCTTCTTCTTTCTGTATTTATGACCTGGCAGAAGAAATTTGAAGAAAGGTGAGACAGTTTTTGCTGACACAAAAATGGGCTGGGGGAGTGAGTCAATACAAAAGTGAAAAGCAGTATAGGTCAGAAAGTCTTAGGACAAACTAGGAGTCTGAATGGATAAAAGTGAGTTCTAAAAGTCATTCTAAAAATTGTAAAATAATGAAGCAAGAATAGAGAAACAGGAGATCAAAATTAATTTTCTTTTTACAGAACTGATATGACAAAATACAAAACACCAGCTTCTATAGTTATATTGGTCATGTTGTTGTGATTCACCACAGTTAAAAGGCAAAACAAATCCTGAAATGGTTAAGCAGCAGAGGTGAGTCAAGGAAAGCATTCCATAACAAGCAAACATTTCAGCCGCTGGGATAATCCAGTAAGCCATCATGTCAGAAAAATAATAGTTTAGAGTTGTTGAGTATACAACAAAGGAGACCAACTTTGCATGGCAAGGCTGGGATGTGGAAAGCTTGATTATTTATAAAGCTAAGGGAAATTTTGTGGCTTTTTTCAAAAGCGAAAGCGATTATGAAGAAACTCTATTAAGGTACACACAATCCTGAAGGGAACAGAAAGGAGAGATGCTGCAGGCTATCTGAGCTTGTGTTAAATAGAAATACAAGGGGTTATGAACTTAAGCTGGGGGGGGAATTGGACACTAAAAGAATTAAGGTAGAGTTTTCTTGCACTGCTGCCCTTAGTGAAATAACCTACCAAGGCCAGTCATTGTAATAAGCAGTATACAAAAAGAAATATTGGACAACTATATTTTGGTGTGACTGTCCATTTAAAACAGTATGCCAGCTCCATGAGGGTTTTTTGCCCTCGATTTTCAGAAACTCTCCCAACTTTGCAAAAGTTTAAGGCACTTAGTATCCTTTTGGGAAAAATATAATTAAATGGGATAAAATGCTTGAATTCCAAGTATTCAATTCAAAAGTATGTACACACAATATGAATATTTCCATGCATCATGTAATACCAATCATAGAAAAAATTGCATTTCATATTAACTTTATTGCTGATGGTAGGTATCCAGATGGAAAGTACTAGGGACCAAGAATTCCTCATTCTTAGGAGGGGAAAAATTTAGGGGCTGACATGCTCATGTTCAGCCGCTGTCACCAACAGCTCCAGGTCCTTTTCCTGGAGAGGCAAGAAAGGCAGCTTTCTAGCTGATAATGCCGAGATGCAAATACAGTGTCCTCCAACACTGGCAGCTAGGCATTAATGTGGAGTTCACACTTTCCCTACTGTTTGTGATATCCCCTTGTCTAAATATCCTCCCATGGCCAGCTCTGGAGACTGGTAAAAGAAACTGAGGTACATAGATCTTCGGGGCTGACACAGTACAGCTGCTCTCAAGTTCTCACCCATGCCAGGGAATTTCTTTTGTTTTACTATAGAGCTAAAAAATCAAATACATTTTTAGTATTCTACTTCCTGAACTTTTGACAGCATTATACAGGGATTGAATACAATGTTGGTGGACTTTAAAATCAGAGAACTTGATCTGTTCAAGAGAACATTTTTCAAACAGGACTAACAATTCAGAAATGTAATTTTAGACCAAAAGCCTGTTTAACAAGAAAGCACCTGTACTTTATGGGCTTTATTTAAAATAGAACTATGTAATCCCAAAACATCACTGCATGAAACACGTCTACAGTAGAAACTTTACATAATCATTTTAAAAGGAAAATGACCAAAAATTACATTTGTGCCATATGAAGCAACATAGGCATTCAAATTCAAGCTTTGGTACTGACTTCAGTGAAATTACTGTTTGTTACAGGTGAAATCATCTGCTGTGAAATACCACATTTCAGGACCACCCACAAAATTGTGTATTTAGAGAATATTAAGCCTGAACTTTACAAGTTACATGCACCAATTTAACATCAAAAGTTTAAGTTCTTACAACTGAACACCCTTCGTTATCATTACAGTAGCAAATTACTTGCCTCTAACGAATGACAAGCTGGCAGGTTTGATACAAGGCAAAGCTGAAGAGAAGTGACTAAATTTTTCTCAACCACCAACTAAAAATCAAACCTCACCAAGTTTTGAAATGGAAAATGTACTCGCTAAACATTTCAAAGACTGAAAAATTGTCTTTGTCTATTATCTCATTGATTTTTCTGAATGGCAAAGCTGTCAGGAGACCACTGAAGAGACTTCTTGAATCTTCCAGCAGTTTACCTCCTTGATGGCACAATATTCTCTTTTCCTAAGTCAATTTGGTTAGAAACTCAGCTTGCTAACATGTCATTTGGAGAGAGGTCTTGTTTGGAAAGGGCTTAAAAATACACTGTATGAATATATGCTGCCTATTAAAAAATAAAACCCACACCACACACAGTTTAACATACACATGTCTGTTTTGTTGTTTGTTTAACAAAAAAAAATGCTTGGATCAGTTTTAAGGGATCTTTTACAAAGGTGTTCAATTTAAAATGTAATTAACAAAATGAACAAGTCTTTCTATAACTTTGAGCCTTTAACTCCCTCCCCTTGATCACCACACTGATGATTCTTTGCATACTCCATTTCATACTACCAAGAAGAAATTGCTTAAGTAAGGTCTTAAAAAAACATTCACTAGAACCTGGACTAAGATCTCAAACTCATTTCACACAGACCACATGGCAGATTTACTTAATGGCTACTTTAGTTCTCTATAGGCAGATTCAAACCCATTCAAAAGGGGCTCATACCTCATTATCATTTATCTAAGCACTCCTTTACCATCAAATTTACCTCTGCCATATCAAGTAGAGCTCAGAATTAAGAAGGTTTAGTAACAGAAATGCCAAGAGCAGAAAGCTGACGCATGCTATGCATATTGTAATGAATGACCTACTTTAAAACATGCCTATATGTTAATTCCTACACCATTTTACTGGTTATTCTCTACAGAAATTTGAGACCTTAACTTATCAAGGAGGAAACTAAACAGCTTGTGTTCCTTTTCAAGGAAGTTTTAGATACATGGCTGGGGCATATTTTTTGTAAAACAGATAACAAAGAAGAGCTGAAGCAAATGGAAGAAGACTTCCTCTTAAAAAAAAGTCCATGTTGCTGAATTACAACATAGCAATTCTCCAACACTTGAATATACATAGGTGAAAGTTGCAGAGTTTTTTTCCCTGTGAGCAGGAAAAAACCCAAAAAAACCCAAAAACAAAACAAAAAAAAAAAAAAAAACCAAAAAAAACCCAAAACCCCAAAACTAAATAACAACAAAAAAGGCAAAAAACCCCAAAGAAAAACAAACAAAATACCCCAAACCAGCTCAACCACCCAACAAACCACAAAATTACTTGTATTCCAGATGTCAAAAATTACTTATTTTCACAGTTCATGTAACTTTTGGGATAGTTTTTGCTGTCCACTCAGAACATACCATCCAGAAACTGAGATTTTATTACTATCAGAGTTTTAAATAGATATCACCTGAATTATTACAGTTTTTAAATTATGTAGCTTTTTGAGACATTGTTTCAGACTGATGAGTCCATTATGCAATTGTGCAGCTTGGTAGGTACCATCAGGATGAACTTTGAAAGGCAGTTAAAGTTTAAAACTTTGCTTTCAAATTTATTTCACAGTTTAGCTATGAGAGGAAGTGTTTTTCTCTATAGGAATTTTCAGACAGCTATGCTGAGCAAACTAGGTGTTTCTTCCTTTCAAGTCAAACCCTTTAGATTACTTTAACACAGTTCTTTGTGGTTTAATTTATCACATATCCTGGCACCATTTATCACTAAATGCAGAATGATGAAGAAACGGCTCTATTAAAATGGAATAACTACTGAATTAAAAAGCTGTTAAATGAGTTGGAGTGCAGACTCCTGTTAACAATATGTGGGAAGAGTGTTTGGCTGAAATAAATTACTTTCACAGTAATAATTTGAGAAGTGCACCTTTGGAGAAACATGTTCAAAAATTCACATCTTGATTTCCTGACTAAAATCACATTCACCACTAATAATACTTTAAAATTAGCTTCATCACTAAAATGGAGGGAAAAATTAGTCTCAAATACATTGGTTCAAAACCAAAATACTCTCTATAAAAAATGCTATGAATGGCAGTTCTAAAAATACACATGCAAAATAAAATAGCTGATTCCAATTAAGATATATTTCTCATGCTTACCCTTAACTTAAAAAAAAACCTTTCACAATCCTTCAAAGTAGTCTGCCATAAAAACTTGTAAATAATACATAGCCCTATAATTCAGAGTAGTCTGCATTGTAACTCCAAAAATTGCAAACAGTCAACTAGCTGAGTCAAGATATACTTTCATTTTATTGACTAGAATATAAAATGGAGATAAGAGAAAGTACTGAATAGATGATCAGTAAGTTCATGATAATTGACATGCTTCAGATATGAAGTACTTTTGTCATAGTCTAAAACAAAATGTTGCTGGATTAAACAATTTATAGTTTGTTATTAACAAACAACAGCCCATTTCCAAACAACTATTTAGTGCTGTAGATGACTGCATTCTTATTCTTGTACTTAACACATTTCTTGTGGTTAACAGCAGCATTTACTCAACCCTTATTAGGAAATTATTTAGCTCAATAAAAGGAAGTGTCCATCTATCACTCAGGGCCCTCTCATGCACTGATTGATTTCACTGGAAGCACAAATCATTTCCCAGAACTCACGTGCATCATCTTGCACCTTTGAAACAACCTCCTAAGGGATGTCTTATAGTCACAGGGTGACATCTTTATGGCTTTAAGAGCAGATTTTGTTTCTATGAATTGTTGCTAAAAAGCTGTATCCTGATTAAGTCTGTTTTCAGGCTCTACTGTGGCCCAGAATACAAAAATAGTTATAACACACATCTCTGTCAACTTTGCCAACACTATGTGTGGACAAATATCATGCATGAGATGCCTGTGCAAAGGCATGTCATGATTACTCCCAAGCATTCTAGAAAAAGCTTGCCATCTTACATAAAGCTTTATCAAACAAAAGAAAAAGTCATAATGGCCAAAAGGGTCACTGGATGTAGATTTACATTGAAATGACAGAATATGTTACCTGAACATTAGACAGTTGTATAGAAAAGAGAGTGATGTAGTGATTGAAAGAGCTATCCAGTATTCCTAAAGGAAAGGCAAATGGAGGGCCTTTGCATTTCTCAAAAACTGACATTTTTGTTAAATTTACTTCAAACCATTGTGTATTTTATGTATCAGAAACACAAGGGCCATAAAAACCACAAGTATTCTATTTTCATTTCAGACTTGGTTGGCAGAAAAACTCATTTTTACCTCTACAGACTGTGTGATTTCCAGGCCTGTTGTGAAATCCAGGGCAGAACTATATACATTGACCTTTACTCTTGCCCTCCATAGTCATCTGCATATATACCATCTTGCTTCCTTTTGCATGTACAGGAACAGAAGGAGTAAGAATAGTAGTGCAGTGACCCACTTTCATACATCCTTCTTTAGCTTTAATATACCACAATTTTTCCCCCCTACGCTAACTGAAGGCCCCTTCATGCTTGTATACATTTGTCTTGCTCTCTCCTTTGTATACACACCACGCTGTGTTCATCTGGTCCAGAGCAGTGGCCAACTCCACCTGCCCTTGTTCCTTTACCAGCTAAAGCTCCATCAATCTGCCTAGGCCAGAATTAATAAAGAAGAAAAAAAAATCATAGTTTCTTTCATAGTTAACTTCAACACTGTTGAAGGGCCTTGAGGCTTTGGGCTTTTCTAAGGGTATTTTTGTTGTTGTTGGGTCTAGGTTTTCTTCAGGGAATTATAAAACAGGCAAGTTAAGAAGTGAATGTTACTTTCAGCTGAAAAATGTATTTAAGCATGAAATATACACCCTATACATACCTTATCTGCCATGTTACCATGGATAAATCAAAGTATTAATTCAATCTCAAGTGGTTTTGGATTTTTTTAACAAGTAATCTGAATAAAATTTATCTTATTTTCTTTATAATAGTAAGCAGTTGCATAATAAAATATATAATTATAAAATAGGTCCAATAAAATAAATGCATCTTAGAGGTTTCACCACACTTGTAACACAGCAAATTTATCCTTATTGGTACTCAAGTTATACCAGGCAACATAGCCACTCTCAGAAATGTACAGTAAATTAAAGGGTTTGTTACTTGGAATGGTATTTTAAACAAATGTTAGAGTCTCTGTTCCACAAATAACAGAATCATCAGAGTTGGAAGAGACCTTCAAGATCATCTAGTCCAACCATCAACCCAGCACCACCATAATCACTCCTAACCAACATCCTGAACACATCCAGGCACATCCTGAACACTTGCAGAGATAATTCTACATCCTCCCCAGGCAAGTTATTCTAATGCCTAACCACTCTCTCAGTGAAAAGGGGATTTTCTAATATCTAATCTGAACCTCCTCTGGGGAAATAAACTTCAGAAATTTTCAACTGATTATTGTAAAATTTAATCTAGACATAGAAATTTCCAAGTAATTTGGTTTCCTGTTTGTAGGATGGGACCAGGTGGCCGAGCAGAGAGGAAACCTCTCCTCAGTGCACAGCTGAGGACAAAGTGTAGGGAGGATCCAAGATTCCAGTCTGGTCCCAAGGCTCCAAGGGAGGGCTGCCACCCCCCCTGCCACCCTATGCACAGCAGTGAGAGCTCTTGGCCAACACTGAAATACAAACTAGGACCCACAAATTCAGTGCTCATGCAAGTTGTGATGCCCCTCACTTGAATTAAATAACTAAATAAACTAGAATAAGATTTGCTGCTTTACCTGTTCTCTTATATATCGCTCTGGAGATTCCTACAGACTCAAAATGGATTTAGGGAATAATTATAAAAATTTAAATGGCTGTCATTCATCAACACTGAGAACATAACTCTCAAATCCTAAACCCTGTTCAGCACAAATGCTTTGAATGGAGCAGCGCTTACAAATGCTCTGCTAGGCATAACCAAATGTTTTAAGCAGGAATAAACAGACTAAGCTACTGAACTGAGGTAAGAGCAAAATGGAAAACGCCCAGTTTCAGATCAGGCAATAGTTTAAAGCTGAATTCATTAGAGAGTGTATTTTAGATAAAAAAAGAAACAACCCTGAGTATTTCACCAACTTTCTTTAAACTTTCCTTTATAAATATTTCTTTTTAATTACAAGCAATGCTTCATTTGCACTAATAATTTTAATGTATTTTTTCACAGTTTTCAGCCATTTTTAAATTTGAGTTTCTTTTTTTTTTTCCATAGAGGCAACCACATTTCTCAATGTTTGGGAAAAAACACCCCAAACAATAACCTCCAAAGGAACACACAGTTCATTGACTGGGAATCCAAACAAATTTGAACAGCTCACAAAGAACACAGCGTTTCAATAGTTAATATTCCATACATTTAATATCTCTAATTATTTTCCCTCTGCAGCTTTGATGGGTAGTTATAGCCTGGAATAAAAACACTGTGGTAAGGACGACTGCACAGCAAGGTTAAGTGCCTTCTTGTCTTCAGTACCAATAATTACCTTTAAAAAAAAAAGCTGTTTTCAGGTTTGACAGTTAATTTACTAATGAGTACGTGGACCCAATTTATAATAAAGCAATATTGACCAGAAATAATCCCACATTGGTACTCATTTGAATTATTTTATTGTTCAAGTCTCCTATTAAATAAATTGGAAAAGATTAATTTTGCAAGATGGATTGTCAGAGGCTGCTGCATAAACTAGATACATGTTAGCACTAAGTTTAATTATTGATCACAATACAATAGTGCTGAGTATTCCAATCCCCAAACAGCTTCCAGTAACTATCAGCAGATTCCAAATATAGAAACCAAAGGGAAAAAATTTGATTGCAGATGACTACATTTTAAAATAAATAAATAATTCATTAGCACCCAATAAAAAATTAATTTTAAAGTACAATTCAGATCACTCACTAGAACATATAACAAGTAATCAGAAAATGAAAGTGCCTCCTTTCATGTGACAAACTCTAATGAAGTAGCATAATGTGCTTTTGATCAGGGGATTCCTATGATTTGCCAGTTCTGGAAGAGAAATGATAGTTGGAAATAGAGGTTGGTTGGAACAGAGTCCCTCATTACAACCTGTCCTGTTTCAAAACAAATGTAAATATTGCAGGAAGTACAGTAGAACAGTGTACTGACAGAAACATGTAACAGGAAAAACGTGAGGATGCATCTCTGGAAAGAAAACCATTTTCCAGCTCTAATTAACTTCTCTAACTGTAGAAAGCAGTCCAACAGGACAATCCCAATGCTTTCTAGAAGCAGTCAAGTAGTGGAGAGTTTTCCTTTTCATTTTAGCAACTTCAGCAAATGGCCATGATAAATGCCTACCTGAGATTTTGCACCTATTCCTTAAAAATCTCTCAGGAAAAAAAAGGGGGGATGAAGTTATAGCCTGATGAAATTCAGTCTAGGTGCTTTGTGAAGACTGAAGTCCAGAGTAGCAAGTGATTATAAAACCTCTCTTAGATACAGGAATCAGCAGATAAATGTAGTTAGAGATATATAGATATGTATGTATAGTAGCAGGAAAAATGGAAACAGTAAGGAAAAATGGAAACAGTATACAATTTATTTTTTTAATACAATTACAGATAGTAATATAATATTAGTATGGTCACTGCAAAGTAATTTTCACAGTTTAATTCTGTACAGTTACTGTTTAAATTTATAGATTTTATTAACTTTCCTATAAATAAGCCAATGAAAGCTCTGTTTTACTAGTGAATTTTAGCATGCATCCTGAAAACTTTTAAACTTCTTCTGACCTTTTAAATAATATTTTCAGACTCTAACTCTGCTTCTTTTAGAGCAAAAATAATTTTCCAAGCCAGTATTCAATATCACAGAGAGTCCAAGTCCACTTTAACATCATAAACACCACAGAAACAACTCCAAGGTAATTTGAAGATTATTCAAAAAATAAACAAGCCTTTCCAAGGCTTTTTTAAATGCAACAACAAAGTTCTAAATTTTACTCACTGTTACAAATATCAGTGTTATCTCCTAAATCTGGGCTTCATCCAACACCTGCTGTAGACAATGAAATTGCCCCCTTGACTTAACCATGTGCTGGATCATGTCCTCTGTGACAATTATAGCACACTTACCAAATGTTACATCCCCAGACCAGGAGAATTTTTAATTGAGCTTTAAAAGTTTTTATGAAACTCTTGCTATATTCCAAAAGACCAAACACAGATTGCCACTGAGCCCTTCTCCTGGAGAATCTCCCAGGAGCACTAAACTCTTCTGATGAGTCTAAAGGAATGCTTGGCACACTCACTGGTTTTCACAAGGTCTGTGACTGCCTTTGGCAGCCATTGAGCTCCTTTCAGCATAACCTGCTCTAACATGGCTATGCCAATTTAGGAGTATTCCACTAGCTCAGAGAAATTAATTAGTTCAAAAAAAATTAGGTTATTACAAACTTCCTTAATATATACCCAAAAGTCATTTGAGGTGTAAAAGCAACATTGTGCTGGCCCTTACACCCACAGCCACTTTTATCTGGGGAAAGTCATGGGCCCTCAGCCATTCTTTATGCTACCAAAGCCTGCATACACGGTAGACAAAATTCTTTCAACTGTGGGTCACCCATAGCTTAAGATACTATAGTCATTTAATTCCCTTCTCCAGTTACAGCTGGTTGTAGGCACACTGGGAAATGTAAGCATTTAAAAATAATTTTAAAAACCAAAATAAAACAAAGAAACAAAAAAAAAAAAAAAACCAAAAAAAAAACAAAAACACAGGAAAACAACCCAACCACTTCAAAATGAGGTTACAGAAGATGAAGGCTACAAAGTCAAGAGAATTTTTGACATATGTCTAGGCATTCAGGAATTTTTTTTAAATTATAAATTATGTTAAATACAAAAGGTATCTCTTAAGTTTCCTTCTCTAAAAAACATGATTTCTCAGACTAGGTAGTCAGTTGAAATAGATTAAAGCATCCTTTCTGTCATCGCACCCCAACACTTCTATGAAGACATAAGCACTTATTTTTAAGCATATAGAAGTCCAGTGGGGAGGGAAAAAAAGCCCCTCACTTGCTCAAAGGTAGCATATGAATCTTTGCTCTATTAACAACAAAGTCTTTTGAAGTCCCAGTAGTATTTTCCAAACACTACAAACAAACTTTTACAGAAGCAGTTTTCACCTTAACTCAGTTCACCTAGTGCACACACAAAGGAAATCTGTTTATATCCCAAGAGATTCACAGCACAAAAATAATTATTCACTGACAAGATTGTAATCTAAACCGCACAGATGAAGGCAGATGTTTTCAGCAGGAACAATTTGGAAAAAAACAGCCCACAATCAATATTATTCTTTCATAGTATTATTATTATTTCAATAATGCCTAGAGGCTGACAAATGTAAGGGAGTTACCATGACAAATCTGTGTTTTCAAACTGCACTACGATACTCTGGCCTGGAAGATCTCCATGGCAGTTTTGCCACCCAGCTCATCTATCCTGCCTCCCTCTGTTTCTGAATGGATGCCTCTAACCCCTGGCTCTCTCCTCCACACCAGCCCCTTTGCAGGAACTGTATTTTTAGTTTTCCTCATCCCAGTAGGTCCTGTGAAATTCGTTCCTGCAAATGAAGGAGCTTTGCTTCATGACACTTACTGCCTGCTCATTGGGCTACAACATCAGGAGGGCTGTGAAACTTCTGACAGTCAGATAAATATTTCCGCTGTTAAAGTTTAAAAAATGGACTGGTACTGCCCCCTCCAGCAGCCTGTCTGTCAAGCTGGGGAAGCAGTGGTGCCATGGGCTGGAAAGTTGTTTTCAACCTTCTTCATTAGGGTTAGAGGAAAAAAAACCCTGAACGACAAATCAAGTAATGAGTGTTTAGCAACTAGGGAGAACCACCTGCTAATGAAGACTTGCCATCCCCCCAGAAAGGGAATTTTGCCATTTGCTGAGGTTCTGAGCCTCATCACTGCCTTAGAAGCATATGGAAAGGACTGCAGCACTGAACATGGCAGCAATTCCAGGGTAAACTGGCAAAGGGGAGACCTGCAGGCAATATTACAGCACACAGGGAGTCCCCAGCCTGCCCTGGGCAGTGCTGATGAGAAGGAGATATCATTGTCGATCATGAATTGTTAGTATTGAAGGTTATCAACTCTTTACTCTGGTAATAAATACAGGAATTTGTGAATACACAAATAATATTTAACAAAAATCAGATTCCAAAAGGAACTGTATGAATTTCATGCTTTAATCTGCAAATGTCACATCTAAATTTGAAAATTTGTTCATTTGTAAAAGATGTAAAATATCAGCAGTTGTACAGAACAGAAAAACCAGTCAATAAAACATAAATCTGTTCAAAATCTGTTTAACATTATGAGACTGTATTTTTACATTAGGTTCAAGTCTTATTTTAAACTCAGAAAGAAATAGCCAGATTTAAACTGCCTTTTCACTACAAGCCACCCAGAAATGCATACTATTAATGTGTGAAGAAAACAATAGTAATTACTCGTAAATATCCTGTAAACATTTTATTCTCCTCAACCATGAAAAGCAAGAACTTCAAATACTTTCACACAAAATTAAATGGTCAAAATTTCAACCCATGCAGCTCAAACCTGAAAGCCAGTGTTGACTTTTATCATTGTTCTCACTCAAAACAAAGCACCTTTAAGGAAAAAAGAATGAAAGTGGTCACTTTCACCCTTACCATTATCAAGACCACCAAATGAATGGCTTCGCAGGGGCTCCAAGACTGGCAAATTTTGCCTTACCAAGTTTTTTTTTTATTCTCTATACCTCTTTAGTTTTTCCTTCGAATGTGAACAAACTAAAAAAATCCTGCATGGAGGAAAATGATGAAATCAACCCAGAGAGAGTCATGGAGAGCAGCTTAGAGTTAAATAATGGAACAGCTTTGTGGTTACCATTCACACAGCTCTCAGAGTCGGGGCTATCAGGCAATGAAGTAGAATAATGAAGCTACTCCTTCAGATAAGAGATCGGCTTTATAAATATGATCTTTTGTACAGCAGCTGTAGAGCTGTACACTTGAAAATAAGCTTGTCATATCTGACAGCAGGTGAAGTGGCTCAGGTTTGTGTATGCTTATGAGTTTCTGGGAATATTAGTAAGTTTACAGAAATAAAAACAGAACAAAGAAATTCTTTAGGAGGAAAAGCTTCCTGGTGCACACGAGCTGGTGGCTGAACGTACACATCCATGGTCAGCAGCCACTTACCTGCGTGTGGCTTGGAGAGCAGGGCTCACAACCATCATTTCTAACAGTGCAGGGCACCTTTTTGCTTACATGGTGGAAACATCCCTTCTATAACACCAGCACAGGGGTATATCCTCTTTCCAAGCTAGCACTAGGCTAACAGGGCAGTACCTAATGAAATACACAAATAGATCTGACATCCCATCCATGGGGGGCCACTGGACAGTACCAAGGCCATAAAATAGCATATTATGTGCTCAAACAATATGTGTACATGCAGCATTGCAACATTTGCCATGTGGTAATTCCACAACAATATTTGCACACACACTGAGCGGTGTTTTTTATTTCCAGTTGTCTCATAAATAAATTCCTAAGAAATAGTGAGAAGAAGTTCTTGAAATTTTTGATGTGCATCAATACATAGCTCTTTAAAATCTTATCACACAAATTTTATTGAACAATTGTTTATTTCTTTTTTCAGGGCAAGAGAGTATTGATTTTCTGGTTTTATGGGTCAATTTTTCTAGTTTAAAAAAAATTACTGAATTCCCCAAGTTCTGATATATAGGCGGGTTTTTTTGCTTTTCTTAAAAGACTGGTTTAGTTCTTCTATCGTTAACAGCCACAAAAAAAGCATAAAAACATTTTGCCTTATTGTGATAAATAAAAAAAATATTTTCTAGCCACTCCCAGTGAAGTAAATTCATCACAGTGGTTCTCAGTTCATAGGCTGAATATGAAGTTTTAACATAAGAAGTTTTTGCTTCTTCTGTCACCACAACTCTGAAATCAACGTTGCTGCTGCAGGTGGCAGAAGCAATGTGAACAGCAAAACCAGCAGCACTGTCTACACATAAGGTATGTGCTAGGGAGGCTTGAAGAAGCTTCAACAGAAATGTGTACTATGAGGAGAGGGCTCTAAAAAAGCTTTAAGAAACTAGGAATACAATAACCACCTTCGTAGACACGAAGAGTCAAGTGTTGTGAATCAAGTATAAAAAATTTGAGGCTTCAGAGATATGAAAGCAACAGGCAGTCAGAAAAATACACTACATGACTGCCTGGGAAGAATGACTGCAATCCAAGAGCTAGTTATTAGATTGAAGGAGACACAGATCATATGTTTTTTTCATCATTCATTTACTGATTGATTTTTAGAAAAGAAACAGTCTCATTACTTATTACTCATTACTTTTACTGTCCACCTTACCTATTTGCATAACAAATTCTTTTTGTCAAAGACTGCTCTTTCTCAAGTATTTGTGCAACAAATAGCACAGTGAAATTTCAGTCTTCACAGAGTCTCTGAAGAACAACTGTAATATAAAATTATAAAAAATGTGAATTATGCAAAGTTACATTTCTTATTGCCTTTTTTATTTTTTTTTGTATTTATATATTTTTATTTTTGGCCTAAGAGCCCCAAAAAGTTTTCTGACAAAGTCTATTTTAGATCTTAATGCAAGAAATAAGATCTACTTTACTGAATAAATAAATTTTAATTTCTATCACAATACAAAACACAGAGTATGTTTTATACATATAAGGAGCAATTTCAAAGGCTCCCTTGACCTTCAATGGAAGACTCTTGTGCATCCCTTGAGTCTCTAAAAGTGCTCTCTACCTAGTTTTGAAGGAGACAGAGAAGTCATGGCCGAAGAAAACATCTGTAAAAACACCTCTACAATACTGCTGCATTTTCTGTTATTTTAGTGCTTCACCACACTCTCCAATATTTTGATCATGTACTTCTTAACGCTTTCAATTAATTGATACAAAGTTACAACACCTCAGAAGTAACTACAGTCACTGAATAATTATGAGACCATTGCACCATTCAGCAATTCTGGGAACAGTCAAATGACCTTAGAGAACACATCTTCTCTAGCAGAAGGCAAGTGCAGGAAAAGAGATAAAAAATAAAGAAAAAGAGTCAGATAAAAAAAAAATAGGATGCCAAATGTGAGTGAATGGCCTGTATGTACTTCCTTGCCCTGCCTCTGCATTAATGCTAACCAGCAAAATCATAGAATGGCTTGGGCTGGGGGGAAACCTTAAAGATCTTCTAGATCAAACCTTCATGCCATGGATGTGAACACCTTTCATCCTGACCAGGTTGCTCAGAGCCCATTCAGCCTGGCATTTTACATGTGGGCATTCACAACTCCTGTGGGCAGTGCCTCACACCCTCACAGTAAAGAATTTCTTCCTAATATCTCACTAAATCTACTCTCTTTGAGTTTAAAAGCCATTCACCTGTGTTCTATCACTATGTGTCCCTGAAAAATCTTTCCCCATCTTTCTTGTCAGCTCCCTTCAAGTATTGAAAGGCTGAAATTAGGATAGAAAAAGAGAGAAACAAAATTATGTCATGGAATCTACAGCCCCTATCTTTTCTACCTTACTTTCTACTGGAGGATTTTGTCTAACTGGATTAATCCAGACTGCCACCATTTTCCTCATCCCTACCACCACTTCTTTTCCCTTTCCCTAGAGTCACTCTTGATTTCCCCTCTTCTTTTCCCAAATATTTTTGTTTTCTTCATTCTTCTCTTTTCCCCCACTTCCCCATTCCTTTTAGGGCATCTGAGCTAGAATATTTTTCCTTACTCTTCTCTGCTCTTTCATAGCCCCTTTCAAAGTGAGCTGAAGCTACTGCATGGATGCTGAACAGGTATTTGGTGAGGCTGACTTTCTCTCTCCTATCCAAAAAGGCACCCACAGCAATGAGAGGAAAGAAGACAAGGAAAAAGCAAATAATAAAAAAAAAAAAACAAACCACAAATTAAAGAAAAAAAAAAACAAGTGCTGATAAAAGAGAAACAGGTATGTGCAAGCCAGAGGGGAAAAAGAGAAGGTAGAGCTGAATAGAGAAGGAATTTAGATGAAAACAGGTGAATTTAGAAAATGAAGTCAAGAAAAGAAAGCCAAAAAGCCTTGCTCACAATCATGTCAGATGAAAACAAAGAAGTTGAAACAAAAGGAGATCAAACCAGAAAAATTACTCTTATTCTAGGCAAAAAGAAATAATTTAATGAAATTAAAACTACTCCAATGACCAGAAAGAGAAAAAACAGAGAGGAGAAAAAGAGATCACAAATACTGGGAGCAAAAAGAGATATTGTGAAACAGCAGAGCAAGAGTTTAAAAAAAATAAAGAAAAAATATTTTTAAAGTGCATTAAGTGCAAATACTGTTTTCCCACACTTATCTTCCTATAACTCTTTCTATCTTGAAAGCCAAAGAAGGAGAAGAGGAGAAGTGCAACAAGGAGCATGGAAAGATGTGGGAGCATTCTTCTCTCACATCTTTGATCACCATCCCGACTCTGTATTAACCCATATGGTCACAACAAGGGCAAGGGTTGAGGAGGACAGATGGATTGGAAAGACAAGATTCCTAATGTGGTGATAAGGATTTTTTTCTTTTAAATTTCGAAAAAGAGCTGCCATAATTAATGTTTGTAATTTAGTATGCATGCCACATGCACCAAGTTATCACATCTTCTGTTGACAGAAATGCTTTTCAGAAACAACTGGAGAACAAAATTTCTTTTCTACATTAAGTAGTTTTTCTAGCTCTGAAATTTGACACAAGTTTGTTTTAAAGGTTAACCATATTTTAATTAATACTTGGGATTACTTCTGAAAGGAAAGGGGAAACAACAATCTGTCTTTCCACTTATCAGTGGAAATGGTGACATAAAACTAGAAACTCACCCCCAAAATAGAACATGCTATAGCAGGAATAGGTTGAAAGAAAGCTGTTTTCTCATCCTGACAGAAATTTCAAGATTTTTTCCCTATACCAGACTGTTTCTGATGCAATAATCAGAAATACAAAAAACACTTATTTTCATAAAATATGAGAAAATTAATTATTTTCCTAATCAAAACATTCCTTGTTTTAACAATTTGAGATTAAAAAAAAAAAAAAACAAGGCTATAATTGGCTTGCCTTTTAAATGATATATGTTTTAACCCAGACTGAAATCATTCTTGACCAAAAAAAGACACTTTTTCCACACCAAATCAAGACCAAGACATTTCACCTGATCCTTTGTCAAAAATCTGTCTGAATCCATCAAAATGCAATCTCCCAGCAAATGTTAAATATTATTTTTGGCCAACAAATCTCTTTTTTTGATTACCACTTCACCTCATGTAGTAATTTTCAACAGTTACTTACTAGAGTAGATGGAGGTGCCCTGAGGAGGAGTGCCACACACTTTGGCACACAAGAGTTCATTCTGCAACAGGTCAGTTTACCTATCTGCTAGGGGAGAGTGTGTCTGCAGATTATTTGCAGGCACCAAAGGGCAGAACACCCACCTTCCTTACAGACCATTAAAATATGCTTTGTTCCCAAAGGCTGCAGAGATGCAATCTGACATTAGCTTAAACAGTCTACCTTGGACACAGGAGCAGTTCAATATATTTCAACTCTAAGTAACATTGTTTTAACAAATTCATAATCCATCATTCATTTTCTGCCACAGAGACACTGTATTCTCTAGCCTTTCTTTTATATTCTGTCTCTCATCCTTACTGCACTCCATTTGCTCAGCTTATCTTTTTCTATTTACTATATGTGAGAAATATTCAAACAAGGAAAAAATAAAGACACTTCTAGTGATGATCTCTATTCTTTACATAATGTTCTGAAAGGTTCCACATGACAATGCTGGCAGATGTTGATGCAGGCAACGTTTTAGCTAAGCCAATGATTGACAGGTACACCATTATTTCTGCAATCTGGACTGACTGCTTCACAGAGTAAATGCTAATCCTTATCCATTCAGTTGTTTCTTCACATTATTCATTTTTTCCCTCCAGTGTAGAAATGACTTGTTTGTTGCACTCCTAATCCTATGCCTTTGTGCCAATGGACACCAGACCGCAATGAACACACCTGGACAACTATTCTCTGATGAGGCTAGAGAAATCGCAGCCACTATAGCAAATGCCTGCTAGTAAAAGCCATGATTTGTGACTCTTGGGAAGCCAAAGAACAATTCTCCTTGCTTCAATTAATTGAGATATATCTAGAGATTTTGTGTGCTTATGTAGGTATCTCATTTTATCAAGACAGCTTTGCATGCAGAAAAAAATGCCTGAAAATATGAACCTAGACCATAGCCTGTTTTAAATTAGCTCCTCCACAAAATACATCCACAGGAGATGGAAGACTTTTACTGCATTTAATTGGATGTTAGCTTCTGAGTATTTCAAGGAGTGAATTGTGGGAGATTTTGATGCCATGGCATGTCAGGTTGGATTAGCAATGAAAGGAAAGCACATTCTGAGCAACCTATCCAAAAAATGTAACTGCAACAGGAAAATACCTTGGGACAACCAAAAGCAAGTCTAAAGTGGTTTTGATTTGAGAATATTTTTCATCTTAGGTTCTGTCCTGAAAAAAATCAGTTTTGTGTAGCACAAGGGAGAAAAAGCTAGGTTTAACAAGTTGCATAAGACTAATCAAATTACAGAAGACAAAGACTGTGACAAAAATTTTTCACTCTAAGTGTCAGCAGGACGTTTATGCAGAGGTCAGAGACATGCATTATAACCACTTCCAAACAGACAAAAAAAGTGGTGAGTAGAGGATCACAGTCCATTCCTCATTTCTAAATTTTGGCATCTGAAAATGGTAAACCAGACTGACACACATCATGGATCTGGATAGTTTACACCTCCCGCTGTTACTTTTTGGAGTTTGATTTGTTGTGTTTTATTTGACAGGTAAAGAAGAATGTAATAAATTCAATAGACTGGGAAAAACCTATGAAGACAACAGTTCTTGTGGTATTCTGATTCAATCATTCTAACTGCAGCTCTAAGAAAAATCTGTCCTTTTTACATAGCATGTGGAGAGCCCAATTTTCAATTATTTTAATGAAACAAGTACTTTATGTTTTCACAATATGACAATTATCATGGAAATAGAGGCAATTCCAAATTCTGTCAGACTTGATTAAAACATGGAATGCCTAAGAGGTTAGGAAATATTGCAAAAGGAAATCAATGGCAAATTGCCAAAAAGTATTTGCAATATTAGGAGATATACCCATGTACTGGTAATCTGAACATTATGAAGTTCATTTGCTTACTAAATCATAGGAAAAATATCAGTGTATACTCCTGAATGAAAATATTTCCATTAGAAATGTAGTTGAGTTATTCTGCAATATATCCTTTTACATATTCTGATTTTGCCCCTCAGTCCAAGAACCTGCTACTTGTACACCAAAAAATGTGGTTTGGTGTTTAGGGTAGTATACCAGTTAACAGGTTACAAAATTAGATAAACTGTATTGCCCCTTATGATATGTTTTGAAATATCACTTTAAAATATTTGTCTGTGACTAGAAATAATTGATAAAGCATGCTGAAAAACTTCAGGGTGTATTTAGCATGTGATTATATTTACTCCCAGTGCATGGATCCACTGTACATTTAACAAGTGGAAGAAATTTTGGATTGAGGAATTCATCAAAATAGTTCCCAGCATAACGTGTACAAAAATCACACAAACCTCACATAAACAGACTTCAAAATTGGATGGTCTAGGCAACATTCCAGAGTGTAATTGTAGTTCCATGAACCTGAAGTGGCCCTGAAGACATTCTTTGACCAGCAGTTAAATCTGTAACAATCATTTGAGAAACTTTGATTTGGTGGAGTATGAAAAGAGCAGCCTGACAGATAGCGAGCTGATATGACTGCTAAGCAAATTTCTACATATGCTGAAGGACAACAAAAAGTACAGATTTAAAAGGGAAAGGATATTTCTTAGTGGAACCTGTATTTCCAATATCTGCCAGGGGTGAGGGGGTTTGATAGCTGATATTTTTAGAGTAGGCATCATCAACCCAGCAGCTGCTTTGGAAGCTGTGATCCAGAATTGCAGTAGCACAAACTATATTGTTGGCTTGCCCCTGAAACACATCGAATTGTTAACGCTCCTCGTTTCTCCTATCTTTAAAATAATACTGGCAGTAAGAAAAAACAGTGGCCAAAAAAAGAAAACTCCTCACCTAAATAAGCCTTGAAGAGCTTGCCTAAAGATGGGAGTCTTTCAATAGATAAGTCTTCTAGAACAATTTTTCTAGCAAAGTTCTCTGAAATAAAAATAAAAGCAACTCTGTAGGATGAGTGACCATCTGAAGTTGCCAAGGGATGAAGCAATCCATGACTGCAAGAAAAAGCCATCACAGCTATGCTCGTCTTGGTGGCACCATGCCCCAAGCAAAGGGATGCCTCTGTATTTATGGAATCCTCAACTGAGGCCCGACCCAAACCATCAATAATTCTATAGCTCTGAAATAAATGAATGCTACTTTGAAAGCTTTCAGACAATCTCTTAATGGGGAGCCAACTCTGCTCTGAAATTATGTCCCCATGGCTTTTAATGGAGCCAATACCTCCTAAATATTTCATAGTCCAGACCTCTTTTAAAGGAGGAACAGAGCCAGGTACCTCTTTACCTTGTTTCTGAATTTCTCAGGTATTTGTTCAAGTGTGAAATGAACTTCCTTAGAAAGGAAATCCCACTTCTTCACATTTGAATTTTTGATAAACAAACATTGCTGTATCTACAGCTGGTGACAAACTGTACTTAATACTACTACTCTAATTTCTAGCTATGATTTAGGCAACTAAAACTGCAAGAGGGATGCATCTCTGTTCTGGAAATTACCCCTCTTTTTGGGACAGAGATCTGGACTTGAATTTTTGTACAAGAATCACAGGTTAACATACTTAAACTTTTTCATCCACATTAGATACCCTGCCCGTTTGTCAGGCAAATGAGACAGAGTAGCCAAAGTCTGCCATAGTCCTTCACCATAAGCAAGTGATATTTGACAGGTTTTTGCAGACTGTGCAAAGCTTGAGAGCTCCCCTTCTGTAGGGAACAGTATGGCGATGCCCAGAGTACCTGCAGACAGAGAAAGAGGACATTTCCTGCTGAAGATGGTGATTCAATCACCTTTGCTACTTCATGTAATTATAGTTAAACACTCCTTATTCTCAGTGCTTTCAGCATGACTATCAACCAGTCACTAATATAACCCGCACATTCTGTGTTACTTGTCCCTGGATTTTCAGTCCAGGAAAGGAAATCAGATTTCAAATGAAGTTTTAAGTATGATGTGGAAAAAATAGAGTCCCCAGCATGAGCCTTATGGTGCATAACAACAGACCCCTTAATTCCTCACAGCTCTTAACCTTTTGATACCCTAGTTTGAACTTCTGTAAAACTAGGATGCTGACCTGCTTCGTGGGTGGGTGATTATAACACTGAATTAATATTTGTAAACTACTGTGATACATTTGAATGAAAAATTTAGAACTGTAAAGAATTATGATTATCATGATCCTCCAATTCTTTTTTAAGTTGTCCATCTGTCATTATAAACCAACTTGAACTAGGCTATTATTCAAAAAGCTTAAATATAGTTGAATACTAGTTATCAAGACAGACCACTGTTTTAGCTTAGCAAGTAGTGAAATGGAAAGAAAGCTTCACTTCTATTTTAAGGACCTTTTCTATTTATATGGCTTTTATACCATGATAAATGGTACAGCTGTTCTGTAAGATACCCCTGTATTGTTATAGAGAAGAACTTCAGATTTAACCTGACCTACTCAGAATGGATATCTACACTACAGTATGTCATGAGACCTTTGTGATACTTCTTTGATAATTTTTCGCAGACCTCCATTAGAAACATGGAAAAGCTACTTCAAGAGTGCACACTTACAGCTTACTGTTTACCTATACACTCATAAGATCAAAACCCCTGGTCTTACTGTTTTTGTTAACAAGGAGCACTAAAAGTCTTCCCACATACTGAGTTTTGGTTTCCATTTTACAATCTGAGATGACAGACGGCACAAAAATGATGAGAAAACTGTGGGGAGGCTTCCAGAAGATTGATTCTCTCATCAGCTGATTCTTTTCTAGTTAGTCTTTTATTGACTACAAAGGTATAGCCAATGCAGAAAAGGAAAACCAGACTGCCCTGTTTAATCCTGAGGGCATTGGCAAAAGGTGATCACTTTTTGAGAAAACAGAGGCCTACAAGGAAATCAGCACGCTGTATGAGCCGTTAAGCTGATTTAAACACACAGGGGATGCCTGGGGTTGAGCTCAAGATCTCTGAGGTGTGAGATGAGAGTGAAGCCATTGCACAGACTAATATTACTGAGCTTTAGTAGCAGGTGGCATAGTTGATCAGTCAGGAACCTGTCATTTGGAGAATAGACCAATAGATCTGAGAGGAATGAAAAATCCTCCCTTCCTCCCCCCTCTTCCTTACCACGAATAAAAATATCACGATTATGAAGTTTAGAAATTAACATCTAAAACTTACAATTTATGGAGTTATAAGTGATAGGAAAAAAAACCAAATATAGTTACAGAGCACACACCAGCAAAACATATAATACAAATTTTAAAGCAACCGTAACCATGATTGCAATAACACTATCTGCATTTCTGACACACAGGATTCCATTAAAAACCATGATCAGATGGCCAAAAGGAAATATACAATGCTCCAGCACAGCAATATTTACTTTACATTAAAATCTGTACTTTATCATGAGAAACACGTTCTGCAGCTTATACACCGTGTGCATGCTTATAGCAACTATAGGGAACTTGTAATGGTTTCTGCTATGTGCTTCTCCAGCAAACAAGCCACCATTGAACGACTAAAATTGAAAGCAAATATTTCACTGCGCTTTCTGCCTATATCACATTTTTCAAAACTCAATTTTCCTGCCCCTTTTCCCATTTTATCTTAACTGTCCTCCAAAATTTCAGATAAAAACCTATTACTTCTATTTGGCAAGCAATAAGGTACCTAGGCAAGGTAAGCCAAAAAAAAATTGTTCCCATTCCATAGACACAAATTTCAGGTGTCTTTTGCACAAACAAACCTGTAGACACACCTCTGAAAAAACAAACTACTCATTCATGGATTAGTCAGTTTTAAAATTTCAGCATAAAAGCCTCTACAATGGTGTATCTTAACAAGTGGCTAATCTTAATAAGTAAAATAATTTCAAATACTTTCTAGCTCACGTTTCAAAGACCTGCATTTGTGTATACTGGGAGATCTTGTATAATTTGTGACTATCTTCACATTTAAAAGCACAAGGTAACAAATCAAATAGATGATAAATGCATGAAATTTACGGTTAAATATTTTGAATACATATTTATTTTTCTGGGGACATGTAATTTAAAGTCTCTGAAATAGAACAAATGTGAATAATGTACATATCTCTGGTACACCAGGTAGAAATGCACAATTGCAGACTCATTTTTAACTTACTAAGTTCGCATGAGTGAAATAAAATTGCATGCAAGACAGATTATCCCATGAAAGAAAGTTGCCCTCTAGACAGGATTTAATAGAGTACATAAAGGACTATCCCCTAAAACTGTCAATTTTTTTTTTAAGTGGACAGTGTTGTGGAATATTGTAGTTCTATCTGATAGAGGTGTCCATACAGAAGCTACCACTAACCCACTGCTGACATGACATGGCTGCAAGACCAAAAATTTTGTAAATGGTGAGATTTTTTGTCACTACTCTTGAATGTCAAGTTATCCAATTCCCCAGTCAAACATGACAGCAAAGTCATTTACTGTATCTTTAGTTAGTTTAATAAATTAAGCACTGCTTTTACAACTAAAATACGCATATTTTATTCTGAACTAAATTTTGATTGCTTCCATAAAGTGTATTATCTTAAAGTCTTCAAAAAGTCTACAGAAAGAACCAACCTTCAATCTTGTAAGTAAAGTGCCAAGCACACTTCCAGGCTGGGAGAAAACACTTATTTCAAATTACTATTAGCACAAAAATAAATAACATTAGCCATGAGTCTACAACACCTTTGACTTGATAAGAAATACTTTCATTCATATGAAACTAGAATAAAACTTAGAAATTGAGAATGTAAGAACTACCAGAGAGAATACCCGCGGTTTTGAATCTATCTCCAAAGCTGTTGCCTTTTTGGGTCCTAGATTCAGCAGTAAAACATTTTTTAGAAGCTGCTTATGGAACCACTGATTTCTGAAAGGATGTTAGTGTGGAGTCCTTACTAGATACAGTTTTGCACATATTGTACCAGTGCATCATACTACTAAATGCTTCAGATAAACCGAAAACCAGAACACATGGTGCACAAGATGTCATTACCAGCTTGCTAAAAGAAGGATTCATATGAAACTACATGCCATCAATATGTTGCTTCCCAAAAATAGTAGTTTGCAGATACGTAGTTAAGACCATGACTGAAGATTTTTCTTTTTGTACATTTTAATCTGAATCAAGGAAACAGCAAAAATTTCGTTGACAAAGGGATGGGACTGACTAATTCGTTTTTTCTCATCTCACTTCTTTAAAATTAACTCAAATGACCATATGTTTGGACTCTCTATTACACTATGACTAGCTTGGTGCCAATGTATCTTTTTAGATGCAGACAGAGAAACATTTTCTGAAAAAAACATTAGAAACAGACTCTTCAAAAGATAAGGGATATAAAACTTAATTGTTTTCTAGCTATTATCTTCCTTACAAGACACAATTTTTTTATGCCATCCAGGCTAAACCATGCCTGAAACCCTCCAAAAGAATGAAGGTTTCACGAAATCTGCGAAGTTGAGAGACAAATTGAAGTGTATCAGAGGCATAACCAAAATACCTTGGCAAATCCCCACATTATTTCACACAAAATAATTTCATTTTGAGAGTGGAAAATTGTGATATGACAACCAATGCAACCTTCATTGCTATTCTCCTTAACTTTCAGCTGGGGGAAAGTTTTTTTCAAATTGATTTCTGTAGTTGGTACTAAGTTAGCATGTTTACTATGAACCTCATATTGTGATCAACCACCTAGGTGAACTTTGCAAAGAAAAAGGACACTATTATTCCTAAGACTGTAGCGAGTAAGTGCTACTTCATGGAGGAACAGGTTACTGATCCAGTCTGGTACACCGTGTACTATGCACACATCTTCCTCTACGGTGCATGTCATTTGCATTTGTTACAGACAGTTACTGGAGAACTTGGGGCTTTGTCTCAGGTCTTCACCACTAGATTCCCTTTCAGTCACTGACATGCAGCTCAGGATAGCTTACCTCTTATTGACACTGTGGAATAAACAGTACATAAAGCACACAGACGACTTTAAAATTCACGTTTCTGAAGTGGAACATAGTCCTTCAGTATCAAACCAGGAGTAACCTATCCTCTTCCTTTGAGGTTCTCCTTAACCTCAATTTTCTTCTAACTCCCTCCACACAAAGAATTTACAGAAACTGTGTTTGGAGATTCTGCCATTAGAGATCACAGATTACTTGAGCATATATATACATACATATAATGAAAACCCTATATCTGTACATACTCTGGTTATTAAAGGGAAGTTGGAGAGTTACTTCCATTTCCACTGCTGCATTTTGGGCTTCGTACTCACCCATTCTCTGGCGCATAATGCCCTTTTTAGAAGATTAAGAAAAACCCTTCCTGATCATTGCTCATTCCTCAGAACAGAGGTGTTAGAACAAAATTCTCCACCCTCTAGCCTTGATCTTAGCGTATGTTTTATCCTACCCCTTCATGGCAATGACACCAACATTAAAAGAGAACAAAAAAAAGGAGCAGTAGCAGCAAAAATGTTGAAGAACTTAATGATATAAAGATTGTTAAAAGTGACAAAACAGACCACCTTTCCTTCCCCCCAGGAAATATGACAATTATTTCAGCAGACTCAAGATGTTAACTTCATTTTATAACATGGAAGGTGATATCAAAATACACATCTTCAACAATGATAACAATATAGGCATACACACACATAGATATACATATATATACAAACTAATATTTTTGTTAAGCAAGATTTACCCCTAATTCAGTAAAATCCATGTTAACTTTGCTCCTCCTCCCAACACAAACATTTAAAAACAGATGAATGCTACATCTTTTTCTTGCCTTTATAAAAGAACAATACATAAATTTTGAGGCCTAAAATAACTTGAAATTTTTTAATGCTTCTTTAATTCCATGTTTGACTGGTCGCTGATGACCCCTCCTTGCCACAGCTCAAGTTGCTGAGGCTGTGAAAGCACACAGGAGTAACCAACCAATGATATTATAGAGCAATGAGAAGGTCAAAGTTGCATTGCATATTGCTGTCCTTCTTCCAGCAATGCACACCTCACCCAAACAGGAAAAATTAACCCTTTACTCATATTTCTTATTACTCAAGTACAACAGCACTGAATGTCCTGCTAAGCCAGAGCAAGAAAAGTAGGGTAAAATTCTTGGGGAAAAGCAGTTATAATTAGGGTATTCCTTGCCCCCTCATTCTGCCTTTTGTGTCAAAAAAAAAAAAAAGTTGCTAGTGAGGAGGACATGGAAGTGTCTTTTGTTATCTAAAGAAACGAACTATAGTTTTCATCTCACTAGGGGTTTCCACAGTAAATGGAGCTTTTCTTTCTTTCAGTCTTATTTTAACAGTTCTCAGACTGACAAGCTGTTATAAGCATCAAGTTATCTTCTATTGGAACTGCAACTAAGGAAAAGGTCCTATCTTTATCCCTCAAGACAAAAAGAATTAATTTTAACATAAAAGCAAAAAGAGACGCAAGTGTGGAAAAACATCAAATAGTGATTTTCAATATAGGCATAGCAAGAGCTTATAAAAATTCAATGCTTAAAATACTTTCATATTCAGACATAAGAATGCACATAGAGATATACATAAATAAATTGTATATCATATATGCATATGTTTGTGTATATTTCATAGGTTCAAATAAAGTGATTGCTGTGCTTTTCTACTTAAATTCCAGGCATCTGATATTAGTTTCTTAAGTTAATGAGCCTTCACCTTATCTTGCTGCCCATATTGTATATGTTTTGCAAGCTGCCAGCTGTGCATCGGAGCAGCCTCAAAAATGTCATGTTTGCTTATAAGCAAAAAAAATTGAACAAGAACTTCTTAGGAACCCTGAAATTTACAAAGTAATGAAAGAAATGCCCCTTATTTGTTCATACTTTTCCTAGTCTCATTTTACTTTTTTTTTTTAAATAAAAGAAAAATGCCCAGAATTACCTATGCTTTCACTGGAAGGGAAAAAATAAATTTTAGTCTCACAGATTCACAGGTCTAATGGAAAGATTTCCTCCTCCATGATATAAGCAACAGTGATTCAAGCCATGCGGGTGCTGGCTGGCTGGTAGGGCACTAGATCTGAGGAAGTAATTCCATCTGAGAGCTCCCCAGCTGAATGAAGAAGCCAACCAAGGACGCGGGAGCCAGAAAAAGAGAAATGGAGAAACAGAAACACACCAGAGAAATGTCTTTTGTCAATTCTCCTTAGACTTAGGCTCTTTCATATTTTTCTGAGTACTAAGATCAACATCATTTTCTTTTTTTCCCCCAGATACAACAGTGTTGAGAAGAACAGCTATTTGCATAGATTTAAAATGACAGCACTCTTCCTACTGGTAACAGGATATACAAATTCAGAGGGTTTCCCACAAAGCTAAATGGAAACTTCTGGCTCAATTCACGTTTGAGTCAACAGGAGCTCTTAATTTCCTCCAGATTTCTATTTGAGACAGGAAATCCAGTAATCATTGCTACTTCTCAAAATTTTACTTGCCTGGTAATATATTTCATTTTTGATATAAAGGTAAAATATCACAAGTATTCTCTCATTATAAATTCTTATGGCACAGAATGATAGAGTGGGTTTTATGCACAATCTATACTTTTTAGTAATACTTTCATGTGAATTGTTTATTCAAATATGGATAGGTTAAACAGAGAATTAAAAGAAATCAGCAAGCACTTGAGAAAGATATTAACAGCATGTTCAAATGCTCTAAGACTGAACAATAAACTTGTGAGTCTTCTTGTCAAATTTAAAAAGGCAAAGAACCACCACAAACAAACCACACAGAGCAATCTCCTCTCTCCTCCCCACCCAAAACATCTCACAAGTCAAAAAAAAATTCAACAGACCAACCCAAACAAACACCTTAACAAAAACAGAGCTTCTTTATTATTTATAACAAGTAAAATCACTCCTATATGTCACTCATCCCTTGGGAAAAATGCTACCACTGCTCCATCTGCAGAAAAGGCCATATGCAAGGTATTTTGCTTTAGTTGTATGGGATGGGGGGAATCATCAGAAATAAAGGCAAAAGGATAATTAGGTAAAGAAAAAATGCACTTGCCCTTTGTGCCCTCACTTTATTTCCTACTCAGATATCTGTCATTGATTTCCAGTAAGAAGAAAATGGAGAACTCTGGTCCTTTGTTTTCATTGCTCTGGAGATGCTAGGGATCAGAAGACCCACCAGACTTTAGTTTGGATTAGGCCATAAGTGCAGAATTTAGTTTCTCATGGCTTTAGCTGTGATATGCAGAATGAGAAAAAGACAATGGGATATACTTGCTTTTTCATTAAGCCCTCCTTGGTGACTGCAATTACAGGAGTAAAGCTGACTGTCCCTTATATATTATATCTCTTCAAGAAAAGCATAAAATATTTTTAATTATGCTGGTGTCCACTGGATAAACTACTCTGAATGAGACTGTGCCTGCTGAAGGATGAGACAGATGACAAAGAGGCAGAAGCCTGTGAAGGTTGGTCCAGTGCCAAAGCTGGATGACATGGCTAAAACAATAAAACAAATCCAAGGTTAACCTCACAGTAATTTTGGAAATATTGGAGAGCCTTCAAGCAGAGGTGCAGTGATGCTAAGTGGAGGTGATCGCATTTTAATTTCTTTTTTAATCGAATATATCCAAAATCATCTTCCCCCCTAGATAGCAAAACATATCAATAGCCAAATAGAAGATCATGCACAAAAGACAAAAGATCACATTCCTCAAAGTCTGAGAGGCTTTATGCATACTTGTGCCACATTCTTCAATCTTCAAAGGAGGTCATTCATATAAATTCAGTAAAGACAGTAATGTGTGAATCTGATGCTACCCTGACCCCTCTTCCACCTTCGAAAGCGACTCTAAAAGCTTAAACAGTAAAATTCAAGCAAAAAGGCACCTCCACTGCTGCCAAAGAGATAGATAGCCTATGCCTGAACTCAATTTACAAAACAGAGACATCACTGTATGTTAGCCACTTTAATAGATTCAAGTTTATTTTCGGAATATACATCTAGCCCTTCAACAAACTGCAAAGCACAAACAGAATAAAAATGCTGACAGAGACAGCAACCTATAAGTAAAATGGAAATGGAAAGAAAAAAATTAACAAATAAGAATAATTACTTTATTTTCATAGCAAATTAGGAGTTTTACCTTCAGAACTTGCCACAACAGGAACAAAAATAATGCTTGTAAATCTACTAATCCAGAAGGAAAAAAAATATATATTGCACCTGTTCATGCTTAATATACTGCACAAACCTGTCAGGAGCTCTGATATGGTCACCCTGATGTCTAATTCCATTATATCAGATGAAACACTACAAGCCTTCATACAAGACCAACCCTACCCAAGAAATATCAAGAAAAACCTACAGCAGTGTAGGTGTCTGTAGGTCTGAAGCATTGCAAGAACACTAACAAGCTGCAAGCTACCAATGAATCTGGAAATGGCAGTGAACAGGACTGCTCTCAGTTTAGGAGCCTTTTTCATAGAGCTGCTCCCAGTGACTGAAAGTTAGAACACTGGCTCGTCCAGCAGTGCTCGTGCTACACAGCAAGAAGCAGGGGTCCATGAAGGCTGAGGAAAATAAAACACACCAAAAAAAAATAGTGGCAAACGTTCATCATGCGTAGTCTGCCTTTCCAGCAGATGAGCAAGAGTTGGAAATAGTTCTAAGCCATAGACATTGCTAGAAGGGAGAAGAACAAATGCAAGGAAAATCTTTCTGGCTGGTTACCAACACTGTGGAAACAGTAGCAACAAATTCTTCTTGATACTAAACAATCCACTTCCCCTACAAACTATTTCAAAAGTCTCAGGCTGCTGGTTTTCTGCCTGGAATTAAGTTTTCTTCTTTTACCTTGGAATTAATTGTAAATTAAATGCAAGGTAGAGAATATTTTCAAAGAAAATCTTTTTGATGCTTCTTTGTGCCATAAAAGAATCTGTTCAGCATATTCTAATCTGTTTAATTTTGAAGGTAGTTACTTAATATTCTTAGAGATCATTTCACAAAGAGGAAAAAAAGGAATAACAAATATAGAATTCAGAAAGATCATTTTTAGTCTCCCTACTGACAGAAATAAGCAAAAGGAATAGAATGGTGAGTCACATTTCCTTCCATTCACTCAATAAATCAAATGCAGAGATGAAAACACATAAAAAATATTAAGACTAAGCTTGAAAGAGTATTGATTAAAATATCTCCAAAAAAAAAAAGAGAGGAAGCAAGTACTTTATATTATAATAAATGCATGCTACCATCAAACCTGGCTAGAAATATTTTATCAGTGTTGTATATAAATAATAATACAACAAGATAGAATAAAATGCAATATTAAAAGAACAAAAATATCTATATAAGACATCATGATTTTAATTCCTGTTATACTCTGTTTGCTAAAGAAACTCAAGAAAGAATGAACTGAGTTTATATTTTCTGAAAGTCAGTTACGAGTTTGGTATTGGTGCATCATTATTTTAAGTTGACTTCACACACGCAAAAATTTACAAGTACAATATCCCTAAGGAGACTGTGTATTCTTTGAGAAGGATTTAACCCCTAAACTAAAGTCTAGTAAAAGCTTTCTCCCCCATTTTGGACCACCAAGTCAGGCATATATAGAAGAAATTAAATGTAGACTTGCTGCACAAATATAAATTTCTCCTACAGAAAGTATGTTTATCTAGCACTTAGCAAAAGATTATCTCTTTTTAATTTTTCTTACTTTCTCAAATTAGAATAAATTTCTTAGAAATAACTAGGAAGAGGCAAAAATATATACCAGTCTTCCAGTCTAATGTGCTGAAATCCTAGAAATCAAATTCAACTAAATTAGAATGAGTTCTAAGGCATAAGAGGTGAAACAGTTTATTCCACTGAATTCAGGATGACAGGAAAAAATCATGAGGGTAGAGAAGATGAGTAGAATAATTTTTCTGTTGGAACACAGCACAAATAAAAGGACTCTTCAAAGAACTTTTTTGACATCATAAGTTTCTTCTTGGAAGTCCTTATTTTGCTTGGAAATGTATCCTTTTTTCCAGATTATTCAAGCTTTTCTAAATTAAGCCTTGAGTGTACTAATATACTGGGGGGTGAGGTGGGGAGAAAATTTTTGATGTTTTTCATCAGCAACAAAACAAGAAAAGCCACTAGATCTCCTGTATATAGTGAGCCATTTCCTACTTCTTTCATTTGCCAAGCAGTTTTCCAGACTTATGAGCATCCAACTCCTTGAAACCCAATATCTCAACTAGGCAGGATACATTTTCTGTGGCATTCAATTGGGAATGTGTATTCAGATTCACTATCTTATAAGGTTGCCTCACAGTCCTACAGGCAGGTTTGGTTTTTTTTAGAGCAGGTCCTTTGTTGTACAGCATCATGGAAGTTTAGAAGGTGGAGAAAAGCAGTCCCTTTTGTTCTCAGACTCTACCTCAGTGCAGAGTTTTTAGGGAAAATTTAAGAATCTCCAAAATTAGATTTTACCATTTCTCTAAGAACATACACTACACAATTTAGCTGCCTCATGTAAAATACTGTTGGGGATATCTATTGTCTAAATTACTGCAAATTAGGTACATTTTAACCCCAAGGTTGTGATGTACAAAGGCAACAGCATCATACTGCATTCAAGATTCTAAAAAGCCTGAAGAAAAAAGTCCGACAACTAATAGAATGCTTTTTTTCAATTTTAACTAACAGGAAAGCCAGCTACATGCAGCTCAGAAGCAGTACTTGCAATGGAATTCTGTATAAGTGGAAAAATTATTCATCTCTCAAAAAATGGAAAAGCTCATTTCCATCTCTATTACTCATCATGCAGTTAATATAGTACTCCATCAAGGATTAGCAGCATGTATGGATACCAAAATCAGGTATTTACAGAAATGCTAAATTTTTAAAATAGAGACTTAGCAGACATAAACAAGAACAAATATTTTCTGCAAGCCAGCAATGCAAAAGCTTCATTTGGTTTGACTGAATTTCATCCCAATACCTTCAGACAGGTTCATTTATACCCAGGTATTCTATAAACAGGAATTACTGATTCCTAGGATTCCATAATTCAAAATGTATTTCATATGTTGTGTTACAAATATAATTGTGTGTTTTGCTGCACATTATTTAAAATAATTCTCTTGGATTTCATTAACATTTCAATACTCTTTAACTGATTATTCAAAGGGGAAATTATTGCTTACAGGAGTTGCTTTATACTTCCAAAAAGGAAGGGAGAAAAAAGGGAAGATTTTTATTTTCCATGAAAATTTCTCATTTTTCTCATATCCTAATATTTCTAGTAATGGATCACGTCAGCAGTCCAGTACTCTTCAGTAAAAGAGAGAGCAAGCATCATTTTCTGCTCTTGACAAGCTCCCCCCTAAATGTGCCTCTTAGATGTAATGCCCTATGTCACTGCCTAGCTCTGTGCAGCTTCTGTTTCCATGGCTGCTTTTAAAGGTTTTAAAGGCTCCTTTTCACCTGGAAATGTAAATTTGGAAACTCTATCAGGAGGATTGCCTAGTAAGTATTTTTAATCAAAAACTAAATTTTAGGGGATATATTTATAGCAAACTTGCCCTAATACAAATCACAAAGTTGCAAACACATCAGTTTCGCACACATAAAACCTACAATTGTGCAAATAAACAGGGCAGTTTGCAAATGTTAATTTGACCAATCATCTGGTTTGGGTGTACAAATTCAGATTTGCCATGTGTGCAATATCTGAGTTGGCAAATTTCCAGCCAGAAGTACAGAAACATCAGTAGTTCTTTAGTCAGACTGTTGAGTAAAAGCAAAAAAATTTCAAAACCAGTCTAACATAAAAGAACAAAAAATATTTCACCAAAAAAAATTACATAAGATTCAATAGGACTTACCAGTTCAACAATACCCTAATGTGAATCCACATCTTCCAGAACTTTCAGAAATTAGGATCTCAAGCAGGATTTGAATGAAACACATTCAAGAGCAAAAACAAATAATTCTGCATAATACTGCCTATCATGTTGGCTGAACAACACCTTTGAACTCTGACACGTTTAATGGATAATTGGTTTGTAGTGCAAAGCATAACAAAGTTTTACAGACTGCTATGAAACCAGCCCTGAAATCCTTAAGCCTCTGGAACACCAAAGTTGGAGAAACCTGAATTGGTTTCTGGCTGAGCTGAAATAAAGAGGACTTATGGTCCACAAATGGCATTTTGTGAGTGGCTTTCTAGATAGATTTTAGAGGGCTGGTAAAACATGTGCGGCCCCGTATGGCTTATGCAAAGTTACATCCTTAAAAATACCAAGTTTAAGCAACCACAAAAATTATACCTGTGTAAACAGAGTCCAGAGGCAGGTTCCTCACATGCTGGTGTCCACAGTGCCTTTAAGGACCTGCTGTCCAACCTGAGCTCCTCTTAACACCTAAATCAAACTGACAGGGCTAGATAGGGCTAGATCACTACCATGACACTTGTGTTTTTATAGTCACATGTGCATCACACACATAGCCAGTGCTCACAGGCTGATGCATGAACAAACGCACAAAAAGTAATTTAAAAGGAAAGAAAAAGGTAACAAAATAGGAAAACCAACAATATTGCACAATAGTAAGGTCCAGTCTTATGTAAGACTGCTTTAAGTCTCTAAAGACTCTTTGAACCCACACCAGTCTTCTGACCCTAATGGCCACAGTGATGATGCTTGAGTAGTAGCAGCAGTTTGAGTTAGACATGAGTAGTAGCAGCATCTATCAGAGGAATCGGCTCAGGAGCAGAGCTGCAGCTTAGAAAGCTGATGGAACTTTTCATGCACTCACTGAGCATCAGTGTTCAAATACCCTCAAAGGATGTGCTCCTAAGTCTCGTGGCATTTTGCCAAAAACAGCAGGGTTCTAAATCAGCAGCAATAAGAGAGAATAAACTTTTCTCCGACATGGGCACTGATGTCAAAAAACAGCCAGTCCTCTAGGATAAAACAGATAATTTCAGTGGCATATGTCTCACCTAATTCTGATCTTTCAAGCACTGGCTAAAGTTATGGGGCATTATCTGTGGAAATCTAACCTTTCAAGGACACATGCATAGGGAAACAGATGGCTTGCAACAGACTGTTTAATCCCAAATCAAATAACAGAATCAGCATTTCAGAATGACTGCTTATACAGACACTTCTGGTGGAGAGTGTGGCCTACAGACAGGCAACTTATGCAACAAGATGCCCAGAGAAGTTTATGTGTATCTTAATAAAACATAGAAATTCAATATTTTAAAAAAAATATTTTCTGTAAATGTGCTATGGTTATAAAAAAACATCTGATCCCTTCTAGGACAAATACCTTTATTTTATGCAACTTTTGTTAGTATAAATAATACTTTAAAATACGTAAGATATAAGCATCTTACTTTTACATACCCCTTCCATAAAAATCATTATGCCTCAAAACTACTCTTTATCATGTTCTGAAGCCAATAAAAAATCAGTTGATAGAAAGTGATCAAAGAGCAAAGCAAAAAAAATGGGTTTGCTCAACATTTAAGAGAATTTCATGTCACAACATGGCACACTAGGAAGTGTGAGCATAAGAATAGCTCAAGCAGCAATATACTTGAGAAAAACAACAGCTTCATTATCACGTGAAACTCCATCTCTTACATTACTGAATGTAGTCTGAGAATCACACCAGAGAATTAGCTGCTTGCTCACATGAAAATCATGAGGAGAAAAGTGTTCTTTTAACATCCATATGTTTGATATTCATATTGAAATGTTTAGAAATATTTTCTTTATTTGACTACTGAAAAAATGATTAAATTGTCAAAGACCCCTGGGTCACCTGGTTGCTTTATAACAGCTCACCAGAAGTCAACTCACCCTGGGAGGTGTAAGCACCTCACCAGCTGCACACAACAGCAGCAGGGTCTGTACCTGCCTTTACTCAATACACCTTCAGCTCTAAATATTCACCATGGTGAGAAGCATCTCATGTGTTAAATATTACCATTTAATATGTGCATTACCACAACTTATCTCTTCAACGTGACACCAGCCCGTTGCCTAGCAGAAATTTCAGGAAGCTAAGAATTGTTATAAAAGCTGGCAAATAGAACCTACAACTATGTTATGCTGCTGTTGAATTTCAACTTGCTTGTTGTTGAGCACAATAAAGGAATGGATCTTATCCCCCAAAACCCTATGCCTTTAATTTAAGGGGCAGGAAACTTCATTGTTTATCTAGAGATCAAATCCATAACTTACTGTGTTAGAATTCAATCAAGGCACAAAATACAGGGGTGCGTGATACATGCTTGGCATGACCTTTTTAGTCAGATGGAAGACATAATCTAAATATCTTTAAAATTGTTTAGTGCTTAAGGAATCCACTGTCTGTCAGCCACCAAGGGACAGAATTCCCATCCTTCTTAAGAAGCACTGAACCAGTTTGTCCAGCTTCAGTGATCCCATAATGCCAACAAAATATTGTAGCATATCATGTATAAAACAGACATCCATTCTTAATTTTTGGAGATTGTATTATTAGTGGCAAGAAGAAGGTCTAATTCCTGAATTGTGGAAACATTTATTGATCTAAACCTCCCCTTTTAAGGGTCACATTTTCTTCTCCCAGTTCCTTCCTGAAAACTATTGCATGGTCTTACTGAGTCATCTCAAAAGCAGGAACACATCTGCAGAGAACAAGTCATATATAAATAATGTAGATCAATAGTTTTCAACATGTGGTCTGCAGACTCTTTGGGTTCACACGACCTTGCTGTGAAAAGGAAGTCTACTGCAGTAAGTTAACTTTTGCTGCACAGAGATACATGCCTCTGCTGAAAAGTACTTGGGGATCAACAAATCAAAAAGGTTATAAGGCAATGATGTAAGTAATCCGTTAGCAGTTTTAATGCTTTGTAGATTTTAAATGCCATTTCCGTTTACTCTTTAAACAAAATGTAATGATTTAGGGCCTAGCTAATTTCTACAACAGAGATATTGAAAAATCAGAGTGTGATTGTACCAAACTCCCAATGGAGGAAATATCAATTGATTTATCTAAATAATGTTTTGATGAAGTAAAACCCTAAAATTTTGTACCCGTTTGAGTTTTGCACAGCCCTTTGCATAGCTTAGCTCCCTTGGTATGTTGGTTTTTAATTTTTGTTGACTGACAAAAAAAAAAAGCAGAGTGAAAAAAACAGTTTACCACAGCTACAAGTAAATATTATCTTGGAACAAATCAGTAGAATTAATCTCTAACAACAAGCATACAGAAACAATGAGGCTGTTAAATATAGACACACTGAAAAATAAGCAGGCTATATTTATTTGAAGAGCTTATGAGTCCCCCCCACATCCCTGCTTCTGCCTACAACTATTGAAAAGATGTCCTTATCTCAAGTACTTTTCATATATCAGAGAAGTGGTAAATTTCACAAAGCCTGCACTAATGTTTTGCATTTCCATTCCAAGTGAAATGCACTTCAGTAAGTAAACATGAGTATTCAAATAAAACTGTTGCTGGAGACAATGAAAAAAAAAGAAAACAACCAAAAAAACCATGCCATTTCAATACAGATTGATAAGTAAATCATTCTAAAAGCATTGGATAATGCTGTGCAACATTGAAGAGCCAAGGCATGCAATGCTGAGAACAGGGTTAGTCCCATTTTAGTGCTGATTTGGGTTTTGCTTTTGTGGGTTCCCTGCCCCACCACATCCTCATGGTGCTTGACAAACATAAAACAGGATATTTGTATTCTAATACTTTGTAATTCTGTAGATAATTAAGTGAATCAGTGGAGAAAAACCACATCCCTCTTACAGTCTGAGAGCACACTAAACAGCATGCACATGTTCCTTTTCAAATGTTTCACACAGCTGAGGGATGGGGGTGGTGGGGGGTGACTTGCTTAAAAAATGTTTTGCCTTATTTTGCAAGCCTTGAAATTCATAGTGTGTTGGATTTGAGCACCTCAGGATTTCTATTCTCAGAACTTATTAGAAATTCATAGACAAAGTAACTTCTTTTACTGGAGTACAGCACGGGGGGTCACCAAGAACCACAGCCTCTGTATTCTAGTCACTAATTTAAAAATATGTCTTGACTTCACAAATGATGTATGCACATGCCTAACTTCACATGCTGCCAGAGAGTCTCACTAGATTCAGCAGGGCCATCTACAGCAAGTTAAAAGCTAGCAAGATTTTAAGGCTTGGTGCTGTAAAGACCTTCATATTCTCTAACATGATGCAAATGAAAAAAAAAAAAAAATCAAACACAAAAACCCCACACAATTACTGTTAATTCATTCATTAGAGTATTAATTTCGCTCCTAACCTGTATCTACCCTTTCTCCACCAGGGCTTATCTTCTATCAAAAACTTAGACAGTGAGTATTTTAAAATGAAATTAGTTTTAAATCTCTGCATAATCTTTCCATAGAGTGGGAGAAAAGCTTCTGATGGTCGTGTCTTACCAGAGACCAAGAACAGTCATTCAGTTATTGCACCCTGTTTTCTGGTACAAGCACTTTAGATACCAGATTTCACTTCTGATCTACCTCTCTGAATGGGACTCTTATTACTGACCTTTTCACTGTAAAGCTCCTGATGAATTGTATGCGGTCAGTAGGCAGGAAAGAACAGCCTTTAGAGTAAGATTAATTTTAAACATATTTGGGAAAAAAAAAGTGTACCAAAGGAGATGACAAATGCAGTTTTCTGAGCACCAGCCCATGCTGTTCTCTCATGCAGTCATGTCCTGTGTGCTGCCTCAGCTACTGCTTCTGAGACCCCACCATATTCAGCCTGTGGCAAAACAAGGCATTGCAGTGTCTGTATTTGTACCTCAGCAAGGTCCTCGACTGTAAAGTTATTGTTTAATCAAAGATGATAAAAACAATATGTAATGTGTGTCCTAGGGTAGAGAGAAGTCAGGCAGAACATTATCTTAAAATCCAGTGGTCAGAAGCCCTGAATCAAGGCAGAGGTCAGTCTTTCAGAAATTTTGAATTTTTTTCATCCTTTCTCTCAAGTTTTTTGTTTCTTCTGTCTTCCTGATTCCAAGTTTGAGCCTGTTTTTCATCCTGACACTTATTTCTTCCAGACAATCTATATTTTAAGAGACTATTGTATGTATAATCACTCGTATGTTTACCAACAAAACCTTTGAAATACACCAGCCAGTCATCTACTCTGTGGTCTGTCAGTCAGATTCAGATTCTCAAAAACTACTTAAACCAGATTTTTCCATTTCTTTTCACTCTTTCATCAAACAATACTTGAATGGGTTCTGCAGATCATATGCATTGAGTTGAGCTATATGCAAGAAACAAGAAAAAGACAGGTAATTTGTCTAATGTCACTCTTTCTGCTAAAGTAGGAGTACACTTGAGAAAAGTCCAGCAATCTACAACTGCTGAGAATGCCCTTATTCTATAAAAAACTTATAAATATTTGCAAATGAGAACAAAATGCTAACAGCTACTCTTGTTTCACCAAATCAGTTAGACTCTCAGCAATGTATGCTGATTATAAATGCTTCCAAATAACTTGTCCCCTTGTTTCTTAGGTCTGAGAACTCAGGGAAATGACTTAAAGAACACATAAAACAAAAACCTATGGACTGAGAAAAGTAATACTCACTAGGAAACATCAGGAGGAGTTCTCATCCAAAACATACTTGTGTAATTTTTTTTTTTTAAATACAATTTACATAAAAGTTCTTTTCAAATCTTAACTTACATATAACTGAGCTTCAGTTCTATGAAAAGTTGGCTAACAAAATTGTCTGGCTATACTTCTTCTGAAATTATAGTTTCCATAATTCAGCCCATTCCAGGTTTTTTCAACAAATTTACTTTCAGCATTGACAAATCCAACTGTGTACTATTCTCAACTGCCTAAAATTATGAGTACCATTGACTTTCATCCTACTCAGAAAACACCTTCTTCCTCAGCCCCTGATGTAGTAACATTTTTCTGGTTTTAAAACAGTAATTAAAATGTAATTAAAGGAATTTTTTTTGGGTGTCTCTATCCTTTTAAATAGCAATGTGTTTTGGGGGGGGGCAGAAATATAATAGGAATAACACAGGAATACTTGGCATTCAGGTTTCTTATTTTTCTTAAATTGTTTATTTAATGCTTCTCCCTCACCCCCTGGGTATTGTTCTTGCCAAGACATATACATTTCTATTCATTCTATTTTCCAGTGGAACTTGTACAAAGCTAACACATACAGTATGCCCTAAGAGCCACTTCTAAGCTGCAGGCAGAATAAAACATATCCAAAAACTAAATGTACCTTTGCAGAAAATTGTTGAGTAGATTTAACTTACAACAATAAACAATAAATAATAAAGTCTTTCTGAAAGCTAGAGAAGCACATGTGTCCTCTTCATTGATTTTATCACTTCATCACACACAACAAATCTGTGTCAACATGAGTGGCAAGTCTCTGAGGTAAAAGATGCACAAGTCAAGGCCATAAAAGCAGACCACATGCTTAGGAATTTGTCTATTGTAACCATAATGAGGTGGCCTGCTGTCTCTAAGGAGACAATTCATGATACAGCATATACCCAGAGAGAAGTGAAAGACTATTTTATGAATCCAATACAGTCAGCTGTAAGTCAATGAAAATCCAGTTCCTTAAAGAGACAGAGGAAGAAAGAATGCATGTGAAAAGTAGTGTCTCAAAAGACCTGATCATATGCAGCTGAATATTGCCATGCACCAATACTATAACCTACTGGTTATATAGAATCTATAACCTACTATTGCCGTGCACCAATACTATAACCTACTGGTTATATAGAACCTATAACCTACTACTGCCGTCCACCAATACTATAACCTACTGGTTATATAGAACCTATAACCTACTATTGCCGTGCACCAATACTATAACCTACTGGTTATATAGAACCTATAACCTACTACTGCCATGCACCAATACTATAACCTACTGGTTATATAGAACCTATAACCTACTGGTGCATAATACTATAACCTACTGGTTATATAGAACCTATAACCTACTATTGCCGTGCACCAATACTATAACCTACTGGTTATATAGAACCTATAACCTACTACTGCCGTCCACCAATACTATAACCTACTGGTTATATAGAACCTATAACCTACTATTGCCATGCACCAATACTATAACCTACTGGTTATATAGAACCTATAACCTACTACTGCCGTGCACCAATACTATAACCTACTGGTTATATAGAACCTATAACCTACTACTGCCATGCACCAATACTATAACCTACTGGTTATATAGAACCTATAACCTACTACTGCCATGCACCAATACTATAACCTACTGGTTATATAGAACCTATAACCTACTATTGCCATGCACCAATACTATAACCTACTGGTTATACAGAACCTATAACCTACTACTGCCGTGCACCAATACTATAACCTACTGGTTATATAGAACCTATAACCTACTACTGCCGTGCACCAATACTATAACCGACTGCCTATAACCTACTACTGCCATGCACCAATACTAAACCTACTGGTTATATAAACCTATAACCTGGTTATATGCACCAATACCTAACCTAACCCAATACTATAACCTACTGGTTATATAGAACCTATAACCTACTACTGCCATGCACCAATGGTTATAACCTACTAACCTACTATATAGAACCTATAACCTACTACTGCCATGCACCAATACTATAACCTGCTGGTTATATAGAACCTATAACCTACTACTGCCATGCACCAATACTATAACCTACTGGTTATATAGAACCTATAACCTACTATTGCCATGCACCAATACTATAACCTATCAGCACAGCTACTCATGTAAGTAAAGATTAATCACATGCTCTTTCAAGAAGAGGCCTTTGAGGCATAACATGATCTACCTTATATACATAAATAGCATTTTTCAGCACTCTGTTAATCCTGACAGTACTTCAGAGAGGTTGCCAGTATTAAAACACAATATTTGGAACATTCTGAGAAACAAAAAGGCAAAGCAATTTTTTCATATCTATACTGTGCCTTACCCCACAATACAAAACTCACTTTGGGTGACCACTGTAGAAAGCATATACCATTAAACTGTAAAAGGAAGTTGCAGCCTAAAAACAACTTAAAATTAGGGTAACTGCTTGCTGTCTGAAGTATTATTTACAGAATTCTGCTCAGAGAGCATAAACTCCCCATTCTATTGCAATGATTGCTAATAATGAAGAAAAAATCTTTATGGACAATCTTCAATAATCTGAAATTACATATTGTGTGTTTAATGGAGCAGGAGGGGGACAGAGAACTGAAACTAGTGTTCTAACAAACCTTGAACTTTAAACACAAGAAAACAAGAAAGAAAGAGGAGTTGTTTATCAAAGAACTGCAAAATAAAGAATAGCTAAGTGTAAGGTGTTTGACTATTCAGTGGGAAGGGAATACATAGAAAATAACATCATTTCTTGCTTTCTACCACAGACAAAAGGACTCTTTCTTAAAAGAAAGACTATACTGAAAAGGATTTTTTTTAATCATTCTTTTTCCTACAAAAGTTATGCAGTAATAAAAGAGATTTGTGCACACATTTGGAAATTTTGTTTCAAACCCTGTAAATAGAGTGCATGGGCATGAGATTCTCACTGAAGTTTTCACTAAATATCCAAAAACTTCAGTTAGCCTCCTATTTTGTTTTTTCTGCACATTGGTAGAGTGTTACACGAAACAACATTTCATACTCTTTAGTAGTAATTCTTGTAAGCACATTTAGTCATAAAGGTTATTTTGAAATGCCTTCTTTCACATATGCAGCTGAGAGAAGTAATGCCAATATCAACAGAGTGTTTGATTATGAATTTATAGCCTATAAATGCGAGGGCATATGGTGAGACTCTAAAATGAATATCAAATGTTCACAGAGCCTCACACAGATCATGAAGTGAAGTGCAAAATAGGACACAAGCGACTTAGATACAGTCATTTAGCATCTGCCCCAGCTGTCTTAATTCAGGTTGGACATTATACAGTAGCATGATACAGACACAGACAAGCAACTGCATACATAAGACAACTTCATTATGTCCTAGCCAAAAATGAACTGTAATGCAGCAGAGCTGGGTTACCAGACAGACATTCCCTCTCCATTATTAGGTGAAACAAAAATGGGTTTTTTAGTTAAATCGCTCCTCAATGTTATCTATAGTCCTCTCTTTCCTTCCTCAGAAGTGGGAGAAAAGTTATTTTCTAGACATCACACCCAGCATAACATATGCATCAACAGTAACTCAACAGACTTTCTCTTAAGAGATACAGTTGACCATAAAATGAAAATCAAAGCAGCTGAGAGAAGGTACCCTAAGCCCCTGGAATTTCATCCATTTCACCTAGACACTAAAACTGTGTCTTTGACAAGCACAATCACTTTCTTGGAAAAGGACACATTGACAGCAAATCCAATTTGAAGATCTAGAGCCTTCACATCAGAAACAATCATCACTCAAAATACACAGAGGAAGGAGAGGGAGAGGCTGCTTTCTGATGTGGTTTCACCTTAAGGCTCCTTACAAAGAGACCAGAAGCAGAGGAAGAATTGATTTCATGATGCAAAGGTAACACTATCAGTATGAGTCTTGACAGAAAGTGGACAGCAACCATTAAAGTAATTTACATGAACTGCAAATTTACATGAACTGTAAATTACTGAGGTCTGTCTTTCCATAGCTTACAAAACTGGATGGCACACAATAATGCTAAACAGAAGTGCTGGTTCTTGAGGTGACCATTTAGTATGCTGCATGTTTGTTCACACTAGTCTCTGTAGTCCAAGCAGATGGATGTCAGTCTGTCTCTCTCTTACACACACTCTACCACATTAGCAAGGCAGAAAAAAAGAAAAATTAATTTAATGCTAAAAGTTTACTCTTGCCACCTGTTTTTACCATTACAAATTAAAATTGATTGTTTTCATATTACCAGTAGTTAATAACTTGATTGCTTTGTATCTGCTCTCTCAAATAACCCAAATAAGGGGACTGAGTAATTCATCAAGTCAAAATGAATATAAATAAAAATGTGGAGAGGAATTTATGGAACTCCAAAATGCAGGACCATTACTGCTAGGCTTGACTAAAGGATTTCTCTTTATCTTGCAATAACCAGCTTTTTGCTTTCCCTCTCCAGTCTCTTTTTATCTCCTATTCTTTTGTTTCACTGTTCTCCAATTTTCTCCTTTTTGGTTCTATTCTTTTAGGTTTTGAATAGTTGTTCAGTTCCCACTCTTTGTTTCTTCATCTAGCACAAGTTAAAATGATTCCATTTTTCAGCAATAAATGAGCTGATACAAAGCCAGTCCAGAGCGTTGTCAAATTTTAAGGGATTAGTAACAAAACAAACAAGAGAAGATTTGTCACAAGTGCTGCTGCCTAGCCCTCTGGATATATGGCAGCCCTGGGTGAACATCACAGTCATCTTCAAAGCCCAAAGAACCACTGTTTATCTGAAACACAAGAACACACTTTCCTGCTGAAAAAAAAATGCTGTCTTCTTTACCAATTTTTGTCCACATGCTCTCCATGTTCTCACTAAAATTGGCCAGGTTGCAGACACCAAATTATGTAGATTCCAGATAAAAGGTTTTTGTAATTCTTGGTTATAATCTAAACAAAGAACTCAATCCTCAGCTATCTCCAGCCTTTAACAGAGGCTTTCAAAGAGCCATCAGAACAAGTAATTTAAATGCCGGTGTCAGGGACAAACACAAGTTTCAACTGAATATTAATGAAAATAGTAAATACTTTTCCAATAAGAATTGGCAATATCAGTAAATTTTCTAGTATCTTTCAGGCTGGTTTTGAATATTTGATCTACAGAAGGCTATTAATGAAAAATATTAAATTGCAGAAGTTTCATGACTATTATTGTGAATTAAATTTATCCTCTTAAAAAACGGAATTTGTTACTTGTTAAACTGAAGTTCAAACATTTCAAACTCATTACTGAGCAGAAAAGCTATCACATGACTTCAATGAACAAATCATGCAATATCAAAGAGCATAAGGCTCAAGTGACCAATTCCACAACATAACAGACAAATTTGTTTACAGTCACTTTTTTCCTACTCTCCTGTCTATCTGCAAATCCTGAGCTTATTTATTGCAGACTAGAATATTAAATAGCATAATGTCAGTATAGAATACTCCTATAAACTTATCTTGTTTAACAGACTAACATTTAGCTATGAAAAGTAATTTTTCTCTACATACAGAAATTTCATTAAAAAAATAAGTAGAGTTGGAGTGCCATGGATTTTACGTTACAAAATTATGAAGATGTTGAAATCTTCAATATTGTGAGCTTAGCACCGCATCTTCATTATATCCAATATTTTTAAAAGCAAGTTCTGCTTTCTAATTAAGTTTCATCTTTGGCTGTCCCATTGCTTTTGCTGATGGCTACATCCCAATTTGATTATTATAAAGAATCTTCTATTGATTGTACAAAGTTGACAATCTGCCTAATGGAGGGCAAGAATAATTTGCAACTGTGACTTCCCTTCCTTTCCAAAGTGTGCCTCTACAGAATTTGCAGATGACGTATGAGCAGTGCACATTAGGTTCAGAATGAAAACATTTGTCAGACAGATATCTAATGGCCCATTTCACAGTGAATAGATGATGTTCAAAATATGCCAATTTTCATGGGTATTTTAATTACAGCTTTGATGGGTATGGTTTCATTTACCTCATATATTTACCTAACAGGTACAAAAGGCCTGAAATCTTCTTCACTCTCCTATCTACCTTGAAAAGCTTAAATTTGTGGAAGCTAATCAAATTTCCTTTCCAATGAGACTGAGAACTAACAGTTTGTAACTACAATACCTAAAATTTGAAATTTAAGATAACTAAATATTGGATGACCAAAATCAAATAACTGGGTTAAATGCAGAAAAAAGAAACAAATTTCTTCCACCTGTTTAGAAAGGTAGACTCATTCATCACCTACCTGATGGAAATGTAAGCCAGCATTCATTTAGTTTTCAGCACTACTGAGTACTACATTAAAAAAATCTACAACCTCTTTTCTAGTTACTTTTTCCCATACCTTTTTATACATAAAGGAGATTTTAAATTAATTCAACACTACTGTAGAATTTCCTAGATTGGATATTATTTATTAATTTCTGAAAGCAGCATGCTAGAAAAAAATGTTTTAAGAGAGATAAGAAGGGAATTCACATCCCTTGCCCAATTGAGCACAATTAAGCTCTATGTTGCTTAAGCAAATTTAAAATCTCACCATTTGTTTCATTATCTGCAAAGTATCTTACAAAGATTCTACTATTTGTGTTTCTCTCTGCCTTACAAAAAACATTTCAAAAATGGAAACACAGAGGCAGAGATTTCACATTGTGTTAGATGCTGTCTCTTTTTCTCTCCCTTTCTCTGTTGTTTCCAGACATCCTTCTCTCCATTCGCCTTTGTTTGCTAAAGTAGCTTACTGACTGTAATAAAGGGAGCCCAAGTGTCAGCTTGAGACTGCCATGAAAACTAACATTCACATAAACCATTTTTTCCACTTTTGTTAAGCTCCTTATCAAAAGAACTCTCCATCTCTCTCGTTCTCTTTTACTCTCTCTCGTCTTCTGTCCTTTTTAGGATATCTTTCTAATTTTATTGAGACTCCTCTGTTAAGGTACAGCACTATAGTTCAGTAACTATAGGAAAGTGAACCCAAAAGAGCCAGCTTGAGACTACCACAAACCATTTTCACTTCTTATGTTAACATTTCATCTCAAAGGACTCTTTTCTCTCTCTGTCAGTTGCAAGGCATCTCTTTGTCTCTATTGTGCTTACTGCGCTAAGGTGCCTCATTGACTGGAGTGAAATGAACTCAAGCGTGCCAACTTAAGGCTGGCACACATTTTTTAATTTGGTTGAAGTTGACAGCCTAAAGGACTTGGTTTCGAAGCAGCAATACTCCTCTCCTCCCCCACCTCATGCCCACTCCACTAAGGTAACTCCAAGATAGATTTGCTTTATTAGTATTTTCTATATTATGTATCAAATCTGATAGAATTTAATCAACCATAATCCTGTAGATCATTAAAATATACTCCTTTTATTCCTCACCATCTTGAACAGACCATGGGATACTGAAATATGAATACCAAAATGCCAAACACACACAGCGCTAAACCCGCCAAAAAGCTTAGGAGAACTTAGAAGTAAAGCCTGCTTGAAAAAGAAAAACCTAAGAAAATTAGAGACTGGGGTAAACTTTAAAAATAAACATCCAAACTACCCACCTTAGCCTGTGAAGTTTCATGCCAACTGAAATAATAACTATAGATTTCTAAACTAAGTCCTGATCATTTTGGTTTGACCTTTTTATAATATCTCTCATTCCCTTGAGGATATATTTTGGTGACAATCTCATTAATAAATTTAAAAACCCCTATGATTAAATGAATTATTGCAACCAAACTCATATCCCTGAGGGGAAGGATGCTGAAAGACAAGAACCAAAACTGACTAAACTGGAAATTCCCAGGACAGAATTTAAGTCAGCTGCTGTCTGGACTTAGAACTAGCAAGCCTTAGGTACTTGAAAGTTTCACTGGAATAAAAACCCAGAAGAAAGTATCCAGTGTGCAGTATTTTCCACCTTGTTTTTTGCTTGTTTTCAGTGAGGTCCTTCACTTACTTTCTATGTCTTTCACAATTCTTGACAATATTCAGTCAGCTCAATTTAACATTCTTAGCTCTCTTTTGCACTGCTTAAATTAAGTAATGTAGTTTTGAATTGGAAAACAAAAATGGACATTTTCGGTAACACTCAATATACCCTTCCATTTTTTCACAGCCAAAACCCCACACTTTGCAGCAGAGAAAATCTGTGTGTCTTAAATTCAAAAGGCAGTAAAAAAAAGCTTGTTTATTTTTGCACAAATAAGAGATTCATAATGAAATTACCCAGAAAAATCTGTGCTACTTATTTTCATTTTTTTTCCTTTTTAAACACCTGTGGATCACACTAGAATTTCAGGAACATGCCTAACATTGACAAATTCACTCCAAGTAACAAGTGATCTTAAAAATATGCCCATTAATTTTGAACAGAAAAATGTGATTTCAGGGCATACACAATTTAATATCACATCCTGTCCATTATACCAAAAGTCAGCATTGAGTACAGAAGTCATTTTACTTCTAACATTGCCAGTAAAAGCCTTAATCTTGGTTGCTACACTCGGGATCTTTCTAGCTCCTGAATATACTGCTGTGTAACAATGCCAGATTTACTGAACATCACCCCAAGACATCAGCATTCAAAAATGTAGGTCCTTCCATATCAAAAGGGCATTATTTTTCCATAGTACATTTGGGATTCACTCTATTTCTCTTCTTGTTTCTGAAACTTTAAAATTCAGTCAAATCCATACACTTCTAGTTTCACATTGCCACAGCTAAGAGATGGAAAACATGCAACTTACCCTACAGAAAAAGAATTAGGAAAAAGGTGTAAGTTTATAGCACATAGGCTAAAAATTAGTACAAGAAGGGAATAAATATGGATTGTAAACTTTAGAAAGCTTGATTTTCACACCACACTCTAATTGAAAACACTCTTTTATACATCAGTGCTTATTAGCAAAATGAAGTACTACAAGCTCCTGAGTTGGCAAGGTCAGGGATGCACAAAAAAGCAAATAAAACCCAAGAACACCCACACCCAGTCATGACCAAATAGTGAATAAGAACAGGGCTGGTGATGATTTAGTAGAAAACCTAACGTGAACCAGGTACATAAAAACGTGTGTTTTAGCATAGAGTTTCAAGAATTTAGCTAATGTTGCAATGAACCACTTGCAAATAAATGAATTGTAAAAAACTCACATCACCTAATTGTAAACATATTAGGCACTTTATCTCAACATTTAGTGAATTTCAATAATTGGTTTAACTCTCTTATATGATTACCAAAATATCCAAAGTCACTAGTCTGCAAGAAATTCTTAAAAATAAATAGATAAATTAGAGTCACAGTTTCTGTTATGTCCATGAGCATTCTGCTGTGGCTCTTGGTAGAATTACATTTTCATTGGTGCTTTTGGAAGACTCTTAGAAGCAGAGACAGGTGTTTTCTGATTTTGGAGTAAAGGAATGTTTACTCCACATTACGCCAGCATAAAACCCAAGTTTCACAGGCAGTGACCAGCTAAATTAACTATGGAAATTCCTTGTGACAAAGCAAATCAGTCTCCTGGGTGAAGTGATAAGATGTGCTGTAAGCTACATCTTGCACAGATTCACAGGACACAAGAAGTTTTCTGAGAACTTTCTGGGCCTCTTTTCCTCTTAAAAACAGTTACTAATCTATTATTTGCCAGCAGGAAAATAAATAAAACGTTAAAATGCTCTAAGCCTGCAAACCTGTCTCTGGCAAACAGCAAAATAAATACAACTGGCCAATTTCAATCAGATTTCTTTGGCAATTTTTCAAAGATGGGAAGAAGTATGACACCCGCACTCTGCCAGGCCTCATGTGTCTCTGAATATTCTGTAAACAAAAGCACTTCAGTGCATCCCCAATCAAAGTCACACCAGCTGTTGTTCTTCCTGCACTCATTCTCTGCAGTGGAAAAGAAGACAAAAATCATGCTGCTTGGAGAAGAAAAGGGAAAAAAAACAGGCAAAACAACACACATCAGGAAAAGAAAGGGATATTAATGGCTATTTCAAGAGGAAAAATTTTCTTTTCAGCAGGCATTTTGATACCCTCATAAAAAAAGGCCATGATGATGATGATGCCATAAAAAATAAAACTGTACCGAGTTAGGACTTTCATTTCCTTTTGACTCATACAATTTTACCAGATTTGTGTAAAGTTCACAGCACTTCAAGAAACAACAGAAAGACACATTAACTCTACAGTAGTTCACAGAAAGTTTCTATGAGATAGAAAATGTATTCATGTTGAAAATATTGAGTCACTAAGCCCTCAGACTGCATTCCAAAAGTCTACCAGAAACATTTCAATCAAGAAGTGAGTATGTGACAGCCAGGCCATTTGGGCTAAAAAGCATTGTGCAGAATTATGTCGGGTGCATCTAGTGCCCTCTAAATGACCTCGTATTATGGCCATGGTATTAAGTCACGGAGGAACCTGGAAGTAAGATGAATAATTTTTCTTCCCTTAAAAATAAAATTTGAAAAATAGGAAAGTGAAAACTCTCAAATTTCCAGTAAGAATGCTAAATTACCCCCTCTCCCAACAGAATGCTTCACTTTCATTTCCAAGTAGCAGTAAGCCTATTGACCCCCACGGTGTTATCCTTTTCACTGCTCTTACAGTACTTTCTTTAATCTCTTGGATCAAAGATTGGTCAATAAAAATCATCTCTGCTTTTGTGGGGAGCAAACAAACTTCACTGAGACCTATGATAATTTTAAATCTTCACTAAAATCCTTTAGAAACAAAACAAAACAAAATAAAATAACTTAACAAAACACCACACCACATATATGTTGATGTTGACTTTACAACCGGAAGTGCTTGTGTTCTTTTTTTCTATATTAAATATTTTGATGTATTTTTTGAATATTATTTTATTAATTTAATAAAAGGGGTTTTTTTATTCTTCTCATACATGTTGCATTAAGTAGCTTTAGGCCTTGAAAAACAAAACCTAAATTAGTGTAGGTCACTAATATACACCATGTCAAATTAACTGGTTTAAGTCCTAATTGTAGAAAAACCTCTGCATCCTTCACAAAGATTAAAAGATTGCACAGTGTTTCTACAACAGAAATATTTGGTGAGACAGTTTTTAACACATAGCTTCACATAGCTTCCAGAATACATGGCATCTGAAGGCTTTGTGTTACACCTTTGGTATCAAATCTAAACAGGAACCTGAGCCAGGGGGAAATTTTAAAAAAAGTAAAAAGAAAATAAAAACAAATGCCCGGTAGGATTTTTTTGCTGTGGAAAAAAGAAAGCCAAATGCTAAACCCAAACATCCAGAGGTGTTATCTCCACGCTACCTTACCTTACAACTTAACTATTTTTTTAATTATTTTCCAACCTATGCCTCCTGTGTACAGCATCCATATCCTAGCCCTATTATTCAGAGTGTTTCTCATGTCCATCAGCTTCTCTGTCATCTAAACTGAAAGGAAGTGATTTCTGTATTTCTGTTTAGCCAAAACTCCTTGAAGTCATTCATTATCAATGATCGCTGCATCTTCATCTACTCTGGACTCCCTGATGAAAGCTGAGCATTCCCTCTTCCCCAATCTCAAAAAAACCAAAAACAAAAAAAAACTCATGAAAATACACAGCAGATGGTTCTTTTGATCTGGCTGTGACACAGGTACAACTTTGAATGTTTAATCTCTTGCTATCACAATTTTATTGTCACCTCCAAACTGCCCTCTTTCTTCCCTTAGGAGCTGCTCAAACCCACACTGCTACCAAGAAGTCTCCCCATTTCACCAATCATATTTGCCTAACCCTCAGGACAGGTTGTCTGCAAAGCTGCTGAGACATTCATGGTCAAGAATTCCTCATAGAATCACCAGTAACTCTAGGGAAAAACAACATATGTATGTGTCCAGAACATTTTAGTCATAATAACAGAGAATTTCCATCATTTTGGGCTACATCTTTTCAAAGCAGAGATCCCAGACTTGGATCTTGAGTTCAGGCAAGCTTAAACTAAGTCTTAACTCTGCTATAAATAACATCCTTTTTCAGTAACAATTTCTTACTTTATTTTATAACAATGTCATTTTTTATGTCATGTTGAAAATGGATCAGAAGATTCAAAGGTGAAAGGAAAAGTTTTCATATTTTTTCTAAATGGCATCTTGTATGCACTATGAAGTGATGTAAAATAATACATCGGGCTAAATACCACCCATAATTACTGAACTATAATTATTTTCTCACACATTTATTGCAAGGTTAGGAGTTATTCTACTGGAGATTTTGAAAAAAAAATAAGCCCTTGCTTCCAAATGCAGATCTCTCAATTCCTGATGCCAAGGCTGAGAGAACAGTTAGTGTCCCCACGCCCTAACACCACGTTAAAGATTATGGAGATGCACTTGGCATATCAGGTATGGCCCCTCAAGTCCCAGGGAGAGCAAAAGATGCTTGGAAGACAGATTAAGCTGAGGTGAATCTAGAATAACCTAAAACAAAAAGGGCAACCTTGCATTTACTGCATGAACAAATTCCCCATTATTTTGCTTAAAACTTTGAGCATACAAGCAACAGACAGTCCAAACCCTGAACAGCTCTGTCTGTCCCCACTGCCCCTGCCACGAGCTCCCATCAGGGAAAACATTTTTTCATTTAGAATACAGATGAAAAAAGCAGTTTTTAAAAAACTTAGGCATGAACAGGTTGTTACTGAAGAAACGACCTTTTTTTCCCTATGATGTAGAAAGGGAGCCTGCTGGATGTTTCCACAGTCTCAGTGATATTAGTAACAGAGATGCTAACAAAAGGCAGCCATGCTGTCTGCTGCAGCACTAAAAATGGAGAAAATACAGCAAGGTGGATGGAAAAAAAGGCAGAACAAGCTAATTTCAGCATCAATTTTAACAGCAGATTTAGAAATAGAAGTTGATACTTTTATGACAGACTAAGCTGACATTGATTCAGTTACATTGTTATCATAACCTCAGAAAAATAGTTATTTGTTTAAAGGGATTTCATCTTGATTCAAAAGATATAATACATTGATTCAAAAAATATAATACATATGCATAGTTCTATATAGTTATCCCTAAATCTCAATGCATCTGACACATACATCACATGCAGCATCTATTGATACATTTTTGCTGTTAGACCCTTTTTAAGATTTCCCATATCTGATAATAGTAATTCATTTAAAATATCATGGTTTTATTGTTTTTTAAATAAAGAACACTCATACTAAAAATGGATACTTCATATAGAAAATAGGTTGCTGTTCTCCAAAACTGACTCTAATGTTAGTTGAATATTAATAAAATCCGTAACTAGTACATTATAGCTGCTTTGTTCTGAATTACATAGACCTTTTATGTTTATTCCTCAGTGAAAACGCATTTTAAAAAAATGAAATCCTCTCTAATTGTGCTCTCTGAAGATAGCTAGTAAAATCATTTCTAGCAGCAATAAATCAATTGTAGTATTAAAATGACCTGCCAGGTGCATCTTCTGCGTATCAGACTAATTAAGGGAATGTATTAATTGCAACTATTCATCAACACCACCAATGTTAGATAACCCTTACAATGAATCTTTTTACAATATTATCCAGCAATGAAACTGCAGTTTGACAAGATATAGGGGATTAAACAACAACAAAAAATCTTTTAAAAAACCCTATGCACAGCTTTGTTTATTACTTTGTTCCCAATTACTTGCTAGCAAATCAATCAAACACAAGAAATCATAAGTATATGCACATATGTAGTTTGTACTTAGACATATTTCTATCTCAGGAGAGAGTTTCACAAGGTCTCAGATACTAATGTGGGTTTTTTTCCCTTCCCCCCAAATCTAACTCATATACATTTTCTGTATATGCATAGACTCATATACATTTTCTGTATCTATGAGCCAAATGTGACCCAAAGTTGGATCATCAGGCCTTCTCTGGAAATAACCATTTACTTCTGAAAGTAAGATTAATGGTATTTTTGGTTTTTTACCACCAGGATATATTTATCACTTTATACATTATTAGAAATGTAAATACCAAAATTTCAGTCTCCTGGTTTGTATGGGTTGCTGATTCCCCCAATCTTATTTCCTGTGTTTTTCAAAACTTTGGACTGTTTTTCAAAAGTTGAAGGCTTTTTATCATCATCTCATGCAAACAAAAATTCTGGATTGCACAATAACTTCATATTTTTCAGGCAAAGCACTGAAAGTTGCAGAATGAAGAAAAACTCCTACAATACCAATTTCTTTACCATGCTTTTTGTTATAAGATTAAGAAAGGCTACAACTACAGGCAGAGGGAGAAAAACCTACAAGCATAAGTCAATTAGCAAAATACACTGAGAACGGCAAATACACAGACAAAATCCAAAACACATGAGGAAAAAATTTGGCCCGCAATATCAAAGTTCACATTCTCCTCCCCAGTGTACTGCAAATGCTCTTAAGAGACTGTTTCTTGTTGACTCAGTCAACAAGACCTTGTAGGTATTTCTAAGTGACCCTGGTGTCTAAGCACTAAAACTAATTAGATATAACAGTGGCTTTTCCATTACCAACCCTCATGACTATCACCATCATTCTGTCCCAGGTGAATCAGAGATTGTAAGTAGCACCTGTACATTCATAGAAAGACATTCTTGTACCTGGATAAAATTTACATTCTTTTCTGGCTGTATATTCATAGGTGGGCAGTGAGATAAGGAAATTGGTCATAAACCAGCCCTCACACACTTACATTAGAACAATTTTGTCTTGGTTTTATTCAAAAGAAGAGGGGCTGGGGAAAACTTCACAAATCTGGGGCTCCTGTTTGGGCTTTTGTCAAATTACTCTAAGTTGTATTTCTGCAAAAAAACACAGAGAATTATGCACCTTGTCTCTAAGGTCGTGGTGCAGGTAGCAAGTGAGACTCAGGCATCAGCATCGCAGCGCAGGTGCGCTGATAGCACCCCCAGACGAGTTGAACACAAGCTCCCAGCAGCAGGCACTGGGGCTCACGGCAGGCAGCCTGTCCAGCCCCACAGCCACGCACACCACGGTCAGGATGCTTCTCTTAACATGCATCTCTGCAAACACGCTGCAGTCCTGACCTCCAACACTGCTTATTGTGGGTTTGAATGTTTCTCGAACAGCTACTGCCAAGAATTGTCAAAATGAATGAAATCGAAAGGAAATAGTCCCACAGTGAAAAACACTTGATTCATTTTTATTTATGACTCACAATAAGAATATACACCTTCCTACTTTTAAAGACTGTCAAATATAGAAATCTTAAAATTATATAGATGCTTCACGATCAGCAATGAATTTTAAAGCCAGTCACCTGTCTCCAGCTTGTGTCAATATGTCTGAAGAAATGCTCTCAATCGCCTTTGGTATTCAAAGAGTAAGAAATAGAAGTTCACAAGTAAGATATTGTTCCTGTCTCTCCCTTCACTACCCAGACTGCTTTCTGATCTTCCTTTTGTCCTCAATCCTTTCCTTATCCCTTTCACCTCTCTTTCTCACTCTCACTCCGTCCCCTTGATCCATCAGACACAGCCAAGCTATCTGACACCAATGCCTTAAAGTAATTTTGGACAGAGGCAAAATGCCCTAGAATCCTTAGTAATCCTCCTCAGATCCATGTACTGAGCCCCAGGTTGGCTCTTTTATAGCCACAAACAGTCTTTCAGCTAGGTAGCCTGGAAACTGAAAGCTGTTTTAGTAACAGAGGGAGGACAACAAGTCCTGAAAGAAAATTAGCCTTCTCAGGAAGAAGGACACAAAAAAATCCACTTTTCTTTTTTAGTGCTAACATTAATATAAGCTAGGATGAATGAACTGATCAATAAACAAAGGAACTTTCTAACTGTAGTAGGTAAATGGGGAACAATCAGTTATGAAGGCAGGATCTGTCCTTTCATTGCAGTTGTATACAGTCTGCATCCTGGTACAAGACAATGGTTTATAATAGCCAGTGGTTTTGTGAATTATTGAAACAGCTACAGTGTTCTGTAGGTTTGTAGAAAAAAAGTCTTTCACCCTTTACCTTATCGTTCCCTACTGAGTCAAAATACAGTTTTTGACATACCAGATAGTGGGATTTTTCTTTGTCCTTTTCCTGTACAGCTAAATCGAAAGCCATATGGAATTCAGAGAAGTAAATAAAAAATAAAACACAAAAATCAATAAACTACTGCCAAAACCCTGTGGATCATACTAAAGTCAGTGTTAAGTTGCCTTTCATGACTAAGCAAGAATACAGAAAAACTGGAAAGACTGCTTGTACCACAAGAGCTGCTTTCCCTCAGGCTTGGTGCGTACCAGCACTCACACTCCCCTGGTACAAAAGGAAGATTGTAGTGACAGAATGTGGGTCCTAAAGATATCTCACCTTTGAGAGGAAAAAAATATTTAACAAAATTATTATTTTGGGATGCAGGAACATCACAGATCCTACTCCTCACAGCCCAGTATAAGCCCCTGTCATCTCACAACTTTCTAGTCTTTTCATAGACTAAGAGAATCATTTATGTTGGAATGTGCAATACACTGCATGACCCAACCCTTTCCAGCCAAAAAAAAAAAAAAAAAGAGAAAAAAAAGCTGAATACAGTTAGGGAAAATAACATGACAAAAAGCAATTAAGGATTATCACTAAGTTGTATTTTTAATGAAAGAATGTGGAGATACTCAGCAAGCAGCAGGACACAGCCAGATATCATGCACTCACTACTTTGGGTAGGGGTTTAATTCTTCTTCAGCTCTGCTGTTGTTCTGGTGGTAAATCCCCAGGGACAATGGACGTCAGAAGACTTGTATCAGACTTCCTCTAGCATAATGAGGAGCAGAACCCAGCATCAAATTGTAGCAAATACAGTCAAGGCAAACTAACACACCCATTTGCCAACGATACTAAATTAGACTTTTGCAAGTTAAAAAACAAAAGCTCAGACACTCTCTGCTATTCAAGTTACCAGTCATTTCTAAATCTATTAATTGGTATTTCTCTGCAACAAAACAAAGAAAAGATGCTCTATGAGATTTTTTAAGAAAAGAAAAAGACAAATCATCACTGAAGGAAGTGTAACATGCCTGTTACTAAGAGCTACAAACACAGACTTGGCCAGCCCCTCTCCTTCCCCCAAAGAAGCAATTTACAACAGTGAGAGAAAGTAAGGCAGGGGATCAAACACAAGAGAAGTTTAAAAGCAGGTTTTGGCTGCACTACTGATGCAACCTAATGGGGGCAAGAACAACTTAATGCCACACAAATCCATTTTTCTGGTAGGGCCAGAAGGCTCAGAGACAGTCTGACAGCTGATTCCACCTCTCTGGGATGTCAGTAGGCAATGCTCTTTAGAAAAGCGCAGCCTGGACTTAAGAAGCTTTGCTCACTCTTACTTCCTCATGATGAATTACAGTATGTGCCACAGCAAGAGGCAAAGACTTGCAGCATTGCCATGTCCACTGCTCCTAGTATTAAGCTCTTAAAACAGACCAGTTTTTTTTTTATTATAAAGCTCCTGCTTCTAAACTCCATTTTTGCTTAAAAATGAAAAAAAGAGGAAAAATAAAAACACTGGGCAATATAAGCTCAGTTCACACTATCCCAAAAGTCATGAGATTAGACAAGTTCATGGTTTTGGAAATAAATTATTTTTGACATATTTAGTCTGGCAATAACAGCTATTTGAAAACCTAACATGAGAAAGACAATTTTCTATTCATGTCTGTATGTCTCCTCATAATTAATGGAAAAATATCATGAAGGAGAACATGTGAGTTTTAGTTTTGCTTTATTTTGCCAAAATGGGAATTGTCAAGAAGAAACTCAACCTTAACTTTTGTGGATGACTGACTACAAAATTCATTTTCTTAGTCTGCTTTAACATCAGTCATTAGCTTCTTTCTCCAGTACTGCAGTATCGAGGTTAAAAAAAAAATTTACTCACAACCACTCCAGATACAACACAATACTGCCAATACAAATGGCAAATAAGTTCTTTATTTCCAAGGGTCAATGCTTTGTGACAGGCCAAAAATTAGGTATCCCCATTTTAACTCCCAACTACAGTCTGTTCAGTGCAGATGTACATATGAAGACAGCTACAATCTTTTGCATGCACCGGTATAACCTATACTGTTTTCTTAACAAGGCATTTGGCCTTATACACTTTGTCTACAGCAACAGCAGATCCTCTAAAAAGCAATATCAAAATCCATATCCATAATCTGCAATTTTTCTGATTGTATTGGTACACCAGCTTCCAGCCATTAGCCTCTACCTTAGCTAGAAAAGAAAAAAGCATCCTTCTAAAAACCTATCGATTCTAAAACCATCTCCTCCTAACCACATTTGTTCCAAAAGATAGCTTTTCTCCTTACTATCCTTCCATACAGCTATACCTTCAAAGGAGCAGATGCTTTCCTACAGGGTTTATATTCAGTTTTTACTTTTACTTATGGCAGTGCTTTATTCTTAATATAGTTGTAAAATATACCACATTCTGCCCTATTTTCACATTTTTATTCTGCAGTTGTTTATTCTCTGAGAAGTGTCATCCTTCATGGCAATTTTTTAAACAAATGCATGAAGACTTACAAACTACTGATTCATTAAAAAATGCAACCGATAGATATCACAAATACAAATATAAGACAAATGTTAATCCAGGAAAAAAAATCTGTTCTTAATAATGAATCATTATTTAATGCTATTATATGCTATTAGATGAAATTTTCTCCTAAAACCAGTTTATTTAAGCATATTTAAAATTACTGGACCCATTTAGCATAACAGCTATCTGTCTTCCACTGCACATGTAGCTAAGAAAAGCTATTGTTCAGGACTTCAGTGGCCTTGCCCAGTGGATGAGACAAGCTGATTTTTGCTGAATCAGGGTCTTAGCTCTAAATTATATCAATTTTTCTTTTAGGACTTCTGATTTCCTCTTTAAAAAAATAGGAGGGGGTGGTTGTGGTGTTAAGACAATTTGTTTACCTGTTCAGAAACACCAGAATATTAGATCCTCTGTCATTTAATTTAAAAAAAAAAGATCTTCCTTTATCAGAAATTTTCAGTAGAGTTGCTCTTGTTAAGAGTCATTAGTCTTAAAAATAAAATGGAAATGTATAATTTACATGATGAAGAATAATAAGCCAACTAATACATTAGCAGCATACTTACTTTCATATGCTAGAAAATATTTACAGCATCATCCTGTATTGTTAATTTCCACTGCTATGATAATAGAAAATTATCTGCAAAATGGCTCAGTACAAATCCATTCAGATTGTTTGTCACTTTAGAGAAGAGTACATCAGAATCATGTCAGACAACTAAGAGTTCCTATAATGACAAATGCAATTTTAAAATATTCTGGGCCAGAGGTGCTAAGAGATTATGGCAATTTTGGACATTCTGTATTTTCTTATTAAATCCTAAAAGACTTTTGCTGCTTGCATTTCCCAATTTCTACAAAAAAACTTTTTTAATATGAAGAAATTAATATTGTACTAAAGAAAATGTGTACAGTGATAATGGCATTAATCCATTTTAGAAACTCAGCTCAACCCAGTACATTCTACTACTAAACCAACATATTGCCAGTGGAGGAAATTATCATTTTCTCAGTACATTTAGTTGACCCAACACTGTCATTAACAATGTAGCTTCCACATTAATGTATACACACACAGGTATCTCTGCAGTTGTATGTACCCATACAGGCATACATTTCATTCAAACTACTCTTAAACATGACTAGGTTTGTATTCCAGCCTTTCATCCTTTTCTTCCTCATTTTTCTCAGTAGACCAAACAATCGAGACTTGCATATTTCATCTGTTGCAGTGCCTCAATAATTATGATGGAGCTATAAAGGAAATTATACACTCTGCAGATGATTAAATCAGCCTAAACATTCTACTCTCATGATTCATTGTGGCATGAATGAAGACACCATATTCTCAGCCTTATATCTGTCCTGCTAATTTTCCTTAGCTTCATTATTTTTTTTGCCTGGTACTTTTGACCCTTCTTTTGCTCCCCCCTACCCTACCCCCTATCATCTGTCTCTCTCCTTTTTTCTTCTAATTAAGCCACTTCTGGGTTTTTCTCTTTTTTCCTGTCCTTCTTGCTCCAGGTATACTTCTGTCCCTGCTCTCACCTCTTTTCCACATTATCTCTTTCTAAGTACAATACCAATGCCACAATTTTTTCCTTTCTGATTTGTGAAACTCATTCTTTCCTCTGTCCCTGCCCAGGCTTCCTACCCCCTACGGGGAAAAGCCTGTGCTTTTCCTTTCTCCTCTATTATGAGGTATGGTCTCTCTTGTATTTCAAACTCTAAAGTTCACTGAGCTTTTGGGAAGAGAAAACTACAGCTGTAGTGAAACAACATAGGTTAGTCCAGAACTACTGCTGTTAATTCAATTCAGTCAGAACCTTTATTCAGAAGTAATAATATAATTGCCCTAATTACGGGAAAATTAGAAACCAAATAAAATAAAAACACTATAACAAAAAAATGACCCCAAAACTCCCCCAAATCAAAACAAAAACCAATCAAAAACCCCAAACCAAACACCACAAAATGACAATCTCCTGGGGAAATAAACTTAGAGAAATACTTTTGCCAGAAATTTCCCCGGCTGCTTATACTAGGTGGTTGCTTTTTAGAGGATTATAGTACAGTACAACTCAACAGAAATTGCTAGACTTAAGTGATCTACACTGAATCATCTCTGCTAACAACAAAACTGCACTAACATAGTCCAAGTGAAGAGCTAGCTCTTCAAGTATATAGTTGTATGACATAACCCTCTTGTGTAACACACGCCCTCTACATCTATTCAGTTCAGCTTTTCTGACACCTAATATTCCAAATCGAGGAGAATTTTATTATATTTTTTTGTTTGCAACACTCCATAAAGTGTAAAAAGACTAAATAAAGGGACGATCAATTGGCAGTCATTTGCCAAGACCTTAGATAAAAGCACAGCAAGGAAGAAATGCCATAATTGTATATTCTGTCACATACTTGGCCTGTCTTGAAGTACATTGCATTAAGGTTCTTGTAACATTATCAGTACTTACACTCTTTTGTAAGACAAAATTACACACCTGTACAAGGCACCTTACTAAACACCTTCTTTTCTCTGCAACTAAATGTAGACACTTCTATAAATCTTTTCTGATTTGGGTACTACATTTTGTCTTGTAGCCTTCTCATTTATATTTTATAAAGCCATTCCTATTTCTATTCCCGTATTAAGCATATTATCTTCTCTCTATACATCTTTTCTGCAGAACATCCATTGATACAAAAGCCTCTATTTCCTTCTACCTTTCTAAAAAAAAAAAAGGACAAGATTATTTCTCTGGCAAATTAAGTTATCATAAATCACTATTAGATTAATGAATTCTTTTAAATGTTGCCTTTAGGCAAAACAAAAAGAAAGCTAAAGGAAGAAGTTTAGAAATAGGCTTTTGCAAAATAATCTGTAAAGTCAAACAGAGTTTTGTTGGATTAATCACTCCATTATTTGGTATAATTTTCTTTGGTTGACTAAAAATATGTTACTGGCTAATATTAGGTAGGCATTCATATAATCAAATATAAGTGGCATGTTCTCCAAACTGCTCAACACCTTAAGAGGTCATAACTATCACATGGAATCCTTTGAAGGCAGCTACATGTTCCCAAGGCATAAAAGGCTAGTTTGACTATTTAGCTCTAGGCATCCAATGTTAGAAGTTTTGAAGTGTAGAAATTATGGAAAAGTTCACAAAGACATTTGTGTGTATAAATACATTAATAACTCACAAAAGCTATTGCAGTCAAAATAGGTTTACCACTCTTCAGGAGAAACATAGCTGAAAGAAATTCAGAAGAGAAACTGCAAAATGTGAGAAAGAATGAGGACTCCAGTCTTTGCTAACAAATGGATTAGGTCAGCATAGTATGAATCGAGAAACAATATCTAACACACATATTCTGGAAGTTTTCATTAAAGAATGAGAATTAAATACATTGACTCTTTGACAGCTTCTGAATGGTATGAACTAGATTAATTTTTACAATCACCTGTAAATTAGAAGAAGAATTTTAGATCTTGCATCACAGTGGTCAGGTTGATGTAATTCTACTGCCCATTTTAGAAAAACTCCTTAGGAAGCACAAACTCCACAAAAAAATTATATTCCATTCACTGCCACTATATTTTTTAGAGTCACTTTAAGATAAATAGTGCTGTGATAAGAGGAAAAAAAGCATTAGCACTAGCATTTCAGTAAAACTATTTTATTCTGAGAAGTTCTGCAGAAATCACACTAGGCCAGTGATATTTAGTTGTAACATAAAAATTAAACACCATTTACTTGGTATAAAATTGGGATAGTATGTAAATTAAGTAAGTTTCAACTCATGTCTTCTTACTCACATCTGTTGGCAGTTTAAATAGTTTTAGTGTCATTAATTGTTATAAAAGTGCAAGATTTGCTGTATGCTTGCCACTTAGGACCAAAGGCACAAAAGTCTAATTGAACTAAGTAATTAGTAATTTGTCATTTCCTATTGTCAGCAATTACTTTCCATTAGAAATCCTCACTGAAAATTCTAATTTGAAGTGAGGTTTGCATTTTATTGCTGTCCATCCAAATTAGTTTAAAATTGACAGCTACATTTTCATTTAAAAATTTAAAGATATTTAATATGCTTGAAGACACTGAGACATATTGTACCCCATGTGTAGTTGTGATAATCAGAATGAGACGCAAAATCCAAGACATTTCTTTCTTTTCTTCAATTACAAAGTATATGCCAGCTTTACATAGTGGGCCACATCAAACTCTTGCTCATGTGAATAGTGCCCTTAATTGGCAATTTAAATGGGTAACACAAACAGAGTATGACACACAAAATTCCATAAGGATTCGTTGGATTTCTTTCTCACTTTTATACAAGGAACCAGAAAAACATATTGAAAGTGCACATAGGAGCAATGGAGGTAAGTATTTTCATGCTTTGTCCTGGAGGCTTTTCCTTGTAGTTTTACTGCAAAATAATGTTTCATTTGTTATTTTGCAGACTTGTTAAAGCAATCAGCAGTGTTCAGTTATGAATGCTCCTCGTGCAGCACAAAGCTGTGCTTGGGAGGGCAGGAGTTCTGCAGGTTCCTTGGAAATGCACAGGGCTGATCAGCCATGAGGAGGTGGAGATTTACAATTAGGATGTGTCAAATGGGTATGCACCATCATTTCAGGGCTCATAACTTGGAACTGCCTTGCTAGCAGCAAGTTGGTGCCTGGTGAAATGTGTCTGCTGCCTAGTAGAACCCCATTCCTGAAACTAGGGATGTGCCAGGAGGCAAACTGGTTCAACTTCCTTGGCAGGCAGTCAAAAGTAATAATAGCATAAATTCATCACTGTCCCAGAGATCTTTTGTAAGCAAGTTACAAACCTGAACACAAAGAGCACAGAGGTTTATTTTTTTAATGTGAAAAATGCTCAGACCCTGAAATAAGATCATGCTTAGCTCCAGCTGACAAGCATTTCAACATAAAGCCAACAGTTTAGCAGAAGTTCATATTAAATGTGCTCAGAAGATACGAGCTGGGCATCCCTTGCTATCCACCTGTAAGCAAGCCTCTCAAAGTCCCATACAGAACATAAGAACCTACAGTAAGTTCTCACCATAAAATGGGGGAAGGAATTTGATGTTTAAGTAGCTGTATTAAATTACAGAACCAAAGACAACAGAATTGCACAATTTTTTGTCTAATAACAGACAGATACTAAAGATATTATCAAGCTCATCTGCACCTCAACTGCAGTAGTATACTATGGTATGCTGCCATCTTTCTTTACTTAGTTTGTGATACAATAATTTACCCTTAAATCTTGCAATGGTGATGAATTTCCCTTAAATAGTTATTCTACATCCATATTTCCTGAAAGCATACATCTTTTACTGAAATTCTCTCTGATAAGTGCTTAATACACATCACAGATAACCAGCACTCTAGATTAAGTGCACATTAATTACTGTTAACTTGGAACATAATTCCTATGAAGACACATACCCACATGCTTACTCAAAGTTCATCAAAATTAATGCTGTGATAGACCAAAGTGAAGATTTCGAATGATTTGTCACTAATAAATAACAGGCATTGTCCACAACACTTTCATAGCTGGAGTCGACTGTATCGGGAAACCTCAGACAGTATCCTAAGCCTCTTTTCTTAACTGATTGAATAGATTTATTGCCCTTTCAGGGAAGAAATTTTTTAAAAGAAAAACCAAAACACCAAAAAAAAAAAAAATCCAAAAAAACACCACCACAAAAAACCCAAAACGCACACACAAAACCACCCCACACAACCAAAAATCCACACCAGAAGGGGGAAATGTCATCTGGACCCTCAACACAAGTCCTCTGGACTGGCAGAAACCTTAGACAAACACCCCCCCACCCCACAGCAATCAGTTCTGCTTCATACTATATTGGAAGGAGCTGATAATAATTAGGTGTTTGATATATATTTTTAAAAACCCTGATCTCAAATGATAAGACTGTTTCCTAATTATGTGATTCCTACCATGGGGCATTCAAAGCTAAAGTTTAGAGATATTTTCAGAATAATAAAGATAGTGGGTATATTGCCAACCATTATTCTGCCATTCCTGCAGCTGTTTAATTGCCAATAAGGCACTGGACAAAACAGAATTAAATTAAAAGTTCAATAAACACAGATCAATATTCTTGTAAATACCAAGTCTATAAAATGATCTCTTTAAATGTAGTTATACTACAGGTACCATGTAGATTATCTGTATTTGAATTTTACATGCTGCTTAAAGTCTAGTTAAATTTCTTCCCAGTAAAAACATTTTTGAATCTAGGAATGCTGTCAAAAAAAAAATATTATAAACCTTTCTTTATTCTTCAACTGTTGCTGTGCTCTCATTTCACATTAGCTCACAATCAGCTGAATAAAGAAGTCATCTTCTGTCTAACATGTAAATAAATCATCAGCTTCAGTTACTTTACCACTAGCTGTTTGTCATTCAGAAAAATAATGGTTAATCAATGACTAATCAATGAAGATGTGTAACGTATTAGTTTGCAGTCCTTCATCATCCTATTTTCCTCAATTGCCTGGGGGTTTGTGTTCAGTACTTACAGAATCGATTACAATTGTGAGTGATCATTCAGCTCATGTTGAGAGCTGTCAGCTGGGCTTTCTGCTTGGAGTTTTCACCCTCCTGTTTAATACGAGATGCTAATATTTAGCTGCATCTGACAAGCCAGATACCATAGTAGAAAATTTTATAAGAAGTGCTTAAGTAATTAATTGCAACACTACATGTCACTTGATGAAACTAAACTTTTCCTGACTTCACAATAATCATAAGCATTACTGCCTTGCTGTGGAAAATTAAAGGAAAATAGCTGTCTGCTTGAGTCTGATCATGCCTGCAGGGAAGGCCTAAGAAAGGCAACTGACAATGATGCCTTTGTGCATAACTGCAGGGGAAACACCGATAATTCTTCAATTTTCATATAAACTGACATTCTTCCCCATATGACATTCATGTGCGCACTTAATTTCCCAGGAGAGACACTAGAAAAGTTGTACCCTCAGACTTTTGATACAAAACAACATAAATGAATAACAAAGGTTTCTATAAGCAAAGTCATGTTTCACTGCTTGAGAAGACTATTTGCTTTGAAGCAGATTTAAGCTTGTCACCAACATAAGGAGAAAAGATTGGGTGTTGTTCCCACACATACGCACCAAATATATTACTGTCAATGTATAGGTTTATTCACTTTAATTATTGTTTTCATACTTCTCTCAGAAAATGCATGTCAGTGGTAGTCAGAGAGTGTGATGGCGGAAAGTAATAATTGTTAATGTATTTCATTAAATATTTAGAACGGAGCGGTATCGATTAAAGCGGCAATACTCAGGCGCGCAGCCCCAGCGGTTCGAGCTCCAACAGCTCCCTCTTGCGGCTGAAGTGCCGAAGCTCCCTCGCTTAAACTCAGCGACATTTGGGTGTTCAGGCTGAGTTTATCGGCGCTCTTTTCATACACAATACCAAGAAAAAGAGAGAAAAAGACGTAGCCTTAGCTGGAAATATTGCTAATATATCTTTCTTATATAAAACATTACAATTTAGTTGAATAATCGTTTATAATACAAATTTAATCAAGAAAAGGGTCATTTCTCCACTAATTTAAAGAATATAACTCACTTTAAAATTCTTTTAATAGTGTAGGGGTTTATTCAGTTACCTTATTTTCATAGCTAATTTGATAGACAGAGAAGATAGCAATTGATTTCAGGAAACAAGCATGTTCCCACCAAAGAGACTAAAAGCTGTACTTGCACCTATAGAACTAAAAATAATTAGTGCCTGGTTTTTACACAGTGCATAAAAGCAGACCTAAATACATCCTCTAATTCAAAACAATCAGTGACCCACTAAAAATAGCTAAAAAGCAACATTTTTTCCCTTGCTACAGAAAAGAACTTTCCCAGCATTAAATCTTATTTTGTTTTTATGTTTTTGTCCCTGATCTGTATTAAGAATAAAATTACCTTTTGCAAATGAATAGATATTCCAGAACTTTTGGTTTTCAAACAGATTGATAGAAAACATTGGTTTCTAGCATGATCAGAGAAATCACTGATGTATAGCGTATTAGTGCATCCAGCAAAAATAAACCAAATTTGCTATTAGGTACAAGACTAGTACTAAACCAATAAAAATATAAGGCCTATAAATTATTAGAATGAATCTCCCTACAATCAAATAACAAGCAAATACTGTAAAGACGTAAACACAAAACTTGTAAACACATAATATTCATTATATTTATTCATTAGTAGACCGTTGGAAGAAATAGTGTTTTAATTTAAGATCAGTTGAGCAAGTTGCCCCAAAGGATCTGAATTAAATAAAATATTGTAACTTGGTTGTTTCTCCCCTAAAGCTTCCTATAAGTACACAGAAATATTTAGATATGGTCAATGCACCTTAGCAACATCTTGAACACTCAGCCCAGCTCCCACCCCTTCAGAATGACAACATAAATAATTGCCCTGAGATCGCAAAGTGAAGGAAACAGCACTTTAAACCATGGATGGTATTCTTAGTGCACACTCCCTTTTGTTTATCATTTCTTAAATTCCTGCAGAGATTCAAATAACACAAATAACCCTCTCAGTTATTTGGTGTCTACAGAATAGCTCCATTCTGTTAAGCTGATGATGACTAGGAAAAAAAGTCCTCATCTGCTTATATTAAATTCATACTCAGACTTACCTTGCTTGTTCACCTGACATTTTTTCCTTTGGTCTGGAAGCCCCCAGTTTGCTGCACTGTTATGAACAATAACAGCCACGGTATGGTGGCTATGTGTGAATAAGTATTCTCATTGAAGACTTTGCAAGTCATGCTGACATTTCATTAAAATGTATTTCTAACAAACTTTTCTTGAGCAAAATTGCTAATCTTTGTCTTTAAATTGAAACTTTTACACCAAAATATCTACACAATCATATTACATAAAACAAAAAAATGCTAATTTTATCCAAAAAATTGATAAGCCTTATGAGCTATGATATGATTCCCGATGCACAGAACATTTTTCTTTTTTTTTTCTTAAGATATAATCATCAAAACAATGACAAATGAAAGACTCAGAAAAGGTTATGACTTGACAAAGTAACATTTTTAAAACTTGGACACCAATCAAATTGATATAAGCATCAGTGATGCAACACTTTCTGACACTAAAGTCTTTACCACTGTCTAAAACATATAGAATACCCTATTGTGATTGCTTAATGTCAACTTTTGTTCATAAACTCTTTCATAAAAGTGAAACAGGGAAAAATGGTTTAAAGCAGTTCAATTTGTCTATTTACCTTAATCTCTAACTATTCCCATATGTCTTAGATACATGATGTATGACATGCCATAAACCAATTTTTCAAAGATCTACAAGACAGAAAAAAGTCAGCCTCCTAACATTTTAAGCACTGAACTTTCATAGCCAGCTGGCAAAACAAAACACTTCTAGGCTTCAGAAAAAGCTGAAAGGTTTTATTTGCATCTCTTAAATAAGATACAGTTAAAATATTTCATCATACACACAACCTCAAGGGAGGAAGGTCTTCTTAAAAATCTGAATTAAACCAAAAAGTTGATGGATGATATTTTAATAGGACAAGTAGACTTTTATTTAAGAGGCAAATGCTAGAGCTGTGTGCTCATTTTTGAAAACCAGCCCGTGACACCGTACATTAAAAATCGCAAGTGGTGTAATCTCACTGTGGTCGCATGCATAACTCAAGGCACTCAGTGCAATGACTTTTTGCAAGTATTTATTAGCAATGCTCACTTTAATATGCATCAGTCTGAAGCACAGGGCACAGCAGCGCACATTTAGCAAGATTTTCACTGGCAACTTAGAAAACAAGAAACACACTGCACAATAAAAGTGTCTGACTTACCTAGAACAGGCAGTAGACAGGAGGAAGGTGATGTGTCAATTAGCAGAGTTTTGTTGCCTCCAAGTTGCAGCATAGGATCCCTTTGGGCATAGGGAGTAGGCAGGGTCCCAGGTGGGATTATTAAGAAAATTAACACTGCCACTCTAAAAAAAAATTAAAATAAAAACAGAGAAAAAAAAATTGCATAGATTGAAACACATTTAGTTTTATATAATAAAATTAATTTATAATCCTGTGTAAAACCTATAAATCCTATAATCTTCAATTTATATTTTTAAAATTTCATGAACACTTTTTTTTAAATTTGAAATATTTAAAAAGCGTCTATATAAAAAGGCAGAAAGGTTTCACAAATCAAGACAGTTTCTCATGTCAACAGGAGCTAAAGCTTTTCAGGAAGTCTAGAAACATTTTCTATAATTTCATATTGTTACGCATTTCAAAAACATTCGGTATCAGGAAGAGATACCTGACAATGAAGAAGAGTGTGTATAAATTTTATAAGACTGTAGTTTCAGAAAATTCATTGTCATTAAATATATTTATGCTAAAAAAAGAGCAAGAAGGCTGTATATAGAAATCTAGGGGAAAACAAACATGAATACCTCAAACTTCTAGCTATAGACAATGAAAAACAGTTTTAATCCAGAATATAAATTTGTACAAACATATTCTAAATCCTCGGATTAAAATGGCTGGTTTTAAAATTCGAATAAGATTGAGGAACAGACTGCAGATCATGTATACAATGTAGGGTCAATGCTGTATTGAATTTCTAGACCATTTTCAGACTACCTTCTGGCAATGGAAGCATTTTGACCACTGACACTTCCTGTGGGTATATCTGACTATCCTGGTACAATGAACCATTCCCCATTATTGAATCCACAACAAACTGCTGTAGGTTATTCATTGATTGAGTGTTTAAGTGTATTCTTTGGGAGCAAATGGAGAAGGAAATCTGTAAACAATCACACAAAAAATCAGCAGAATTCTTCACTTGGACATGGCTTTCTATTTCAGCACTTAATTATCTGCAGTATTTGATAAAAGCTCTGTCACTTTAAATAAAGATGCATAGGAATTTTACACTTAAAATTTATACCAAGCCACAATGAGGAGTTGCACATTTTATCTCAAAGATTAAGCCATCACTGGCCAATATGACTACATGGGGACATAAGGTTTAAGCACATCTGCCTACTTTACGCTAACATCTTTATCTAGATCAATTACAATATGCACTATCACTGTTAAATAACCAATATAGATGCAGACTGCAGATCTATAATATTCCTAATGGAGGTTAGAACAGATATTAAGAGCTCCATTTTCATAAGCTCAAGCAATAATCATGTGTGCTTGTACGTCTGTGCATATCTTCAATCAAGCTGTATTTTGATATCACAGGAAAATGTTTCTTTTTCTCCTTTAACCTGTGCAAAACACTCTCACATATATTTAGCTGCAAGTTCATTTGTACAGTTTGTCTGCCTCTATGTATTTATAGCTATTGCCCAAATGAGCTGTTCATACCATCCTAGGGAGTTAAACAGAAAAAAAGACATTTGAAGCCTATTTAATAATAATTTCTAGCTTTGATTTAACAAACAAAAAACAAAATAAAGGGATCATCCTGAAAATATGTACAAGTTATATGTCTTCACCTTGAGAAAACTACATGCCACTGCAATACAAAAGCATAGTAGAAGATTTAAATTTCTTACAATTAAGTATTTAATATTAATTTTACCATGATTCTACAAAGAAGTTTTACTGTTATTCCCTCCCATTCTCATTGGAAAACTACCACTGAAATATTACTTTTTATTTCAAACTAGCCTCCAAACACCAGGAACACAGGAGTCTTAGCCATGTAAAGCCTTTCAAACAGATAGCAAAGGTTTGACTGTCCTCCAAAGAGCTCAAAGTTGAGTAGTTTGGAGCAAAACACATATGGTGAAAATAACATTCTGTTCTATGAACAGAACATCATTATGATTGTTACACAAAATCATTGAAGGATGAAAACCTGCACCCCTGCTCAGAATAATATTGTAGTGCATGCTGAGCATAAGCTATGTTTAAAAAATCTGATCTGTCTGTACATTACTTAGCTATGCATATTCACAGACAAAAATATATATGTGCAAAGCACAGCAGGACTTCCATGTATTCAAGCATTTTAGCTGCTCATGTACTGCAACTCACAGCATCAGAGTATTCTGAGTCAGAAAGGACCCACAAGGATCATTGCACTGCCCATGCAGCGATCAGACCTGCAACTTTGGCATTATCAACACCGTGGTGTAGCCTAGTGAGACAACCTCAGCCCATCAATCATCTCCTCTTCCTACTGGAACCCAGTCACGTGTAGCTGTACTCTGATTGCAGGTAGGAGTGAGGTCTTCAGCAGGGTTCCCTTGGAGAGAACCTTCAACCCACAGTAAATCCAGAAGGGCTCCATTGACATTCAGGCAGTAAGACTGCAAGTTGCACCATGGAGAGCATCCACTCTGCAACTCAGACACTCGCAACAGGAGCTTTTGAGCAGACGCTCAAGTGTATTATTAAGTTGTGGCAAGGTATCAATTTCCTCTTCTGTCTGACAAAGTTCAATTTCATACCTCTTACCTCCCCAGGGGACAGCTCAGCCATCTGCCAGTAAGCCCAGCCTATCCTTTGCCTTCCACTTCAGTAAAGCATGCTCACATATGTGCTGGCTGGTGTGGGACAGGACAGATTTGTGTTCAGAAACCCAGCAGTACCAACCTTTAGATGTTTGCTTAATTCCATAGGTGTCCAAAACTCACCCAGGAATAAGATTCAGTTGCACTTCTTTTATTACAGGTATTTCTGTAGAAATTCCAGAATATTTTATCTGCTCTCCAGCTGTCACTTCAGAAACATGTAAATTTCCCTTAGTGTATCTTCTGGTCAAATGCATATGTGTCAAAAGCTCCAAGACTGAAACAACACCAAGTATCTACATTTTGACACAGTTTATACTTGAACTGGCAACAGCCCATAATCTCAGGGCATCTCAAATATTAGAAGCAATCTGATCCTGTTAACTTTCTTGAGATGTGATGATCAATACAGCCAGAGTAGCCACAGATATTATGGTTTCACTTTTTTAGTCTGCAGTTCAGGTATTTCTTCACAACACTCATTGGACTATGGAGACTTAGACGCTTGTTCTGTTTCTAAATACACCCAGAAGTATCTCATTACTGAGCACCATACAGCTCACTGGGAAGCTGCTTTTATGAATGAGATTTCACATTCTTCATACAAAACCGTTAATGCGTAAAACACAAGCAGTCCCTGGAACAAGGAGCAGAGCACAGATTTCCCATTCCTGGCAGAATACCCCATCAGGAATACTGCTTATTCCCATCATGCTAAGGGAAGGGAATACACTAGGCACAGTATAACAGTGAGGCCACTCGCTGAAAAATGAGACATGGGATCTGATATAGGTTCAAGTCTCTGGCAGTCAGACTGCTGCTTCTTCTGCTGAGCACCTCACACCGACGGAAAGAAATTCCTCTCAAGAAAAGAATATCATGTTTTGCTTTTTGTAAAAAAACAGCTCCCAGGATCAAACACCAAGAGAAAACTTAAGCCTATAAATATCACATAAAGGTGTATGTTCAAGGTCTGAAAAACTAATGCAGTGCTTCAATACTGCTTGCAATCAGGAATTCTTACTGACTGATTTAGATAGTCACCTTATAGGTGTCTTTAAATAAAAGAAATCAGATCTGATGGTTCATGCTAACAGTAAATCTCTATCAGTCAGATGTCAAAGAGGTCTCATGTCACAAATGAGACCCCTAAATGTCAGGTATTTCCACATCCAGTGTCATAACAGCTGTACTGTGCCCTTTAGAGGCATATATAACTGCAGGTCCAAACATAAGAAGACTTGGAAGCACTTCAAACCTCATCTCAAATCCCTTGTGACTAACTTCATGTTAATTCTGTTATGTCACATATCTTCCTTTGGGAGCCTTTGGAAATGAGGACTCATGTCCTCACGCAAATTTTTGTAATACTTCAAAGTAAGGCAATCACAAAAACAATTATAACAAGAAAAGTAAAAGATATGAGCTTTCTTTTGTTTTTATGGGGTTTTGGGGTTTTTTTTAAATCAATAAAATTCTATAGCACTGCTACCTAATGCTTTTTTATAAGCTCATCTTATAAGGTTGGGTAAATCTAACAACAGTATTTTTTTATAAAGTCACTCTAGAGCTTTGGGGTTTTTTTGTATTTTAGCTGGTAGGTGAAGAACACTTCTTCCTCTGCATATTAAACACATACAACACAGCAAACTATCTTCATAAAGAATTTTTCCTTCAAGATCAGTTGTCTGCACATCCTATCCCCAAATGATATTAACATGAAAACTAGGATATTCAGCACCTTTCGTCACAAAAACCTATAATGTTCTATTTCCTATCCTGAGAAAGACATCAAGACAGCATGCAATCACCTTGTCATTGTTCTGGTTTAAATGCGGTCAAGAATTGTGCTGTAAAGTTCCAGAAGTGGGGCATAGACATTTGACATTTCATTCCTCAAGTCAAGATGTTGATATTCCTAAAGAAAGTGGCTCTGCTGCTATATTAATTTTAAACTTGCTTTGTTTTAAAAAGAAGGACCATAGGGATCACCTTATACGAGATTACATCAAAAGGGCTACATGAAAGGTGTCTGAGCATATTTGGATAAGCAAGTTGAAAACTGGCAGGGATGCAGCACTTGCCATTACAGTTGTGATGGAAAGAGCCCACAATCAGGAATGGAAAGACTTGGTATTGCACATACTACATGAGCTCTGCACCCTGATGCATATGTGTTACAGCACAGTTTTGAAGGACATGGTCACTTTCTTTTCCAGTCACAATGGGTACTTTACAAATGTAGCATCTTATACCTACATATTCCAGGCAAAGTCTGCTAGAACATCCAAAATGTACATGTAAAATACAGAATGCCATCTCAGACAACAGAAAAACAAGTGCAGCAACTTTTATGCTTTCATTCTCCCAAATGACTATTTACCTGCTCCCACCTCTTTTCTGTGGTGTTTAAGGGAGCCCTCACTGACAGCTGATAAAAAATTTATTCCATGGTTGTCACATAAGTCCATAAGCTTGCCAGGGCACAGAAAAACTTACATTTTCAGGGAATACCACTGTCAAAAATGTTACTATGATCAGGCTTTATCAAATGTGTTAGTGGGCACTGTTTTAGGAGCTCTGGGCTAAAGTTTGCTTTTCTGGAATAGTCTTTGTCAAGAGGAAGAACAATTTTTCACTTTCATTTTTTGGGACAAGAAAATGCATGAAACAGAAAAAAATCTTTGCAGATTATTTAGGTCCAGCTGAACTCCACAGTGCCTGAAAATTATTAACTACCACCCTCTCAACAAAGAAAGTTTTTCACCTGACTCAGAATTTTGTCCATTCTGTAATAAGAAAGGCTGAAGGAAATTTTTTTTCTCAACATAATGTTACTGCTTCTAAGAACCAGTTTAAGGCGGAATGGCAGAAACAGGCAGGACTTGGTAGAACCCTGATGAATCAGAGACTCATTTAGGTGATCCAGATGATTTTTAACATCTCTTCTAATCCAAGCCATCTCATGAATTAGGTTGGAAAAAAACATTTAAGAACATAGAGTTCAACTGTTAACCTAACACTGTCACATCCACCATTAAAAATGATGATATATTTATTGTTTGGTTCTCTTTGAACAACTGTTGAAGTCTAGCATTTATGACGTAAGACTTATGAATTAAGTAATACTAACAGTAATGTCAGTCTTATACCAGGAAACCTAAAGAGAAAAAACCCTCAGAAACACCCTTTTGAATGGACTGAGCTCTAACCTGCCCCAACTCCAATAAGAACAACTTTCTTGTCAAAACAATACTTGAAGGGAAAAACTGACACTTAAAAGGAAGTATTTCTATATTTTTGAAACGTTTATTGTTTTCAATTATACTTTCTGGGCACAAGATAGTCTCTTAATTTAAGACTCTTTTCAACATTAAAAATTTGTTAGTCTTGCATCATGATACATACAAAGGCCCAAAAGAGAAGAAACATAAGCGTATATCTCTAAGCAGTAACAAAGAAGAAAACTAATATTAGAGACTATGTTATTACACCTGAATACAAGTAAGTGCCTTCTGCAGATGCTACATAGAGTATAAATGAGGTGAGTTTGGGGTTTTTTACATCACAGCTCAGAAAATAACTGTTGATCTAGCACAGCTGGAAAAAATTAGTTATTGACACATCAGTTTAGAAAAGGCTTAATACAGAAGGACAAGGAAAGGGTTGCATAACAGTGACATTTATTGCAAATTTAATTACCTAATATGCATGTTTGAAAGTTGTCTGAAAATAATCACTGATGACTTTTTGTAGTGACTGAAAAATTAACAGCTCAATTGCCAAAGATGCCAGAGGCTAGCAGAGGCAATGCTTGCTGCTGTCAGAGCAAAGAAGGAAGGTGGTATTAACACTGGCACATTTTGGCTAACTAGGGTAGTATTATTGCTAAGGTAACTCGTGCAGATGGTGCATAAATATTTCTGATAGAAGGCAATACCCACGAACAGTAGGTAGCAGACCTTGAAGAAATTTCTCTTCTTCCTTCTAATAATCCTGCTACTTCCAAGTTAGAAAGAAAAAGCCAAGTACGTCTAATGTAGTGAAAAACCTAGAAGATAAATATAAAGCCACCTGCTTGCTGTTTACAAAAATACTTGAGTGCTTCTGCAGTGATGTCAGCTAAAATTCACTTAAAATTAAACATAAACTTTAAATTATATACATACTACCAAGCATCAGAAGTCAAATTTAATTATGCTTGACCCCTTGGTTCAAATATTGCTTCCAGACATCAGATAACAAAATTCAGAAATAAGTTTAGACTGTGATTATATTTACCCCACTTATATAGTTGCAAATATTTCACTAGAACTATTTTATATAGAAGTGTGGCTGCTGTCATAATAATTAATTCTTGTCTATTGATTTCATTGCCTTTGTAATCTCCAAATGTGAAGGCATAAGATGGCATCTACAATCCTACAACAGAACAGTCTTGCTCTTCGCTCCACTGACTAGGATATGCAGTTATCCATGCTAGGATTACAGAAGTGAACAAGAGCTGCATGACACAATCTCTCCTTGCCTTATTCTGTTTTCAACTGTAGCATAAATGAGGCCATCTCCGCTCTAAGACAAAAACTAAACATGGAGAAGAGCCCATTCTGAGTTTTCCTTAACTCTGGATATTAAGTTAGGGTCCTTTATATCCCACCACCCTCCAGCAAAATGGATCCCCATAAGAGACAAACAGTAAATTTGCAAATGAGAAATGTGTTTGATTCCTTAGGAATCTGAGCTAGCCACTGTCACTCAGAAGAAAATTGCTTATGTGTGGTCTGCTGCACAGCAGGACTTCGGTTGTGGTTACTTACAACCCACTCCCTGAGACTACTCAGCCCTTCTGTGCTCAGGCAGTCTCAGAGCAGAAGAAAACATTGTCCTGAGTACTTACAGTTAAAATTAAACAGCTCCTTAACAAATGAGGGGATACCAAGCACCCAACCCACTTAAAACTTACCGGAGAGTCACTTCGAAAGCTGTTTAAAACATGCTGAATTTCTGATCAACAGACTGCTTTTTCTTGATACAGGCACAACTGCAAAGGGAGCATTTGTTTGAAATTGATCCCCCAGTGCAAGTTTTAATGTGCTGTTAAACTCAGCCATTTAAACCAGAACCAGTGAAATAAAACTCTGATGACTCTTAAAGATTTCAAGATTAATGCTGGAGGAAATTACCTTGCCTAGTCATGCCTACTTTTATTAGTACCCTGCAGTTGTGTTTCATTTTGGATGTGGCAAAAGTATGATTTGAAAGTCAAGAAGGCAACTCCTTGCATTTTGTATTTAATTATTGAACACAGAACAATGCTAAAGCTGCATTTCCAAAGTTTGTGGTGGTGTGATTTGCAAGTTTTACTTAACAAAACTGCAATCTGGCAGTAAAACATTATGTCTTATCACAATCAGACTGAAAATGTCATGTGTCTTCTATATTACGTATGCATAGTAATCATTATACCAGCATTGTAGCATATGACAATTTTCTTATTCTTTTTTGGTTTTAGATAACATTTAATTTTAATACAGTGAAACACGCTTCAGTAGTCTCCACTGATTATACACATGGGGTAAAAACTTCAGTATTATTCCTGGTGTATTACATTCAATTTTTATTGTAGTATGGGGTTTTAAAGAGAAAGCTAGTTTCAGCTTATAGTGAAGTTGGTTTTATTTATAAGGCTACAGCGTACAGGGAATTCATTAGCAAAACGGGAAAACAAACTAGACCAGCTGGGTTAGAGAAGTTCTAAAACATTTATCAAGTTCTTCAGATGAGCTGTACTCCCCTGGCATTTCCCAGCACAGCACACAAACTTATGCCCAACTCTGCTCATGAGCAGTACACAGCTACATTCTTGTGCAAGTGCTTAACCATAGCTACACAGCTCAAAAGATATTCAATATACAAATTTAACTTTAAATTAACATAACCTGCTGTTTACTTAGGCCTGCCTTGAAATGCAAAGCTATGCTGAATTACTTAATTTAATCACATCCCATATATTCCTGTCCTTCACCTACCCAGAAATGTAAGCCTCCAGGAAATGTTTTATCCAAATATATGTGTAGTAAACAACAACAGGCTGGTAGAAGGCAGTGCAACGTGTGAGCAAATGAACAATGAGCAATTTTTATTTTAGCATTATTGAATAGAAGAATCACACAAGAATGGCATTTGTTTCTCCATTATTCTATTTTGATGGTAGTTCACATGAAAAAGGACCACAGGAAACAGACTGAGTAGCAGCAGAAGATATTTATATATTTCCTGAACATTTTTTCTTCTTTTTATGGCAATAACAAAGAAAAATATTTACAGAAAATACCAGCAAACATTTTTAAAGTATTTTGAACTCTTCTTAAACATGAGACAAACATCAAAAATCCTCAAAGGTATACAATGTTTTCATCATGAAACAATAAATGCTGATATTCAAACTTGAACTACGAATTACACAGAACTCCTTTCAGCTATTTGTGCCTGTGCACATGTTCAGCACAAGGTGGACTGCTCTATAGAGAGAAGTAAAAGGTTTCTGCCTGAGTGTCTGCTTAACCCTCTCTGGTCCATGCTGAATATTATTATAGTACTCACCACCACCAAGCAGTAATTTTGGAAAGAATATAAAGCACAGATTTTGCATTTGTAAACAGCAAAGATACTCTCAGAAAGACAAAGTGTAGCTACTGAAGCCATCTGGCCAGGGCATTGGCCTTAACTTTCTTCCTCTTGCAAAGAGCTCCATGAAGACTTTGGTGACCACAGATGGTCAAGGATCTTGAATTCGCATCTTGTCTCAAAGACCTGAAGATTGTTATGCAAGTATGTATGAAAAAAGAAAATCCAGCACTGACAAAGGGGTAATTCTTATAGTTTAATTTAAATATTAAGGCAGACAGAAAAAAATCTCACACAATCTGATCCCTGTACTCAAAATCAATAGGCACTTTTCATTGATTCACTAAAAGAAATAACAATTTTAACTGTTTTAAATTTATGTTACAGAAGTTCTACACGTCTTCACTGCAGATTAGACCTTTGTCTGAATAAAAAAAAAGAACAGCAGCAATTTATTATATCCACGATTTTGGGGTGGGAGAAGAAACAAGGATGTAAAGAAAAATACAGAACATGATGCAAACTAGTATGCACACTTGAGCATATACTATGAGGGCCAAAGAGGAAGGCAGTGGATGGTACTGATAAAAATTTATGTTTATATTCAAAGCCCTTCCCTTGGAAACAGCAGAGAAAAGCTGTGGGATTTTTTAGTTGCTTTATTCCATAAATCACATTCACTGAGTACAACACACTGTTGCAACATCCAGTCAACCGCTAAATGAGAAACCACTGCACCCTGCTGACCAACAGGCACCTGCCCCAGGATCTGGAAAGAGGATTCTTGTTCTAGCCAAGAGAAAGGACTGAAATTCACCGAGTGTCCAAATATATTTATACAACTATGTGCACTGACAGTGGTGCTTCTGTACTCATGATATTCCACAGTTGTAAGCACAAGAAACGACCCTTCTTGGAAATTTCACTTGAATCAACTACATAGACTTGAATTTTTAACAGAGGTGAGAAGCCAGAACCCAGTCAAAACACCTGAAGAAGATCTTCCATTCTTCAAAACTTTTAAGTTGAGCTATAAAATCTTAATTTGATTAATTTGGAAGGGGAGGATTATCTCTAGTGGTTTCTAAAACAATACTACTAGAAAGGCAATCTACCCAAGATCCAAAACCCTTAGAGACCCTGTGGACCTACTTCACAAAAGCCCCAGGCCTTCAAACACATCCAAAATGTGGGCAAAGAGGCTCTCAGACACGGCCTTGCTTTCAGAACACCTTGAGCAAGCTAAGGGCACCTTGCAGATATTCCTTTCTCACAGAGCCTTGGGACTTTCCTAACTCTTCCAGAAGACACATGGCTTCTCCAAAGAGTACTGTGTACATACACAACATTTAAGGGGTGCCCAACGCATCCATAACCTCAATTGTCATCTACCAGACTTCCTTAAAATCTCATGAAGATGTTACAACTTAGACTAGGAGAAGATCACATGTCAAGAAATTCACTCACTCTTAAAGTAAAACCCATTACTGGAATAAAATATCCCACAAGTCATGCCTTACCTAATGGAAGCCAGCAATCACAGAGCAGTCAAGACAGAAGATGCCCATTAATTGCCATAACTACACCTGAAATTATTTGCTAAAATTATTTATACCCCAACAAAGCTATCCACAGGTTCAGCTAATTCCTAACCAGCACTGTGAACCAAGAAATTATAAAAGAAATAGAAATATTGCTAATTACTGCAGAGTATTTTTTTGCCCACAAAAGAACCATTCCATGAGTAACTCCTCAGCCCTGAACTGAGAAAGAGTTGAAGAAAGAAGAGACAAGACCAGAACTAGCATTCATTGCTCTACAGTGACAAGAGCATTTTGGGAATATTACAGTTTATTCACTAACCCTCTACCCCCAAACATTGCCTTAATGTTTCACAAATGCTAATTATCAGTCTCTCTCTCTGTGGCATGAAGGTTAGTGACCTTGTCACTCCTCTCCTTGTTAATACTTCCCCTTCGCCCCACAGGTCCAATCACCTTTTCTTTCAAATTGCCTAACTGATGAACACAATCAAGTTAAGCTCAGAGCAATTGTTCTCCACCTATATTTAATTTTGAAGGGTTTTTGCTTCTATTTCAGACACTGAGACTGGCTTTGTGTTCAAAAGCTTGTTTGTCCCTCCCCTAGGAGCCTGATAAGAAATAAGCTGATACAGATGCTGTCTTTTTGAAAAGTTTGAGATGGGGAATAAAATTTGCTAAAACTAACTAAAAAGCTGAACATCACACCATTATTACATTACTTAGTGTTCAGATATATGGAAATTTTACCTCAAGATTCAATTTATATTTGTAACTTGAAGTTCTGGAAGAAGACATAGGAGAGCACCACAGTTTTCTGTAACTATTTTTTCTATATCTATATATATAAAACACAAGTTAAGAGCAAGGTGAATCTCAGAGAATGATAACAGCCCTAAGACTGACACAGAGTTCTATGTTAAAACAACCCCCTCCTCCACAATCACTAAACCAGACTAACCACAGCTGCAGCAGCAGGATTTACAACAAGCAAAACACATTTTTTCCAAGTTTTGGTGGTACACAAGTATGGGTTAAAAAAACCAAAACACACACACAAGAAAAAAAGAAAAAGAAAACCAATCAAAACAAACAAACAGAAAATAATCAGCAAAGAAAAACAAAACCACCAAAAAACCCCAAACCAAACAAAACTTAAACCTTCTTCCACCTTACTTCCAAAAAGACAGTCTGCTAAGGTAACTCAGATCCTTTGAAAAGATTGATAAGTTTTTGGCAGATGGGATCACATTCTGATTTAAGCCAGGCCATCAGAGACACAGACCTTCCTTGCTGAGTACAGGGAACCAATGCCAACTTGACATTAAGAGCCTCTCAACTGCACATATTGCTCCAGTGTTGGCCATTGGACACAATGAGACAGGATAATTCAGTGATAAGGTTCAAAGAATCAAGTGGAACCTTTTAATACATACTACTGTCTTCTGAAAAGGTGCATGTGCTCTGGAAAATCAGTGTTTATCTACTAAATCAGGAGACTAAGTATCATTTTGAAGTTGCATTATTGTTTTTCCCCTCAAACTGTTTCGGGTCCTTTCCCCATACCAAGTAAATGAATATATAAATTTGTCATGCTTTACCATGCATACTAAAGCACAATGTTTTTTAATCTAGTCCAATATCAATAAATTATGTCAAAACACATCTGTAGCTTGTAATTTTAAAAACTCTAGAAAGAATTTTCTTTTTTCTAGATTAGACAAGCCACATCTATTGCTTCACTCCCCAGTACTTAAGGGTTATTTTATTTCTGCTCGAAGCAACAACTGATTTATGTTTGCCAACTTGCTTGTCACTGGATAGGCATTCTCACAGAAGGAAACCAAGCTGTCTGAGTCCTGCTGTATCATACTTATATTTGAAACATATTTGAAGCTGCCAGTGGTACTTAATGTTATGGTTTTAGGTAGCAGTTTTACCAGCAGTAAAAGAGAAACCACCAAACTCTGTTCAGCACCTGCAATGCCAATAAGATCTGAACTCAGGTTTCCTGAGGTGACAGTGTATCAAGTCCACCATGCCACCTAGCCCTCAGTGTATTAAGATGCTAATTAGTCACTTTACTTTTTATTCAATCAAAATATGCTGGATTGAAACAAATTAGATTTTTAGCACATATTTCAGACATTGGCTCAAGTCTTGTAAGGATTTTCTTTTATTATTTATAAGATCATGTGCTGTCTTCCTGCTGAAAATGAGATGGTCTGTATGAGGAAAAAGGTAAAAGAAAAGCAGAGAAATGAAAATCAGATATTCCCTAATGATATTTAAAAATAGAAATTTTGCTACTGTTACATACAGCATGTTCCATCTTTTGAGACTTAATGGCTCTCTTGTGGTTTAATGGAGAATTACTTTCAGTAATTGATTATTAAAATTTAAAATTGCTAACCATCTTCATTATTAGATGAGCGAACATGTTATCCTTGTAATTAAAAAAGCTTGAGATTCACTTTCATCCTGTTGACAGAATGGGCAGATAGGCTCAGCACTCCAGTGCAATGGTTTCAGGGTTCTTGTTTGACAAAAATAGCCAGCAAGCTATTTGATGGTGAAAATAGAGAACATTCACAGACTGAGAAAAAAATAATGAACAGAGATAAAATAATTAAAAAACCTTACAAACTAATTAAAGTTTTCTATCCAAACTATCATAAGCAGAACACAGAGAGCATTTTGCAAAGAATTTCTGTTGAGTTTAGTGGGGGAAAAGGTGTATTGTTTGTGTTACAAATACATATGATTTTTTTTCCTAGATCTAGGGCTATTTTCACCTTTTGGAACTCAGTGTTGGATTTGTTACCTGCAGTAATACAGAAACATGTTGGAGATAAGTGGGAAGACTTTCATAGATCCCCCCTTAAGAAAGCCTTACAGCTGAATGAAGGAAAAGTCTTCCCAAATTACAAAAAAGGAGAACCAATTTTAAGATAACACCTTAAGTATAATCCAAAGGGCTGAGGGTTTGCAGAAGAAAAGTAATCCTTTGGCCTTTCTATTGAGACTAATAACAACACTTTAGGTCCTAATTTTAATGCCATGAGCAGCTAATTTTCATACCACAGGCAGTACATAAGCAAAACAAAACAAACCCTGCTTTGCTTCCACACTCCACCCCTCGCCAAAAAAAAATTCTATTTTTTACATGGTTTTAAAGTTAGAAAGCATATTATGTTTTTGGAAGTGTCTGCATTATGCTGTCAGTTCCCACAATTTGCAAAATGATACAAGGCCACCAAAAGTTCAAGACTGCTACACAGCAACAGAGCTTTAAACAACTGAAAATAATATCTTCATCCTATATGTTTAATAGTAGTTTCTTTGCCATAGATATCACTTGCAAAACGCTATTGCTATATTTTCTTATTTCTCCAGCAAGATGAGAAATTCACCACTGACACTTATTCTAAAACACACAAAGAAATTTCCAAAATATAGAGCAAATCTGTTGGAGAACAATTATTTTCCTACTGTAATTACAGCAGATGTTTTTCCCACCACATAAGGTGATCTTTATAACTAATGGTAAACCAGCGCGACATGTCTGAACTGTCAGGAGCACATTCCACAAGCCCCAGAGTAATTACAAACTGTTCTCCTGGCTATTCCAGCTCAGTTTCCCTTCAGTTCTTCCATAAAACTGCTCTTTTCCTCTCATCTCAAAGTGCAGGAATGCTGTTTTGTATGCATATGTTGGCATAGGTTGCACCATCTCAGCACAATGCCAGGGCAGATTCAGAATGACAGTAACACCTTAGGTCACAACTTCGACAATATTTCCAAGACGTGCCATGGGGGAGAAATTCCACATTGTCAGCAGAGTATGCTCCACTACATGATGTACAAAGTAGTGTAAGTGTTCCCCCATATAGTTACAGCAAGTCTATTAGCTGTAAAATATACACTGCATATTTTTAAATTAATATGCTTATTTTTTTCTGTGTATATGTTCATTTCTGTATCCTGAATGGCTTGCAAACAAGCACTTTGCATTAGTACATAAAGTTGTACTACACCACATCCTGTCTAATGCTACAAAAACCATTCAAGAGGGACATTAAACCTTAGTTAGAATCACAGAGTAGGACCAAATAAACTGAACTTCCTAACTTCAGTGCATCCACAACTCTCTATTATCTAAACTATATATTACTAAAATACAAAATACAGAGCTGCTTTTATCTAGTAATAGATAGCTTATCCATAGGGCAGGAGAAGTGTGCGCATTAAGGATCCATTTTTCTATATATATTATCATCATGAGAAAGAATTCAAATTCCCTTCTTATTGAAGGAAAAAATTAGTATGGATTTCTTGTCTAACAGGATGCAAGATGTGTATAGCTGTTCAAAAAAGCCTCTGGTTTGTTTTTAAACATAGACAAGCTGGAGTTTAAAGTGGGAAGTTATGATATCACATGGCCCATTACAGGTATAGCTCAAAAAGTTACCTTCATTTTATAAAGATAAAAAATTCTCTTCATCCTCCAAACTGCAAAAAGTACTTTCACTATGAATGACAGAATCAAAGAAAAAAACTAGAATAGATAGCAAAGAAGAAATGAGGTCACTATTACAAATGTTTCTGTGTGAACCATTTTGAATTTTTATGCATCCCTCCTTTGAACACTTGACGTTGAGAGTCACTGGCAGATAACAGAATTCCAAAGTCAAATTATTTCTGAGTGAGCACTGTCAGGTTAGGACCAGGGAATTATAAAATGAGATGTCAATAGGATTAATTACAGGGGTAGACCCAGAAGAACTGTATTTTTAATTATAAAAATCAAGTTTTCCCTCAGATTTCAAAAAATATGTGAAAGTTCTTTGCATATATCTGTGATACTTCACAATGTTAGCAACCCCACACTGCATTTTACTTCACCATACCTGAACTTCATACCTGGTATTCAATACTTTAGCAGTGCAAAGACAAAGACTAGATTTCATCTTATTTGGTCACAGGCAAATTCATGTCAGAAATCTCTTCTAATGCTAAAGACCTAGATGGGGTTGGGAACATGAAACAAAAATACAGAATAGCTCAGTTTTTAGCTTTATCATGTGAGGCACAGAACACACAGAATACTGGCAGATATCAGCAAGGTCTTAAGTGATATAAGTACTTTGGCACACTCAAAACACCAGATTACCTGTTAGCCTTTGATTCAGCTGAGATTAAATTTAAATGAAGGATGTGAAAAGTTAGATTTGTTGATTCATTTGAGAGGCTACTATGGTTAGCAGGAAGTATTTTGTAAATATCCAATGGATTATATCACACACTATTCCTTTATCTAGGGTTGGTGGGATCATACTGAATGGACTACATTTGGTAATCGCCACATCATCCACAAGTACTCAGTAGGGTAGGATTGGAGGAAAACAGGAAAGGGTCAGGTGGGCACAAACCTCTGAAGCTTTACAGAAATGGTAACCCCAGTGTGGTTTGCAGAGCCTAAAAACTGAGTCAAATAAGAGGTGGGAAGAAAAGGCGATTTATTTTTGCCTTTTCCTTTATGGATGATTCCTAGTTAGCAAGCTCTACCATCAGCAGTGTCAGAAAGAAGCATCCCCCTACATGTTTAAATGTAATTATTATAACTCAGATTTGTTTTAGAGATAGGGGAGGGGAAGTAGGATAGGGAGAATGAACACTCCAAAAGGGAATAGTTACAGCTTGGCCAAAAAGCTTCAAGACCCAAGTACCACAATACACAGCCACACAAAGTTAGTGCAAATACCTATACAATCACATGACTATATACAACACATGTGAAAATCCAAACCCTGGGTGTGCTTGTGCTTTGTTTTTCTTGTGTAACTCATCACAATCTCCTGAAGGAAAATACTAAATCCCTTGAACTTCACTAAAATATCTATTTCCATAAAACACTTATTAAAATTACAGATCACTCTAATTCAGTATGCCATTAACTAATGTTGTTGTGGCTGGATTACAAACCCAATGTCACCTCTACATGTGATGCACAGGGTATCAGTTGGATGTTTGGCTCTGTGCCTGGCTACAGCATGGGAGACCCAAACCTTCAAAGCTGGCCTTGTGTCCTTCCTTCCTCCTGAGAGAGTTTTTCCTTGTCCTTACATGGCTTTGCTATGCTCTTATTATAGTAACAGAATACCTAAAACCTCATGCAAAGACAAATTTTTACCAGCAAAGACAGTATAGAAAGGAACTAAGTAGGCAACAGAGAAGTTGATTAAATTCACATTTACCTTCACTTATATTTTGTCAAGTACATCCTTTGCTTATGCATGAAGGAAATCCTTTCCATTCTCTGTTAACAGCATGCTCCATTTTGGTTCCAACACACATCACCCCGTCCCAGCTGATTTCTGTTCTACTAATATGCTAAATGATGGGCTTATAGCAAGCAACTTCTTTCATTTTATATTTTTACATACAATGAAGCAAAGAGAACTAATTGCTTTTAATTTGGTAATCGCCACATCATCCACAAGTACTCAGTAGGGTAGGATTGGAGGAAAACAGGAAAGGGTCAGGTGGGCACAAACCTCTGAAGCTTTACAGAAATGGTAACCCCAGTGTGGTTTGCAGAGCCTAAAAACTGAGTCAAATAAGAGGTGGGAAGAAAAGGCGATTTATTTTTGCCTTTTCCTTTATGGATGATTCCTAGTTAGCAAGCTCTACCATCAGCAGTGTCAGAAAGAAGCATCCCCCTACATGTCTAAATGTAATTATTATAGCTCAGATTTGTTTTAGAGATAGGGGAGGGGAAGTAGGATAGGGAGAATGAACACTCCAAAAGGGAATAGTTACAACTTGGCCAAAAAGCTTCAAGACCCAAGTACCACAATACACAGCCACACAATGTTAGTGCAAACACCCATACAATCACATGACTATATACAACACATGTGAAAATCCAAACCCTGGGTGTGCTTGTGCTTTGTTTTTCTTGTGTAACTCATCACAATCTCCTGAAGGAAAATACTAAATCCCTTGAACTTCACTAAAAAATCTATTTCCATAAAACACTTATTAAAATTACAGATCACTCTAATTCAGTATGCCATTAACTAATGTTGTTGTGGCTGGATTACAAACCCAATGTCACCTCTACATGTGATGCACAGGGTATCAGTTGGATGTTTGGCTCTGTGCCTGGCTACAGCATGGGAGACCCAAACCTTCAAAGCTGGCCTTGTGTCCTTCTTTCCTCCTGAGAGAGTTTTTCCTTGTCCTTACATGGCTTTGCTTTGCTCTTATTATCGTAACAGAATACCTAAAACCTCATGCAAAGACAAATTTTTACCAGCAAAGACAGTATAGAAAGGAACTAATTAGGCAACAGAGAAGTTGATTAAATTCACATTTACCTTCACTTATATTTTGTCAAGTACATCCTTTGCTTCTGCATGAAGGAAATCCTTTCCATTCTCTGTTAACAGCATGCTCCATTTTGGTTCCAACACACATCACCCCGTCCCAGCTGATTTCTGTTCTACTAATATTCTAAATGATGGGCTTATAGCAAGCAACTTCTTTCATTTTATATTTTTACATACAATGAAGCAAAGAGAACTAATTGCTTTTATTTTCAAGTGAATCAGCTAAAATTACGTGTAATTTAACATGGATGTTTCTTTCACTAAGATGAGGAGGAAAAAAAGTAGATGCTTAGACTTGCTTTGAAGCAGTATCAGAAGTCTGCTACTACTGACAACAAAAAGCTGTGTTAATATTGTAAAGAAACATTTTTTAAAATACAAAAGCATTTACAATAGAAAATTCTACATTAAATTTCACAGAAAAAATATATGAAAGCAGGGAAATTACTATCAACTCCAATTACAATCACAATGAAGGGCACGGACATCCAAGAAAAATTGAGGTTTTGGTGTGGTGGGGTTATCTTTTTTGTTTCTTTGAATGCAGATGAAATCTTGTGCAAGTGACATTTGCACTAGCATTACATACTGTTGAACTAACCATCATAGTTTTTCATTCATATCTATATTCATTCAGGCAATGAAAAGAATTATCACATCATTAATGCTTGATTTTTAAAGGATGTATAAGTTCTTAAGTACTGCATCTAGAACAGGTGAATAAAGGCATTGGTACATCTTTTCAAGAGCTGTACTACCATAGTGTACCAAATTCACACATTACAACTGAAGTACCAATTTGAATATTGCCCCAAAATGATTAAGGGGAATGTTGGAGTACTATGAAGACTTTCTTTTAGGCGCTGTCAGTGACACAGACAATACAATCTTATACTACTGACACCATTCAAATAAAGCCCAAAAATAGCATTCCAGTTAAATTCATCACTTCATTAAAAAACAACATCATCTGGTAGTTATAGCAAGCCACAACAACATTTTTCTCCCTATCATGATATAGTCTATATGTGTTCTGGATCTAGAGGCCTACACTACAACTTGTGCAAGTACAGTAAAACTGAGTATCACTAACTGAAAATAGGACTTCAGCAAAAGAGGCTTGGTTTGTTTTTATTATAAACTTTTAAATTATTGAAATTTTACACTTTTACACAGGAGGTTTTTGATAGGCTTTTTCTTTCAGTTGTTGTAACCCTGACAATTCATAACTGTAATATAGTTTTCCATTTTAAAAATCTTCATTAACATAAATAGCATCAACTACAGACGGTTTTGATCTTTCTGCAGGGAATACAACCTTCAAATGATAGATAACTCTCTCAGGTAACTACATTTTCATACCCCAGCAAACCAAATAACTGGCTTACTGAAACATTCAGCAAACAGGATTTATGAAACTCCCCCAGTGAAATTTTTACATGGCTTTAAATATCTATCTGCTCAATTTGCAGAATCTGCTTTAGCTTGTTAAACTCCTGCAAATCCCTGTTACTGTGCCAGAGGGACTTAAATGTGAGTTTACTTTCATAAACCATAAGCTGAGAAAAATCAATATCTGACACCTCCAAGAAATAAACCCAGCCTGGCTCCTTGGGGTTTTATTTAGCTAGACCAGCCTAGAACCCACAGTACCAACTGCCCCAAAAAGGACAGTCTCATATTAGCCAAGGAAATTGTTTGAATTATTGTGTTTTATCCAGAGCCAAAACAGTGCAGAAAAGTATTTCTTCCTGGCAGCCACTGAATTAAATGCTGCTTCCAAAATTGATTAGGTGCAGAATGGCAATTTTAACAGTTGTTTTGGCTTTTGGTGTGAGGTGGAGGAACAACAGGCTAAAAGACAATTTAGCATTGTAAATATGAGCCTTATTGCACACACACTTAAAACTGCCAGCTTAAGTGAGATGTTTTTCCCCTTTTCAAGGAATTTTAAAAGAGACATCATTTTGATTAAAACCCAGGGGAAAGTTGAAGTCATGAGAGCAGAGAACAGCTCCTACTCAGAACAGTGAAAAACAAAGATCCTGTTGTTCATAACTGCTCTGATCTCAGGTCATGTTAGCTTTTTGTGGCATTAAGCAACAGCTGCCTAAAAACTGTCTTTCTGCAGACCAGGGGGAGAAAAGCACAGCAGTATAGATCATTACTTTTCTGATAACACCAAAAAACCTAGGGTACAGTTGAGCTGCTAGTAAAGTCTGCACAAGACAGTCTCTCACATCCTACATAATCTTCTGGTATGTGTTCAAGGCACAGTTACTCCTTTTTAATCATATATTACCTATTAGAAATTCTTAGTCAAAAGATTCCTACTCTCTTGCTTTTCTGTATAGGAGGTAGTTATCACCCAGTCTTTTACCTCCTCCATCAATTCCTGCAGAAAAACTCACCTTCCAATCCCCAAGTCCCAAATGTCCCTCTCTACTCAAGGACCATCTCCGTTATCTTCTCTTGTCTGGTTGCCCAGCATATTTGACTCTCTCAAGAGCTGGATGCAGTCTTTTACAGCTGCCTCCTTTGGGCTTGTGGATGCACTCCTCAGCCATCTGGGAAGGTTTCTAGGCATCTCTTTTTGGTGGAAGGAAAGCTGTTCTGTAACACCTGCTTAACTAAGTACTACTAAAGCTTGTGATCCTTTTGGATCTTCACATCACTTTCTCATCAGTAAACCAAGTACAGATCCATGACCTTCCTCCAGTCTCTCCCGCACTGGAATTTCAACAGTGATAATTGCCACATTTTGTTTCAATAGGATTTTTACTGCTATTAAATTTAAACCAAGTATGAGTTTCAAATTGCTTCTAGCCTAAGGCAGATACATCTTACTCCAGGGCTTAATACTTTATTTGACCCTAGTTTGACTTTATATCAGGATCTACAAGACTAACCAGATGGGTAGCTTCAAAGAAGCACCAGGCATTAGCTTTTTAGGCCCTTTCCTTAGAAATTTTTCCTCTAAGAACAAGCACAACATGAACACTAGTCAGTTTAAGAACAACAAAGACTGTTTCCACAAACCCTTCTTTTTCTCCCAGATAGGAACGTGATTCAAGGACCTCCAAGGCCTCTACAGCAGTGACCTTATCTAAGAAAAGTTGCACATAAGGCAGTAACGCAGGAATTATGAGGCAGAATATCAGTGTGCACAAGGCACTTAATATGTGCAATGCTCTATTTATCCTCTTCAGGAATTCTAACCTCCTACAAACTGAGTCAAGAACAAACACAAACTGCATTTATAATAAATTTGCCTATAAGCAGCAATATGGTCCTATTCTGCATTTACAGGAAACTCACTAATGGATGTGGACACAGCCCTTAAAAGACCTGAAAGCTTGGGATCTTCACATTCAGTTTACTTCTTAGCATCTGGAAGGGCTATAAGAAATCTTTCCTCTACACATTTCTTGGCCTTTTGCTAAAATTCATACACTTAGTATCTTATGTACCCTGATAGATGAGTCTCTTTTTTCACCTCTGTTTGCATGCCATCCCTAAAACTCATGACATTATTAACCTCTGTTTTTCAGCATCTAATATATGTCACTAGAAAAACAGTTTGAATAAATGCATCCTGGAACATTCAGGTTGGAGCTAAGGTACCATTTGTGAAAAGGAAAAATAATGATAAGTGATAAATGGGATAAAGATTTTAGGGAAATTTTATTGTATTTAATTAATCTACCATTTTTACTAAGTTGCTTTCAAGTGAAATGGCTTTTTACCAACTCCTTTTGAAAAGGTTAGAAGGGTATTCCCTGAGCTACAATCATTAGCATATAGATGTCTCTAAGTGTTAATTTCTGTTTTCACTGAATGAATGTAATTTAAAATGAGGCCCTTTCAAATCAGTTAACTTTGGTCATTTGAGGAAGATAAGAAAAATGGACTCAAGCATGAACCCCAGCAAAACCTGCTTCTTAAGGATAAATATATGTGACTAAGAGTCTCCATTGCCACATGCTGCAAATGATAGATTTCAGGAAAATTACCAGAAAAGGTGGATGACAGGATTAAAGTCCTTCTACTAGGTGATAGAGTCCATTAATAGGGTTAACAATAACAAAAAAGGAGGGTTCATTTTTAAAAAGATAGTTGAATTCCAGCCTAGAAATTACAGTGGTGGCAATTAGTTTTATACCTACAGCAAAACCTACAGTATTGAATTTCCCCTCTTTCAGTCTTATGCAACAAAGGAAGAAATTCAGGAGCTGATCCATCTCCTAAATTAACAAGTAATACACCAACTCATTTTCATCTGGATAAGGCTCAGGACTCTGAGTTTTTCATTTAAAAATAACCCAGTACATATTCGGTATCATGTACTATGAACCTCTGACACAGCTGTCCATCCAGGCCTGCCACGTGCCCCAAGAAGACAGGGTTTCTGTTCAGCACATTTCTAGCATATATACGCCATAGAACATGGTTAATAAAGATACAGAATATTTGTAGTTAAACGTACCTTATTCTCCAACACAAAATCATGCCTTCACCAGAACAGAACTTTTCTGAAATTACATTTTTCTCCAGAGATAACTTCTTGCTTCAATGTTTTTAATTCATGGGAGAAAAAGAAAGATGCAAGCAATCAATGTCAGTCTTGGAGAACAGGAAATAAACATGAAATTTGGGAAAGTGATTTATACTAACCTACACAGAAATGCCACCTGTTCAGGCAAAGTTACAAGGTTTCTGTTTATATTTAATTTGCACATACTGAAATTATCACTGCCATATTTTGGTTGAAGTCCTCAGAAAACATGTTTGCTCTGAACATAACAGGATCTGGAGAAGTCAGACCCAAGCCACACCATTCCCTTGGTGGCAGGCACTAGGAAAGAAACCAGAACAACCATTCTTTCTTTTTACCCATACAAGATATGATTATATTAGGGAAGGAAACAATGCATTGTTCAAAAATCAAAAAACAGGAGTAAGAGGAGAGACTAATGCCTTGCCAGCCCTCTTTTCAGAAAGGGAGAGCAGCAACAGCCACGAGATTGAGTCTGATAGATAAAATTGAAAGTCAGGCCACATATACATCAAAAACACAACCTAAAAAAATCCAAAAACCCCTGCTTCTACATTCTTGTTCATCAAGAGATTAATGGAAATCTTGTAAGCTATTTCTCTTTGCCACTTCTACAAACTGCTTCATTAAATCAACTGAAGATTTCATGTCGTAGGCTATACCTGATGGATTGGTCAAGAGAGTGAAGTCAATTTTTTTCCTTACATATAATTTTTCTCTTGGTCAAAACCAATTAATTATACCCAAATATCATTTAGGTTGCAAAGTCATAGAATATTCTGAGTTAGTAGAGACCAACAACGATCATCAAGTTTGACTTTGAGTTCTGTACATCCCCAAAAATGATACCATACACCTGAGAACACTGTCCAAGCTCTTGACATGTCAGGCTTAGTGCTGTGACCACTTCCCTGGCAAGCCTATTCCAGTGTTCAACCACTCTCTGTGTAGAGAACTTTGTGCTAATATCCAACCTAAACCTTCCCTGACACAACTTCCAACCATTCCCCTGGGTCCTAGTGTTGGTTACCAGGGAGAGATCAGCTCTTTCTCTGGCACTTGCCCTCATGAGGAAGCTAAAGACTGCAATGAAGTCTCCCCTGTCCAAGCTGAAAAGCCAAGTGACTTCAGCTGTTTCTCATACAACTCCCCCTTGACACCATTCACCATCCTCATAGCTCTCTTTTGAGCACCCTCTAATAGCTTTATATTGTTCTTATATTGTGGCACACAGAACTGCACACAATATTCAAGGTGAGGCTGCACCACAGTGAAGCAGGGCAATCCCCTCCCTTGCCCAGCTGGAAATGCAGTGCTTGATGCACCCCAGGACAGGGTGGCTTTGGCTGCCAAGGCCCTGCCAATTCATATTCCACATTCCCAGGTCCCATTCCATGGGGATGCTGTCCAACCCCTGTTCCCCCGTCTGCAATGTACACACAGGGCTGCCCCATCCCAGGTCCACCACTACAGAATCCAGCACTCACCCCTGTTCCAAACTTCATTAAGACTGGTGGTCACCCATCTCTCCAATTTGTCAAGATTTCCTGGCAGGGCCTCTTTGCACTCAAGGGAGTCAACAGCTCCTCCTAATTTAGTGTCATCAGTAAACTTAATAAACCTTTGAGTCCTGCATCCAAGTCAACATTTAACAAGGGAGGAAATAATGCATAAAAAGCAGTTCTGACAATTACACATGCATAACTATAGATTTGAGTTCAAATTAAATTCTCTTCCTTGGAAAGATAACATCAGTGCAAACTTTCCCCTCCAGATGCTCTAGATAATGTGTCAGGATCAGTTCTTTTGCCTCAGACTTTCCTGTTCTCTACCAACAGCCAAAAGACAGGCCTGCTGATGTCAGCTGTAATATGGATACAAGATTATTTGGACTTGGATTAAGACCAGCAACATGGTATATGAAATAAACTGAACAGATGGTAAGAACATGCAGCTTTGATATTCTTTTTTATCCTGGTCACTTTTCTGCATCAGATTTGCTTGAAATATGCTGATTATGCAAACCCTGAAAATAAGCCTTATACTCTTCAGATAAACATACATTTATGCAATCTAATATTGCAACCACATATACATAAACAGGCCAACTCCTAGCTGGTATTACTATGAGTTGTTGCTAATAAATCCAGCTTGTTTGAACAAGTCATGCAGTGGATGTGCAGGTACTCCAGTCTCTGGTGTTGGATGTGAATTGGCTAGAGGAAGAGGGATTTCCCATACACAGAATTCTTCACAAGATTTCCTAAATTTACACCATTTAAAAGCATTACCTACACTGCATATTGGCTTCTACAGCCCTGTTCTATGAATAAGCAGAATTTACGTGTAAAAATCCAAGTGAAAGTTATGAACTCGTCTTCAAATGTTACAAGCCTATCTGTGCTATCCATTGGACAGTGTTTTAAACAAATTCTAAATAAACACTTTTATCTTGGTTTCTAACCTGAAAGATATTCAGAAAGAGCATTATATACTTTTTACTCTCATTTATATCCCTGAAATTCTATTTTGCTTTGAGTTTTACTACATACAATTTCCATAGAGTTTCAAAAAGTTCCATAATGAAATTTCTTCACATCATCCCTTCCACAAAAAAATTACTAAAAAACTCCTATGCTTTTAGCAGACCTATAAATAAAGAAATGCCATCCATATTTTTGCAAGGCTCTTCATATAAGTAGAATCCCTGTAGCCTGTTCTTAGCGTGTCTGAAATGTGCACAGTCTTTAGAAATGCAGATAATCAAAAAAAGCCACTAGGGAAACAAAGTGATAACATTAGCTAATGCCACACAGTAATGTTTATTTAACAAATCTGTGTTGCATGCCTGACATTTCCCCTGGCATCAATTTATTTTGTTTTGCTTTTCTCTGATAGTAGCACAAATGCATTTAAAATGTAAACTTATTTTACACCTACCAAAGTGTATACACAATATAATAAAAACATATACATCTTTTTTAATATCTTATGGGAATACATACTGGAGATGTGCAGAAAGCCCAGCTGCCTAAGTAAACGATCTAGATTATGGAAAATGTTCATTTTTAGCTTTCCCAATAGCTACTAAAACTGCAATTGTCAGTGCACTGTACATCACTGCATTATGTTATTTATAAAGTGCCACAATGTGACAAAATGATGCTATCCATCAGGATCCAATCTTAACTGAAAGTGGCAGGGGAAGTGGTGTGGATGGAAAGATATCTTCACAGACCGTTCAAACTGGCAGTTTGGAATAGTTACAAATGGCAATTTCCAGAAGTTTAATTTACTGGTCATTTGTAAAAGCGTACACAAATGACTCAATGAACAAAATTAGAAAAAAAAATTTCTACTTTCAAACTTCTCTGTAATCAAGCCATCTCTTTCTCCACTTTCCTTCCAGACAAAGTTCATTCTGCTTCATTCATCCAGTCACTTCATTAGAGTCCTAGATTTGTCAGCTTTTCTTTTCAGGATCAGTACCTTTCTTGATTTAGAAAGCCAGCCCAGCAACTTGTCTCAAAAAAAATCCTATTTATTTTCCCTTTTCCTTGATATCCAACAGTCTTTGCTGCCTCACTGGACTTTTTCCAAACACTGACAACCCCAATTTTACATCTTCTCTTCTAAAATACTCATTATATCAGACAACACCAAGGAAGACACAGGACAACACACCAGGCAGATTGACATCCTCTCTCATGTTGACCAATAATCTACTTCTACAGTAACCATTTTTTTGTTTTAAATGAGAAATAAAGTGTCTTTGAATTCAAAGTATTGGGGAAGAATAACCCTGAGGCATGCATATGCAATGATTAGGCAGCAGTTAGATACTACCACAACAAAAACACCAGTTCAATTCTCAGAGGTCACAAAAAATAAACAGTAATAAAAACTGAAAAAGAAAAAAAACAAGGGAAAACAACAAAACCAAAAAGTTAAAATATTACATGATTTTTTTAGTCCAAATACTCACAAAACTTTTCTTTTAAATGTTGCTCTGACTACCTCATTAAAGAGCCAAGAGGAATACAGAAAGCATTCAAAAGGGAGACAGTTCAACTCCTCAACTGCTCTCTTTGCCATCAGAGTTTCACCCATATCTATAAAGTAACAACTGCTGAAGTAAAGCACATCACCTGCTCACTACTTGTTGCTTATCAACATACCAAGAAGCATGTTTAAAAAGACACAAAGAACTTTCTCCATATAATAAGAACTGCAACTCTTTGCCTGAGAGGGAGTGGAATTCAAGAGTATAAATGGGACCAAATAGATGCCCATAGTTCATAGTCCAGTAATAACTAATTACGAAACAGACAAGGTGTAGCCTGCTGAAAGGTCTCTAATGACAGACTGGTTACAAAAGGAGACCCAGCATTTTGGGAATGAGGTGAGGAGAAACCTTTACTCTCAAAGTAGCTGTTCCTAAAAGGAACAGGTACTCCTCTTTTCAATTTGTTTCATCTCATCTCTTCAGTGCTCCATTGTGCTTTCTCCAAATCTCCTGCAGAACCAGTCAGCTTGCATTTCTACCTGTGACAATCATCAACAGTTTCCCAGATGCAGGAGTTTGGGGCAGAAGGTTTCACAGGAGAGAGGATACATCAAAATAATTCTTCGACCCACAGGAAATAATAGTCTTAACTCATCTGCATGGACCCCTAAGTCCAGTTATAAGCCAAAGTATTGAAAAATTAAAGTAAGCTAACTGGAAAACTAGGTTTAACAAGGAACTGTACACACCTAGGTAGTTTTGACTAGATATGAAATTTATACTAAAGGTTTACAGTTTTTTTAAACTGCCTTAAGGAAATGGGCCTAGCTATAGAACCTATTTTACACCATGAAAGTCTTACAAGACTTATTATTTCCACAGCAGAATCTGGAGGAATATGCTAGAATATGCTGCCATATGGTCATATTTGCTCAGTTCTCCAGCTCCATCTATTTTCTTCTCCCTTACAAGGGCAGCTTGTGTTGCAAAAAACCCCACCCAAATCAAAACTAAACAATAAAAAACCCCAAAAACAAAACAAAACCCCCACACACAACAGAAAACCCAAAGAACAAAAACAAAAAAACCCCAACAACAACAAAACCAAAACCCTACAAACCATTACATGAAAAGATATTAGTCTAGGTATAATGCATCACCTAAAGATCTGTTGGTCAAAAAAAAAATACCACTGTTTACTTGTTTGACTGATAACTCCTGCACATGGCAGGAGAACAAAAAGAACATGAATGCTTGCTCAAAGACATACCATCCTTTGCATTATAAATAGTGAAAGAGTCTGCACATGATAGTCACAGCTAAATGCCATTAAAAGAACTCACAGCACACATTTGGTACAGCTACACTCTGTTAGTATGGACACAGTATATAGGTTGTACTTCAGAATATGTCTTGCTGGATACCAAGAGTCTAACACCGGAACATGTTCATAGAGTTATTTTTGAGTCTGCTGTCTTAAAAATAGATTAATGTTCAATGGAAAAAAACCAAACAACTGAAAGCACACTTCCGTCTCTGACTTCAGTCACACCAGCATGATTTTTTTCCATCCATCACCAGGATCAGCAGTAAATGAATTGGCAGATATCTCAATTTTTAAGTGGAAGACACTTCAGTGGCTACAATTTTTAAGTGGCAGGCACCTACTTTGGTGCTCTTTTTCAGTTTCATGTACTCCTGATCACTATTACCTTTGCAGAAAACTCTAGTCTTTTTTGGTTAGCAGAGAAAAACTGAAAATCTTCCACAGAAAATTGTAATCACTATATTTATTCCACATTCATCAACTTGACATGAAGAGCCTTTATTATTCTTCCTTCCAAAGATGTTTTTCCAGCACAAACACCAGACAACACAGAAATGTTTAGGTCAGACTAATGTGTTACTAACTGTAGGCTACAGTGTTTTATTTCCCTTCAGTGCCAGTGCTGTTTATCCTCCTACACTATCACTCTAGACCTTTCTCTGCCACTACTGTTTTTCCTAACCTGATAGCTGCCCTTGTCTAGATCTGTCATTGTCTCTATCCCAAGCTCTAAAACTTGGATAGGAAATCTTGAATGTTACTGCCTGAAGTCCACGGTGTAGTCATGTTATGATTTTGGATGTCTCAGCTGAGGGCAATGTGCAAAAGCCACTACTCTTTGAAGCCTCACTTTTTCTTGGGTGTCTACTACATAAAGAATCTCCTATGCATTATATGACAGAAAAAGCTAAGGTGGAAGGGACCCATCAAGATCATCATGCCCAACTCTTAGCCCTGCACAGAACACTCCCCAAGAGACACACCATGTGCCTGAGAGCATTGTATAAAGCATTCTTGAACTCTGTCAGGTTTAGTGCTGTGACCACTTTCATGGGGACCCCATCCCAGTGCCCAACCACCCCCTGGGTGAAGAACCTTTTCCTGATATCCAGCCTAAATCTCCCTTGACACAGGTTCACGCCATTCCCTCAGGTCCCGTCACTGGTCACAAGAGCAATCACAATCACCACTTGTCCCTCCAGCTTCCCTCATGAGGACATTGGAGACTGCAATGAAGTCTCCCCCTCCCCAGGTTTATCTCAGCTGCTCCTTATAAGGCTTCCCCCTCCAGATCCTTCACATATTTTCATGGTCCTCCTTTGGACATTGTAATTTGGATGCATAAGTTTAGTTTTTTGACTTTTTATTACTCAACACCAGAAAAAAACAAAACAAACCCAAGAAAATCTCAAAAAACCCCACAAACAAACAGCAAACACAACCCACAAAGACTGAGGGGTGTTTCCCTGCCCTGCTCATATCAAAGATACCAGAATGTGTTACAAATAATTAAATGGAGGCAGCAGATTAATTCAATACATAGGAAAGTAGTAATATGCTGGGATTCACTGAGAACTGCTGCTGACAGACTTGCTTGAGATAATCAATTTACTCATTCCTCTTCCTACTACCCACAAATAACATATAGTATAATGAGAGATGAAAATCTGTTTGAGACTAATTAGAGATAAGGAAGTGCTTTGCACAGATTCTCCTTTACCAGATGGTTTCCACTAATATTCACTAATAAAAATCTGTTTGAGGTGCTTGCATTCAGTTAGATTGGAGGAGACAAGAAACAGCACAACTACGTCTGCAATTAATTTCATTAGAAAGAATGTGTCAGCACTGTCCAGGAACTCTGTAGGTTTTATGATTTCCTTTGCTCCATGCAGATTTATTTTCTGCAGTGCACATACCTAACAGCCTTTCTGTAGCAAAACTGAGGGTTTTTGACTGTAAAGACAAAGTCTGAACTGGAGTCCTGGTAATATACAAACACGCACATATTAATGTGAATCCTTGAGGATAGTACTACCTCTGTCTTTCATTTGCCATCAATGTAAACATACTATCCACCTATCAAAAGTTTTGAACAACTACACTATGACAGGTCAGTTAATGTATCAAAATCTCTCTCATAAACACTGTTTCTGTTGGCACTGTACTAAATCATCTCAAGTGTCATCAAATTAGTTTGGTACCCTTCCTCTGTCTCTCCTGTTCCTTATTACATCTCTGCCTAGAAGGAAATTCAGAAAACTATATTTTCTATGAAAAATATTTTAATTCAAGTAGTAGGGAAAACAATACAGCCCTGGCCATTTTTCAGAAGATGTAAGGTAACGTACATTTAAGCATGAATAGCAAATCTTTCCCAAACAAAGTATTATCATGTAGACCCTAGAAGCTATTTGCTAAGTATGGCAAAATTCAAATAATTAGATTGTACACAAACATTTTAGATATTAAATGTAATCACAAAAATACCTACCTACTCAAAAAAAAGGACCCACCTCCCCTCAAAAAAACAAACACAAACAAACAAAAACATACTTTGTGTTTCTTAATGCCCAAGAACCATTTCAACCCATGGTCTTGTCCCTTGCTCAGATCCTCTCCATCACCTGATGACTTTTTGCCATCTTCCTGTGCGCTTTCTGGTGGGATTTCTCATTACCGATCTTCACTTAAAATTATTCTATCTTCTAAATACCATCTTGGTTCCACCCACACAGAGCAGACAAGTGATTCGTTCCTCCTCCTTCCTCCCACACCAGTGAGAAAACAAACCTGAGGTCAGGACTGATTGTTTACTCTGCCTCAGAATCTGCATCCACAGACAGAATACTCATCTCCCTTTGTACCAATTAAGACTTCCACAAACTACATTGATATGAAGTCCCTACCTTAATGAAATCATCTTAAATATGGGTGTACCTCAAATGTCCTCTGGCAGAAAGGCACCAAAAGAAGAGGTTGCCTGAGATGATCTTGTGCTGTCTGTGAAGACTATTACATGTCCAGATAGAGCAGGAATAGAACAAGAGAACCTCTTCACCAAACCTACCGCTAGAGCCAAACAATTTAAGCTCACATCATGATTCCTGGGGAACAGAAATTCTTTGCAGTACTGTACAGAGGTACAGTTTATGGACAGGTCATTTCATTTATTTAAAAAAGAAAATACTGGAATCATTGAGTTTATTTGATATTTTGAGCCTGTAGGCAATTATGCATTTTTAAAAATAATCATCTGCATTATGAAGTTTGTGACATCATGAATGATTCTATAATGCACTTTTTAAACTGTCCCAGTTATCTATGTGAAAAGAAACTATAAAAATCAGAATGAATGAACAATTCTTAAATTAGTACAAGGGCAGAGCAACAGCTTTTTTTCAAAAATGGCTTTTACGCTGAACATGTTTGCAGTTTTCAAATTTATGGGTGTAGCTGTCAACATGTATATTCACTTTTAGAATATCATCCTGGCTTAATGAGGTCTCCTGGAATGATTTATTTTAATAAAAAGTTAACATGCTTACATATGTGATTTCCACCTTTCTACTTTTTTAAAATATCTAAGCTACTCTTCAACAGAGATACCACAGCAAAGTTTAAAAGTAAACTTCACAACACATTCAAATACTTCAACACTTCAAAGTCAGCTTCCAATAAAACTTTCAAGTAACAATTGTCAAAAAGCTAACTCCTAACAAGCATAGATCCATATCTTCAGCCAGAAACCTAAGCCAGAATAGCCAAAAGACAGCTGCATTTTAATTACAATTACATAGCATCACACCAAATTATGCCAGATGAGTAATTAGAAGACTTCTTACTAGCCTCTTCCTCTTTGCTCAGGCCTCACAATTGCAACCCATGGGATGTGTACACCTCACTTCTGTCTCACTATCATTCCACCTATCTCCAGCTTATACTGTTTCCGTTAGGCAGAGCATAAGATGTTTAGATTCAGATAATCCACACAACCCCCTCAGAACAAAACCTCCCCAACAACATCAGGCTGCCAAGTGATGATTGAGAATTAGCCAGTAAAAACATCAGTGCTTCACTAATTCAGAATTGCTCCATGAGACTCCTCAAGTCACTGACAGAGCGGATTTCAGATTCATACCCATCCCTTCAAGAATGTCTCAATTATGGGTCAAACAGATTAAGACCCCTCTCCCAGCCCAAGCAGCTGTTCTTCTTTAATGTATTCCATTGCATCTTCTCATTCACTTTTCTCCTTTTCAGGTTCAAACTGCTACAGATCACTGGCTAAACAGCCATAGTTCTGTAGCTTTTACTTGTTCTCTTCTTTGGGAGATCCCTATTGGTTTAGTTTTTCCTCTCTTGTACCCCCCACAACCACTCTTATATACTATAAAGGCATACCATTCCACTAAAAAGATGGTCAGTTATCTGAAAACTGATTTTTTTTTGTTTGGTCTGTATAACCTAACATAGCAGAATTTCTCCACCATCACACTTATTTGTGAAGAGTCTGTATTAGATCAAATACACATTTCTCCTACTGTTACAACTTTGAAAACATCCTGAACAGTACATATGCATTAATCCATTAAATATCATGCTTTCAGCACTAGATTCAGCAACTACAGAACCAATGCTACTTCCAGACTACATCAAAAATTTGTTCAGAGAACAAAAATCCTCTTTTCTAATGAAAAATATCTAGGAAGATAAATGACAAAAAATACTTGAGAAAATAATTTCTGCAGCTAATACAAACATAATTAGAAAGACTTATATGCGCAAGAAAATATAAGTTGCAAGATGAGAAGAACATCAATAGTTCACGCTCTTGCAACTCCTTGGATAAATGTAATGGCAAAAGCAAATTCATTCTTCCCTGTGTTTCTAAATCCATGCTAAGTGATATGGCCTGATTTCAAGTGGAAGTAGAAGCAGAAGTGGAGCACACATTCCTGCAGACAAATAAGCATTTCACTTCACCACAGAACAATCTAGAATTTGTTTGTTGCAAAATTCCACTACCTTTATGAAGGGGTAATAAAACTGAGCTGTACCTGTTTTCCATGAGAAAACCCTTTTAAGCCCCACCTGTATTGCTGGTACTCTGAATGAACTCGTTAGTTTTATTTCTAGCAAAGCAACAGAAACAATCATTCCTTTACAGTGATGAGGAATGAAGAACTTTTTCTTTAAAAATGTCACATATCTTACACTTTCACAAGGCCAAGGCCACTTCAAATATAGATTCCTACTGCAAATTCTTTCCTTATGGGACACTCAGGACCAGCATGAGGGAGGTTTGGTTGGGGTTTTTCAGTGTTTCTTTTTCTTATGTGCACACAATGCAGGAAAATAAGCATAAAGAGCCATACCAATGTACAAGAGAAAAACATTCTTAATTTTTAGTTCAACTTCATATACTGCTCTTCATTTACTTCAAAAATAGAGATGGATATTGTTCAGTCACAGTGAACCCAGTGACCACAGTCCATCATTAAATATAATATCAGCTACAATTTCCACTTCAGCACCAATTGAAGTATCACCTTATTACACTTTGTAAATTTCCACAAGCCCTCCAAGTTATTTTTGACATCTTTGACTCTGATCCTGCCAACACTTACACACATTATCTTAAGCATACAGAAATCTGTAGCATTAGGCACAGCACACAAAGATGTACATGCATCATTTAAAAAATGAGGACTTCTAATTGTTTAGTACCGAAGCAAACCCTTCCAGACGTGATGTGTACAGGTTAGGAAAAATCACTCAAATAGCATATCTATTGTTGTTCCAAGTGTTAGAATCCCTTAAAATTCTCTCAGTACCCTTCCATCCTCCTACACATATCACCTCCTTTACATTCTCCTTAAAGGCCTAAAAATAACTAGCTATGCATATGGTCTGAGCACCACAGCCCTATACCATATAGCTGGGGAAAAAAATATTTTAGTTTGTATAGTTGACCTCACATCCATCATCAGAAGACACTTTTCCATGAGTTATTTCCCAGAACTTGAACATTTAGTATAGGCTGCAGATTTGGCAATTGCCAAGTTCCACACTATTTAGCAGAACGAGTTTTTTTGTTAAAAAATTACCACATCAAACTAAAAATTAGCAACAAAATAAAACAAACCCACAAACTGTGAAAGCTTCAAGTGTTTTTTTCTCCCACATTTAAAGGAATTTAAAATTATATAGTTGATTTCCCTCAGTTTAAGGACTTTTCTCCTTTTAGAAAGTTTTCACTGACACTAAAAACCAGACTAAACTCATGACCTCGCACAGCTACACAGCATTCTATGCCATATTCAGGAACGGGGAACTAAGCACTCATTCTTTGTTCAGCTTCAGCCACAAGGAGAAAAGCAGGAAGCACCTCGGTCAACATGCTCTCAACATTTTTCTATCAACATTCTTACTCTAGCAAATGCTTTTTCATCTGTTCCTTCCCTGTCCCCAAGCAGGTGACTGGTACAGTAGAAGGGGAAGCTGAAGTATCTTTGTCAAAAGTGGTGTTTTGAGTTAGCTCAGAGCAAGGATATCCACGTAAAATGCATCTCCGGGACCACTGCAGAAATGCTTCCCAAAGATTGCCTTCTGCTAAGGAAATTCCTAGGTCACAGTCTTAATTTCTCACCATCAAAGAGGCACACCTCCTATTTTACCCAAAGAACAACCATTTTGACTTAGAATTATCCTCCCCAGTGAGCTCCTAGCTTTGCAGGCTCAGTGGGGACAGCAATGCAAACACTACTGTTGAGTCTCACTCCAGTAGTGAGAGTGCTGCAGTTGTGCTGCCTTCTGCAGCCAAGCCTAGAAACACAAACCGCACTTCATGGAACTCAGGCCTAAACACTGCTACACAGAGCTTAGTGCTTGAGAATAAAGGCACCCTACTTCAAAAAAAGGAGAGAAAAACAAAAAGGGGCAACACAACAAATACACAACAGCCTCCAGGCATTATTTTCCTTTCCCACCCCAAAGTTTCAGTTTCAGGCCCTAAACTTCCTTCAAGCCTCGTCCACAGCACCTCACTCCTGTGGAGTGCCTGGGCCATCAGCAATGGCCTTTGGTGGCACTGCACCAGGCAGAGCTGGAAGGAGAGGGAGAGAACAGAGAACTTGGGCTCGCCCCGCTGCAGAGTGCTGAGTTGTGCTCCTCACCCAGCACTGCCCGCCCTGCTGGGATGGCAGCTCAGCCCAAAGCCTCCCCCAGGGCCCCGGCATGCTTCAGCTCCCAGCGTGTGGCCTGGTCTCATTACCTCCTGAGCCCTCTCACAGAGGAGCTACAAACCAGCTCACAGCCTGCTCACTGCACATGCCAGCAGATGCCAAAAGCTGTGTCATGTCAGCACCCTTGGCTGGCATCAGCTCCCCACAGCCACTGCCTTGAGGGCTCGCTTCTCTCAGGAACATGGAAGGCAAGAAGCCTGGCCCCAGGACTGACTTCTGCTCCGGCTACTCCATAAAAGGGCAGTAAAGCCATTTGTTTTCTTTCCCCCTTGGAAAGGAGGACAGGCCCCCTCCTGAGCCAGCCCTGCAGGTTCACCAGCAGCAGGCTCCAGGGAGTCCCTGCTGCCCACTGAAGCCAGGCCTGGCAGGGGCACAGCCGCAGGGCCCCGCGCTCCTCCCACCCCTGAGAACACGGCCGGAGGGCAACCAGCCCTCAGGAGCTTCGCCTGGCGCTGGCCACCGTGCCCATTGCCGCCATGGGCATTGATGCCCCTGTACCTTCCTTCCTGAGAAAGTCCTGGGGGTCCTCACATGCCTAAATCAAGCATGTGCTTAAATATTGTCATTGTAAAGTTTTGGGGAATCATCTTTATTATCGGTGTTCATCACATCAAGTTCTATTTTGAAAATATGGCTCACTAGTTGATAAGAGTTTTCCCAAATTGCTTAAAGGATTAATAAAATAATCAACTTAGCAGAGGAGAAGAAAAACCACAAACTATTCCTGTAAGGAAATCACTTTATTGCCTATACATGTGAATGAGCTGTTTTAATGCTCAGGTTCACTGCCTCCTCTGCATTTAATCTCTTCCCTTTTATGTCCTCCTCTGATTTTTTTTAAAAGACTTTCAGGCTTTTATAAAATTAATTATACAAATCATTAGTATTAAAAAGGTAATATAATGGTTTCAAGAACAAGCTTCACAGACTATCTGCATATTTAATCATCTCTGCTAATAAATTTTTAATCACTCATTGAGTTCAGGTTCTTGTCTTGAAGCTTAACTTGATAACAAACCTAGCAACTGGTAGAACTAATTGGTACAGAGTAAGTGAATAATTTATAAGAGGAAAAAGCACTGGGTGTTCTGGAGGTGTGCAGAGACCACAAGTCACAGATATTTCTGGGAGGAAGCATGAAAACAGTGGCTGATTGCAGGAATTTTGTGATACACTGCTGACATCCAGAGGCCAACAGTCAATACTGTTCACATATGTGAGCCAGGCTGTAAAGCGTGCTGTAAAGTCAGATTCATTAAGTTTTAAATATTCATGCATTTCATTAAAGTTAACATTAATTGCACTACCATACACATTGATTATGCATAGACCATAAGTGTTTAACCTCTGAAAGCTTGCAAGTATATTCAAGTAATGGGGTATGTCCTATCTTCGATGATTTCGGCTACAAAGTTGAAATTAGAAATGGAATGCATTACAGTGTGAGTATTAGAATAGTACTCTGAAATTCCAGAACAGTCATATAAATAATTGTTTTTCTAATCACACAGAAATGCTGATGTAAGCTGTAAATTCCTTTGTCTTTTTCTAAACTAATTAAATAAAGGTAACAAAAATTACGTATAAGATTTCTTACAGACAAATGCTAGATTGATCTGCAAGCCACAGCTAATAAATAGGTTTCAACAGTTAAAATTAATTGATGAATGAGCGGCTTCTGTTTAGATGAAGATGAGTAGCTTTTAAGCAACAACAACAAAAAAGCTATTCTCTTGAAATAAGCTGATTTTAACTTAAAATGAGATACTGCAAGCCCACTATGGAATAATTCTACCCCCAGGGAAGCACAAAATGCTACAATTCTTAAACCAGGCTGTAACAGACAACATTTGACAGAAATTCAATTATCCTTGCAAGATCCAACTTGTAGTTAGTTACATACATAATCCTCTTTTATTTAATGGGTTAAAGCTCTCCTTCAAAACATTTAGTTGGATGACTCAAAGACTCACTACATTTCAAAAAATTCATCAAGTGACTTAATAAGATTGTTAAGTAAAAACACTCAGAAGTTTAAAAATGTCACTTAATGCTGCCCCTGCAACCTTAATTCCGCCGGTGTGTGTATATGCCTTATGAAACAGCAGTGAATTAACTTTTAATCTCCTTTGAGCCAAGAAGATTTTTAGATTGGAAGCTAAGGCACAAAGGGCATGCCAACAAATACAATGCTGAGCTTTAGCACAATCTCTGCACTAGCTCACATCTCACAGAGCATACCCTTGAAGGGCTAATTACCCCAGATAGCAAGCGAGGCTTGTGCACTTTTACTGCTTTTGGTTCCTCTACATGGTAAGCTCAGTTCTCTCTTCCTGGTAGTGCACTACACATAAACACTCAGAGAAGCATAAAATTTTAAATCTGAAGAAAACATGAAGAGTTTTTCAAATACTGTGCTTCATAACTAGGTGTTTTGGCATCAAGTAAAGGTAAAAATGTATCATTTAAATATTAAAAAACCTTCTGCAAATAACACCAGTTTCTACTGTTCTGTTGTTTGTTAATTTTTTGGGGGTTTTGTTTTTCCTTAAAAAGCAGTCCATAAATATTCTGTGAGGTAGATATAACACTGTCCACATTTTGTAGAGAAGCAAATGTTGGAGACAGATAGACTGGCTTGCCCAAAATAGTACTGATTTCTTCCTGAGCTGTTAACAGCTCCTGATTAGCCAATTCTCTTTGTGAAGGTGGGCACCAAAGTGTAGTATTCCTAATTAGAAGTGACAATTAACACACTGAAATTCTGTCTAAATAGCATTGCCTACACCCCCAAAGAACTTTATGGTCAGACATATCCTGGCTGATCTCACAGAAATTCCTTGCTGTTTTGTTCTGACTGGTGGCAAGCAAGGATCTTAAAAGTCATGTATCAACCACTTGTACCATTTAGGAAGAAGTCTGGGATATCAGAATATTTGAGTTTTGACAGCTGGTGTTTGGTTTTTTGCTTTTACACATTAAGACTACCTCCTTCATGTTTGTTTCTTGAGTAATATTTAAACAAGGAGGTAACCTGCGAAGTCATTTAAACAGCAAACTACATTTTATTAGTTTTACTGGTTTCTTTTTTTCTGGCATAGTCACAAACAACAACAGAATCCACAAAAGGTATACACATCATATAAAAGTGATTATGTATTCCCAGCAACATTTCAGTTTAGATTTTAATTAAGAGAGCTGTCAAAATGCAGGAGGAAATGCTTTGCAGTATAAGAAAGTTTTGAATACTTGACAGCTCAAATGTTCAAATCCCATGCTCATTAAGCAATACTTAATTTTACTTGGGCTTTTTTATTATTATTATTTTGGTTTCATTTTGGCATTTGGCTTTTTTCAATTTCACTAGTGAAAAAAGAACTGAAAAAGCAGGCAAATCTTCTTGATGGTTGATGTCTCTCCACCATGTGATATAATCCCTACATTCTTTTCTTTTCTGATAGGTTCAAAGGTGACAGGTACTCATCCACTGAGCAGGTGGCTTCTCTGCCAAGCATGAATACATAAATACAAATAAAAATTACTGCGAAGCTTTCACATGTCCAAGTAGAAATGGACTACAATAGACAATAGACATTTGCCAGGAGATGATTTAAAAAAGGGATGCAGAGAATGTTTCTCCTTATTCTGCATCAATATCTGAAATAAAACTACCTGAGAAGTAATCACATTTTTAAAACAGACCTGAAGAGGTTTTAATTAAAATTATTTTTTAAGTACAATTTGAAATTATGTTTGAGGTTTAAGAGTTAAATTTATTAGACTGTAAAGATTTTAACAAAGCTTTCCTAATGTAATGAGCTTAGGCACCACATATGTTGCATCTTCGGTACACATTAGGAAGAGTTGCTTTTTTAATGAGCTTTAAAAACTGCATTTGCATACCAGAGGAAAAGGTCAGTGATGTGTGGATCAAGTCAGTAAATTAAGTATCACAGTATTATGTTATTATGCTTGCCTTCCAGAGACACACAATAACAAAACCACAGGCTACAGTTACCGCACTGTTCTAATGCCTGCATGTCCATGACCTTGGCACATCCCGGCTCCGCTGTGCCTCGGGGCCCACTGGCTCCATCTCTGGCCCAGGCCTCCTGTACCTTCTCCCCACCTCCTCCTGCAGCAGAGCAGCTGCTGAGGCTGGCAGCCATGGACCTCAAGCAAGCACAGGAAGGGGGAGCTGGATTCAGTGTGATGGCCCATCTTCAAACACTGATTTCACTCCAGCCTTTACCCTTTGTAAAGATACCCAGGACAATGTCCTGAATCCTTTCAGCAAGATCAAATCTCTTGGATACCAAAGCATCAGGGTGTCCCTCTTTCCCAAGTCCCACTGCACGCGAGTTTTTGTTCAAGGATACAACTGTCTTTCAAAACACAAATACCAAAATTAGTTCTAATGCTGTGGTGCAAAATTTGATTTGGTGGACTGGCACAGTTCTTTTTAGCTGGAATGTTAGATACTTGATAATCTATAAAGATTGCTTAACTGGTAGCTAAACTGACATTTTTATTTTATAATAAGTAATAAAATAATCTAGGAACTGACTATAAATAGACTTACATGAGGTTTTCAGCAAAGTCCACTGGATTTACCTTTATTTGTAAGTATTGTAAATTATTGATAATTTGCAACTATTACAGCATTACTTTTATTTTTCTAGGGCAATTGAAATTGATTCCTGCCTCAACTGTGCAAAGATCCACACTACTTAACAGGTCTTTCTGCCTCTCTTTGTGTCAGAGATTATAGGTATACACTAAACCACATTCTGCACTACATAATAAATATGCATGTTCATACATTTCCCAGCCAAGTAAGTGACAGTCCAGCCCTGTATGAAGATGTAGATTTAGTCATTAGATTAGAAAAAATATCCTTTAAAATATTACACCAAGAATAGCACAACTCAATACAACTGAGCAGTTATAAGTGATTTTAATGATTTTTCACTTTTTGGATATGATAATCCTCAAAGTAGCATTCAAAAATATAGTGCAAAATATTTATTCATTTTATTTACAAATAAAATGTGCAGTTCAGCTTCTGATCCTTGCCACAGTAAATGTTATTCTTTTATGTGATGAACAGAAATTATGAGAAACATTTATAGAGAAAAAAGTTAACTTTAAACCTTAGAACAAAGATCTTCCTTCAGTTATATTTTTGTAGGAGTTACACAATATTTTTCAAAACTGTTTTCAGATGAAAAGAAAACCCAGCAAGTCCAAGACAACACTAAAGAATTACATAGGAAAAAATGGTTTTTCAAAACCATAAAGTTGATTTTGCTGGGACAATCACAAAGCAAAGTTCTTATCTACATAGAATATAAATTAATCTTTTTTTTTTGCAGCTTAAACATAGAATCTTTACAATGCAATGGGTTTTCCCCCACTTTTTGCTATACAAATTGCCTTTGGGGGAAAAAGTATACTAGCATCTTCCTTTCCCTCTGATGAAACAACAAATGCTTTGGTTAAAGAGCAATCCGTGCACAATAGTGTTTTAACTTGCAAGGCAGCACTCCTTTATTAAGTTGATAAAATTCCACTAGCTGGATGAGATCAGTAAATCTGGTATGACCATCATCGAGGGTATAGAATAGCTTCCCATCATCTTCCAACTGTAAAAATGGAAAAACAAGATTCAATAAAATCTTCTTTTGCTATGGTATTTTTTTCTGACTTGAATACTTGTTTGAGAAGTATTCTCAACAGACCAACATTATTGTAATCTTACAACTACTGTGAACAGAAAAAATACAGTGATCATTTACACATCTTAAAGAAAAGATTTTAAGATTTTTTTTAAAGACCAATAGGAAAACAATGTATTATTTGACTTCAAGTACACACCTAAAAAGAACAGTTAAATAAGTATAGGAATACTCTTTCTGCATTAACAATACTACTTCATGCCTTTGCTTTGGAATTACAGCTGGGGTTAATACCAACCCTGAGTTCTTACAGAGGAACATGAAGAAACCAAGTTTGAAGTTACTCATAAATTTCAACCTTTGCTCCATTCATTTCCATGATTTTCTTTCACTTTTGTAAGGTGTGATGAGGCTACACACCAGTGCAGTGCTGTGCTGGGTACTATTAGCTACACAAGACACCACCCATCACAAGAGTGACATGCTTGCTCCAGCACTTCTTTGTTGTAGGGGGAAGAATTGCTGCAGCTCCAAACATGTATTAGCACAGATATAGAAGAGAAAGAAGAAACTTCAACAGATACCTTGAAAGATTCCTTTTGATGCCTAAAAATTTACAATCACTATTTCCCTCTTCTAAGTTACTAAATGTTAGCCCTTACACAATTTGTACTGCACTGCTGACTACATAATTTCTTGATTTAGTTCCTCTACTGCCGGTATGTCTAATAACAAGAGAATTAGTGAATAGTGACTAATTGGTATTCATGTAAATAAAGGGTGAAAAAATCTATTCAAACCATTTTTAAAAAGAAAAGGGAAAAAAGATACAAGATTGAAAGAGTATTGAACAGAGGATGCTGAAGAAGGTCTAGCATGGAGTAGCAGATGGCGTGCTATGGGAAGATGCAGCTACCCTACTTGAATACAGGGGAAAGGAGAAGATATAATTAGCTGTCTTACCTGTAATTAAGAAGTTTTATCTGAAGCAGCTGTTGAGCTGCTTATATGACTCCTGGATTATTCTACCCCTTTCTACCATGACTGGAAGTGGTTTGGAATTTCTTTATTCTCAGACTTTGGTCAAACCAGGTCAAACTCTGCTAGTTAAGGAATTACCAATGTGAGAATGTGTGAACTCCTGTGCTCCAGCCAAAAACCTGAAAATGGATTATCATTCACTGGACTTTCTTTATGCATGCAATTTTCCTGCCAACACACTGCAGGCAAGGAGAGTTAACAATTCAAATGCCTGTTACGTTCTTAATAAGTTAATTCCTTGAAATGAATACTAGACAGATTGCAAATTTAAAGCAATCAGTATTTTGCAAAGTAAAAACTCATATCAAAGTTCTGTTTCTGCAAGCTAAGAATCCTGTTATGAGGAAACATTTATTAGAAAAAGACAGTCCCAGAACTGTATATCAACTCTTCATCTTGCATATGGATGAAATTTCAGGATAGAATCCATTGAAGTAAACTTGCATCAGCTCAGAGTGTAAAGGCTGAAAAATACCTTTAAACTAACAAGCTCTCCAATTTTCATAGTATAGGATCCCAAATGTATCCCAAAGTTTTCCTTCTGAACATTTTACAATCAATTCCCAACTACCCACCTGCAATACCTGTTGCACAGGTTGCCAATGTTAACACAAGGCACCTGCTTACATGGGTGAGGCATGAACTAGCAAGCTGCATACCCTCTCTAAAAGGGAACATTTTTAAGTGCAGCATAACCTGAAGCAACCTAAAATACAAGAGAAAAAATAATTCATTTAGAGATTGGATTTTTTTTATCTTGTAAAAAGGCTTTGTGAATTACATCTATTTGTTTACATTTAGTAAGAAAGTTTGCCTTTACAATGGCTGGAAACAGGTGTTTAGAACAGTAGAATTTGAAATTCAAAGAGGTAACCTTGATCTTCAACTAATAAGCTATGAATTTACTACAGTAATATAAAATGCCCTTATAATGCATTCTAGTGTTTCTTAGAAAATGATCACTTCATTTAGATTAGCAGCAACTGGAACCAAAACCCTTCCTCCCTTAAACAACAATTTTCTGAAATCTTTAAAGAGCACCATTCCAGCAAAACCAGACCACATTTAAGTCAGGGTTTTGAGAATGCAATGAGGGTACTGAATACAACCAGAAACTGACAGAAAGGAACTGAAATATGCCAATATTTGGGGGACAACAGCTTCCATGATGACACACTCTGTCTGGATTAAGCTGTTCTCATCACAATTTATTTTTTCTGGCTACTATCATAGGAGAAATTGCTTTAGTTAAAAAACAATTCAAAAACATTTCCTTCAAGTAAGTCAAGTTTTGCAATGAAGTGATACAGGTCTTCTCGATGAACAGCATGGGAAATGTGATCCAAGTCTGTAGATAACTATATCAAAACTAAGAATTCCTGGTTCATCCAAAGATTCCACAACAGGAGAGCAATGTTTTAGCACATTCTTATGAAGGGAAGAAGAGAATCATCCATCTTGGAGGAAACTGAAGATAACTGCAGCATCCTGCTACACCTGTGTTTAGAGAAGAGATGGTCTGTTTCCTGATAGGGAAAGTGGTCTCTTCCATTTGAGAGTTAAAGGACATCCCAATGAACTAGAATCATATACTCTTTGTATGGGGTTTAGAAGGTTTTCTAAACCACACAACAATTACACCAAATTAAATACTAGAAGTGACTACAGTCAATGAGTGCACAGAAATCTTACACCTGGGATTCTTATCAAGGATTGTATGTTGATGAACCCATGGGATACAGTCCATAACTATCACTTTTGGATGAAGGAATCCTCCATATTCTGTACCTAAACACAACAAAATCCTGGACAATTCTTATAGCTAATCTGATCAACTTCTTTCCTCCTCTCAAATAATGCTTCCATTTTATTCTATGTGAACTTTCTTTAGTAGAGAATATCAGCTACAAGCCCTAGGTAAGGCAAACAGAAATTTGGTGAATGATCAGAGAGAATCAACAAAGACAAAAAAAAAATAGTGCCACTTGACTAATTTCTACTTGGAAGCAGCAGAATCTGCTAGAAACTCCAGCAGGAAGATACATGGAAGCTAGAGTATTATGTGGTCTGGAAAAAAGGTTCTTGTAAAGAGAAACCTTTAAAAAGCTCTGGATCTGCTCAGTTATGTCAAGCATCTGTGGCCAAAACACAAAATGCTTCAGTACTCAAGAGATGCAGCATGTAAAGAAATCCACATAAACCACCTTGGGAGAGAGTGGAAGCAATGAGGATGGCTAACCATTCTCGCAGGATAACTGGACAGTATGTTCAATGAAAACTAACAGAAATATGATTTCAGCTCAGTAACTTCCACCTTACCTATAAAGCAGCTGGACTAAATAATGATTTTTTTTTGTTGTTCCTGTGAAGACCTGTACGTGAATATACCACAGTAACAAGAGAGGTCAACAAAATATGTCTGACTACAAATATTGAAACTATCCTTAACAGAAAACTCTGTGATATATGGACACATGATGGAGGCAGTCCAAAACAGTTGACTTAGATATTGTGTACATACTGAAAAGTAAAAGGAAACATGAACTCTATTAATACATGATTTTCATGCCTTCGGGGTTGCTTCTATTCCAGTTGAAACAGGTTTGTTTAGTTTTTCAAGAAAATTTTTAGGATTTCATAATACTAGTCAAGCTTTAGAACAAATCAAACAGCAAAGCTCAAAAACGTTCAACTATACTAAAGAATACTAATCATATTTAGTGATACAGGTTTACATCTCCCATAAAACAACAAAAGAAGAAAAAAATCCAACCACATTCTACCACAGTTCTTCAATTTTCTGGTTTTACAACTCCATATATAAACTGAAAAAACTTACTTACTGGTACAATTTGAAAATGTTTTATTTTTAATCCATGACTCAGTGACAATACAAATGTTTTGGGGTTACTTTGGCTATCGCGTACCAGGAATACCCTAAAAGAGATTGAAAAATTTCAATGTAAGAACATTTGAAATCCTTTTATAAAAATCCAGTTAAAACTGTTCTAAATTCATTACAGCAAGTATTAGTCAAAAGCATAAATAATATCAATTATATAAGTTAGGCTTCTAATCAGTATTTCTTTGCAAATGTGTTACTGGGAATACTTTCTCTTAAGTTCTTCTTCACCTTGTCTATTATGTGAAAAACATGCCTTCTCAGAATAAATGACACTGTAGGCGTTAGTTTTTACACTGCATAGAATTACAATACATTTCTTCAGACAGAAAGTTTCATTTCTTCACCCTCAAAGTTTGTGCTTTGAACAAAATTTTTCTTCGGACTCTGCTTAGAGAAAACTTGAATTTTCTAAATCACAAGCATTTTAAGTGAAATTCAAAAGGTAGTTCAACAGGAATTTTTCAGAAAAGGTAATGCAAGGCACACCAGAATGTTCTTCACATCTGGCCAATCCTCATAAATGCACGCTCATTCCTGCACAGCAGCAAAATTCCCAACAAGGCAGAGCAACACTCTGCTTGCTTTATGGAATGATTACTCAAATCATGATACTCTGAATGGCCAACAGTGCCACTGCAACTAAAATTCACTGATAACTTATTCCAACCAGAACATGGACAAACATAACTTTGCCATAGCCCTGGTGGAATAATTTGGTAAAGACAAAGGATGATTACCAGCATGAGACAGTTTTCACTGAATCACCTGGCTTGGAATTTTGGTAGAGTATTGGCAGAGAACAGTCTGGAGGACAGGGAAGAACCTGGTAGATAGCTTTGGAGTGGAGAGAGTCTGAACTGCTTGTACTGAACAGGTCAGCTATAACAGATATAGCTGACCATTGTACCAAAGGAGGGAAATGGAAGGACAGCCACCAGGTAAGCATGCTCCTCTTTCAGGTCAGAAAAGAAATGGACAAAATGGACTTGCAGGTTTCAATCAAGTGAGCCTTAGTGACCACCTAATCATAACTGTTTGCCCCACCACACACCAGAAATGAGAGCCCAGGTACCACATGAAAAGAAAGAATTTCAAGGGGAAAAAAAACAGCCAAAGGTTTGCAGTGAATTTTCACTGACTTCCAGCATGGATTCAAAGTACTAATTTCATTTTCAAAGTTTTTAATAGTTCTATTTTTACACAGTAAGAAAATTCCTGGAATTAAGAAACTTGGAGTCCATGTTCATTACCGTTTCTGTGAAAATGCCTGTGCCTCGTTACTGATGCAGTTCCTCCCGAGGGCCGCTGCCAGCCCAGCGCTCGGCTCGGCTCGGCTCGGCTCGGCTCGGCTGGGGCAGCGGCAGCGCGGGCTCCGCTCAAAGCGGCTCGCTCCCACCACCTAGCGGGCTCTCACCCTCCCGGGACACGAACGGCACGGCTCACAGCGCTCACCACAGATCCTCTGCAGTAACTTCCATACTTTGTATGTTTGTCATCAGTGGCGGGCACTTCATTTTTTTTTTTCAGAAAAATGACATTGTAGGAATGTGCCACTTTTTAGATATCCAACATGGGGTCTCTATACCCAGTTCCTAGGATCCACATTTAATGATACATAATGTAATCACTTTTATTGGTTCTCATTCATCAGTTCTTTTAAAGTACATTTTCTTACTTCTTTCCTAGTTTTATCACAAATATAAGGAACATTTCTTCTCCTTCAGATAAAAAGATCTTCATTATTTTCTAAAATAATCACAATTACCTACTTTACCTATTTTAGTTGTCAAAGAACCTTTAAAATTTTTGTTATGACAAAAGGACTGTAGTTCACAGAATCTCAGAAATGTTAGCTGCAAAGAGCTTTTTAGACATGCTGGATGACTCCAGTCAACCTCTCCCTCATGAACTTCTCTGAATGACGAGCTGGACTTTTTCATGGGCCCTTTGGTAATGCTCTTATCCCTTTCATCAACCATTTATCACTGAAAAGTCTTCAAATATACTTTAGGGGGAAAAATACAAAATGTACAATATTACCATGTGAACTTTTTTAAGAAAGTTGGTTTAACACCAGATTCAAAAGTTTTCTTCCTTCCTAACATGCCTTAAGATTGTTGCTGTCCCTAATTCTGTTATTGGGCTATCCAAATTCTAGAACTATTGTAGCTAGTTTATATAACTGCCTCCTGGTCTTCTAAAAGCCATCATGAAAAACATATTTGTTGGTACATACAGTATTACAGGGGCCCTACTCCTTTGTCATATATGCATGAGAACTACTTGCTCAGGATCACCTTAAAAGGCTCAATATGGATTATTTTCTCTGCCTTCACTCCCAGAAACTAAAGTCTTATTTTTCCTATTAAAAGTGGCTGCATTTCTGGTGATAACTCATGCTTTCAGCTCATCAAAATGATGTCACATGATGTCATGCATTCACTACTTCACTGTAACTTCTGAATATGTATCTGGATCTGCTCAGTTATGCCAAACATCTGTGGCCAAAACACAAAATGCTCAAGTATTTCCCAACTCAAGAGCACTCCTGCTACCAGTGTTCTAAATAATTCTAGATAGTCCATACAAAAGTTTCATCCTCAAAATCCCACTGCACAGCTATGAATAGCTCCAAGAAAATAACATAAACAACACTGTACTAAACCAATGCTAGCAAGGCATCCACTTTCTCATTTCAGTGTGTGTGTAAGAAATAAACTGAAAGATGCATCAGGCCTAGACTGACATCCTGTTCAGAAATATATAGTGGATTCATCCCCATGTCCTGTCCCACTCTTCTAACAAGTGCAAAAATAAATGCAGAGCACAGAACCAGCTAGAGATGATAAGCCAAGCTTAAAAACAAGACCCCAGAAATAAAATAAAAAAAAAAAATACAAAAGTGGAAGTCCAATTAACCATCCCTGTGCTGGGTTTGTCTCTCTCTCCTTGCCCTCACTTCTTTTTTTCCTGGAGCCCTTTCTGTAGATGTAGAAAACAATATTACAACATACTTAATCTAAAACTGAAGGAATTTAACCAGCAATCTGATGATCCAGGTACCTAACTGGAAACAGACTCAAGGAAACTGAGATTTTTATGGAATTACTCATTGAATGAAGGAGGCCCAAGTTTACATTTAATACAGGACTGGGGATAAAATTGCAGGAATGAAAAGCAGGAGGATTTGAATATAAAATGCCTATTTGTTTTGTAATTTTTTAATTAATATTTAAATGAAATATTTTAAAAATTACAGTCTTATTCTAAATTTATTATTTACTATTAAAGGATGACACAATTCTTAGTCAATTATTGACCACATTTAATGATACATAATGTAATCACTTTTATTGGTTCTCATTCATCAGTTCTTTTAAAGTACATTTTCTTACTTCTTTCCTAGTTTTATCACAAATATAAGGAACATTTCTTCTCCTTCAGATAAAAAGATCTTCATTATTTTCTAAAATAATCACAATTACCTACTTTACCTATTTTAGTTGTCAAAGAACCTTTAAAATTTTTGTTATGACAAAAGGACTGTAGTTCACAGAATCTCAGAAATGTTAGCTGCAAAGAGCTTTTTAGACATGCTGGATGACTCCAGTCAACCTCTCCTTCATGAACTTCTCTGAATGACGAGCTGGACTTTTTCATGGGCCCTTTGGTAATGCTCTTATCCCTTTCATCAACCATTTATCACTGAAAAGTCTTCAAATATACTTTAGGGGGAAAAATACAAAATGTACAATATTACCATGTGAACTTTTTAAAGAAAGTTGGTTTAACACCAGATTCAAAAGTTTTCTTCCTTCCTAACATGCCTTAAGATTGTTGCTGTCCCTAATTCTGTTATTGGGCTATCCAAATTCTAGAACTACTGTAGCTAGTTTATATAACTGCCTCCTGGTCTTCTAAAAGCCATCATGAAAAACATATTTGTTGGTACATACAGTGTTACAGGAGCCCTACTCCCTTGTCATATATGCATGAGAACTACGTGCTCAGGATCACCTTAAAAGGCTCAATATGGATTATTTTCTCTGCCTTTACTCTCAGAAACTAAAGTATTATTTTTCCTATTAAAAGTGGCTGCATTTCTGGTGATAATTCATGCTTTCAGCTCATCAAAATGATGTCACATGATGTCATGCATTCATTACTTCACTGTAACTTCTGAATATGTATCTGGATCTGCTCAGTTATGTCAAGCATCTGTGGCCAAAACACAAAATGCTCAAGTATTTCTCAACTCAAGAGCACTTCTGCTACCAGTGTTCTAAATAATTCTAGATAGTCCATACAAAAGTTTCATCCTCAAAATCCCACTGCACAGCTATGAATAGCTCCAAGAAAATAACATAAACAACACTGTACTAAACCAATGCTAGCAAGGCATCCACTTTCTCATTTCAGTGTGTGTGTAAGAAATACACTGAAAGATGCATCAGGCCTAGACTGACATCCTGTTCAGAAATATATAGTGGATTCATCCCCATGTCCTGTCCCACTCTTCTAACAAGTGCAAAAATAAATGCAGAGCACAGAACCAGCTAGAGATGATAAGCCAAGCTTAAAAACAAGACCCCAGAAATAAAATTTAAAAGAAAAATACAAAAGTGGAAGTCCAATTAACCATCCCTGTGCTGGGTTTGTCTCTCTCTCCTTGCCCTCACTTTTTTTTTCCTGGAGCCCTTTCTGTAGATGTAGAAAACAATATTACAACATACTTAATCTAAAACTGAAGGAATTTAACCAGCAACCTGATGATCCAGGTACCTAACTGGAAACAGACTCAAGGAAACTGAGATTTTTATGGAATTACTCATTGAATGACGGAGGCCCAAGTTTACATTTAATACAGGACTGGGGATAAAATTGCAGGAATGAAAAGCAGGAGGATTTGAATATAAAATGCCTATTTGTTTTGTCATTTTTAAATTAATATTTAAATGAAATATTTTAAAAATTACAGTCTTATTCTAAATTTATTATTTACTATTAAAGGATAACACAATTCTTAGTCAATTATTGAGAAAAAACATACTTTTTTTTCAATGTCTGTCCCAGCACAGTTCATCTTAGAGTACTGTTTTCAAGCTTTCTTTCACTCTTTCATCACTAAGAGAGATACAAAAGAGTGGTGCCAAGGCTGACAGCTCCAGAGAATCCTGTGCAAAGACACAGCTCTAGTGCTTGGCTCTGAATGGACACAAGTAATCAGTCAGCGACAGAATCTACGTCCTAGATCACCACTTCATGGTTTCCAAATGATATCAAATAGGAACCAACTGATCCCCAGATAGCCCTATATAAAAGATCTTTTATTCCTATTCGGCAAGTGCAAACTCCTTGCTCCACCTCCCCCCAGTAAGAGGCACATGAAAGCAGGAGTTGTTGGCTAGAAACCTGTCTCAGAGAAGTTATGTAAAGAATTAACTTACCCATCTACAAGTCCATGCTGCAAAATAAGTCTCTGAGCCTCTTCTCTAGAGATTTTATGATGAAACCATGACTGAGATCTGTGTATAGCTGTAGAAAAAAAGATCAGTGAAGAAACGTTTTCTCTTTATTGAAAGAACCAGTTATTGCATTTGTCTGGCAAGGAATTAACTCACACATACCCATATTAGACATGGCAATAGGACTGCCATGTGAGTTGAGTCGGAGACACCCTCTCCTCTGTATGAGAGAGAAGCAAAAATGTGAGTTCAAAGCTCTTTTGTTAAAAAAAACAACAAACAAAAATAAACCCCATCAAACCAGAAAATACTATTCTGATAAATAAAGGTATTTATACCCGCCATGCTAATCCTTCTTCAACTGCAACTGAAAGGGCTTCTGTTGGATTTTCTATAATTCTGCTTCTGTGTCCTGAGAAATCCATTGCTACTAAAGAATTTTCTGAAATGCTTCTCTGCAACAAAGAAAAATAAATTTAGTTTGCTCACTTTTTACAAAATTCATCATTTAAAAGCAAGCTTCTGAGAAAACATTATGTTTTGTAAGTGATATTTCAAATATTGGCAGTGTTTCTCATCAGAGCCAAACTCATTTTACCCTAGGGAGCATTTATAATTCCAGTATGCTGCTGCAAAGCTCAATTTTACAGTCTGGCTGGACAGACCATCTTTTTGCATTACTGCAATGGATGACAAATATATCACTTTACCATAAACTGTATTTATATTTTTAACTATAACTAGCCCTTTCCATGTCAAAACAAGTCAGGAAACTGTTATTAAGATGTCCAAGTAACAGGGGAAAAAAGGTAAAATACAAAATTATTATACATAATGATCCAATTAAAAATATTCAAAATATTTCATTAGAAATATGTCAGATTTATATGTTTGCTATATAAATTTCCAGTCAGTTTACCATATTTAAGCATTGAAAACAGCAATTTCTATGGAGTATAACTACTATTTTAATACATCACTTCTAACTCTAATTACAGACTCAATAACTGCAGCATCTGTTACAAAAAATTCTTGTGTTTTTTTCTCTCAGTGAAGATCAATTTTGTAATAACTGAATAAGAACATTGAGGTTTGACAAAACAGTCCTAAAAATCACCAAAATGTTTCTCAGAAACCAAGGTTTACACAATCAGGTTTTATAAGAATTGTGATGGCTCAAATGTTGGCAAGCACTGGAATATCTAATAAATAAAAGAGCATTCTATAGGTTAAAGGAACATCTGGACACAAGAGGCCCAGATTTCTGTAGGGTTAGCAAAGCTTCCCAGTCCAAAACCAGAGCAGCTCTCGTTTTTTGGGGTTTTTGGTGGTTGGTTTTTTTTTTGTTTGGGTTTTTTTTTTTTTTTGGTTTTGTTTTGTTTGGTTTGTTGTTTTTTTTTTTTTTTGCTTGGTGCAATCATGAATATAACTAAAAATGGAAGACAGCAATTCTGCAGTTCACTGTACACTGTAGACTAAGGTCTATCTGAGTAACTGTAACCTGCAAAGAACTTTGCAAAAGTAAAAAAATAAGGGCAAATGAGAAAATGTTTGCCTCTTGCAGGGTGGAGGGAACCCTCTGTAGCTGACATGGTTGAGAAATGAAGGAATGTGAAACGTGGAAGTGGCTTCCGTATGAAGTAGCTTCATCAGCGTGTGCACTTAATCTGCGATTATTCAATTTGCTGTTTTATTCATGAATTATACAAGAGTAGAAAAACAGTGCCATTGTTAGCAGTGGGGATAGATTCTGCCTGTTAGAAGCTTGGGAACTAAAATGCACACAACAGTGAAAGAAGAGACAATCACTAGTGGCTCCCTGATCCATCATAAGAGCAGCAGCTGGCTATTGCAGTAGCTTCACAGAACACAAACTAAGGCACAGGCAGCGTATTAAGCACATGCTTAATAAGCCATGCTTATTAGCAAGATCACTGAAAACTACTTTTATGAATACCTGTGATAGCAAATGCATTTTTTAGGCATTTTATCAGCAAGAACTATAATAAACGCTATAAAAAATTCACCATAAAATCATTGTCACAGATCTCGGCAATAAGTAATTTTTATCCAATTTAGCCAAAAACAAAACATAGGAGATATAAATCATCCATTAAAAAGTCTGAAATCAAATGAGTCATAAAGAGCTGGGATAACATAAGATATAAAGAAACGGACAACCTCATCCAGTCCCAACTATCCTGCTGAGAAGAAGGACATGATATCTTCTATAGGCTACTTTCCTCCAAAACAGGAGAAATCTGCCAAATTATGGTTGTCCCCCAAAGTCTAGTCAGTATTACACCAGCTCAAATTCATCTCAAGTACTTAGTATTTCATATTTAAAAAAAAAAATAAAAGAGGAAGTATACCAAATATGATTTGTTAAAATCTTCTTTTTCATCAGCATGTGTAACCTTAAACACTTTGCTTCTCTTTTAATGCATTTATGGTCCTGCTGCTTTCTTTTCAAAATCTTCTTTCCATTCAACAGCAATAAGCCAATGAACTCCCAAAATACTGAGGATTTTACAAAGAGAAAGCCTTTTAACTCATTTGTTCTAAGAAAGGAAATTAATTAATTAGCTCTCTAGTGAACCCTGGCAGCCCTAAATATTTCGGCAAGCGTTAGCACATGCAAGGTTTTGAAGGAGCAGGTCAGCAGTGTAACTGACACAAATTACTGTGGGACATACCATAGGTGTTATATTCAAAGGGCTGCAGCCACTTCTACCTTGATATGGTTGCATGTAATTCTGATACAGCTGCATCCCATACTAAAACCAGAAAATAACATGGTTAGCATTTTAAATTATAAACCTAAGCCAAGTAAGGTTTTTTCCAGATGAAAAAGATAGCACACGCTTTTTTTTACCATTAAAAAACAGGGACAAAAGCTGTTAGGCTAAGGAAATGTACATCATCACTGTTGCTGCTGCCTTTAAAAATGTACACTTTGCATTAAATACTACCCATTTAATACACCAACTGGCCTGTTCCTATTTTGTCACAAACAGTCACATTTTAAAAACATTTAAGTCCCCTTGTTGTGTATTCTTGTCGCTTTGTTCAACATTACTCAGCAATCTCACGTGAATTCAACATGGTTACACAGAAGCATATGCTTAATGTTACATATTTTCAGGACTGAGGCATCATTCCATCCCTTAAAACGATTCCAGGATTTGAACTCTCTCTTCTTGTGGGGATGAAAAAACAATGATTTTGAAGTACAACACTGATACTGCTATTGCATGGGAACCTCAAATGATGTTACCTCTCTACTCACAGCCTCAAAATATCACATAGCACACTTAAGCAAGAAGTTAACTCCACACAGAAAAATTACCTTGAGTAACCTAATTGCTGTCATCCAACAGGTCCTACTTTGTTCATCATCTGCACAGAGCTGTTTCAGGTCTCTGGTTCCTCCTGATTTGTTAGGCTAGAAGGCCACAGCACATTTTTTAGCATTAAAGCATATCTTGAAGATAATACCTGTTGAAATAAAAGCCACTAATTCTCCTATTTTATAATAGACAGCTGAATATTGCTTTCAAAGCCTTAAAGAAACTTAAGCTTACCTAAAAACCGTGGCTTGCTTTAATATGTATCAGAATAATAAGCTTGTACCTTAAAGCAGAATCCATAGTTTGTTGGTGCTCCAGAAATCTTTTTGCCTGTTAAAGACATGTACATATCACTATTGCTGAATTCACAGAAAAACTGCAGATGCCTTGGCTCCTAAAAAGAAAAGTAATGTAATACAGTTAGACTACTTTTAGCCAGCCTCTCCAGATAAGAAACTTGGAAGAATACAGTAGTTATCCTGTTCCAAAATATAGTCTTACAAACTGCAGTTTTAAACATGACATCATGAAGTCTAAAAAGAGGCAACTCAATATTCATTTCATATTGCAGAGGAAAAAGAAATCAAATCAGTTAAAGAGTTTATTCTTCCAGAGGGGAAAAAACCCCTAGACTACAAGTTATATAATTTCTGAGAAAACTTCCACTAGATTCAAGCAATAATAAAATTAGAGTAGGAGGCAAGTTTTGAGAGCAGTATGCATTTCAAATATCAAAACAAAATAAACTTTTATAAACTGAAAAACAACATAGTATTATAATTATTGCCCAGTATCATTTCTAACCATTATGTCTCCCCACTGAGTTAATTATGTCAAGGAAGCAAATGAAAGAAATTTGTCAAAGGATACAAACCAGCTCAATGAAAAAACTTTGGCAGGTAATTACAGAAAATCCAAAACATGAATAAACATTGGTTTGAGTAGTTTATGTAAAAAGTTTCTCAAATCCAATGTTTAATACGATAAGGCTTAAAGTACCACCACCAAAAATTTGAACTAGTAAAATGAAAAACTGTCCAGTGACAAATTTTGAGAATTCCCAAATTTATCTGTAAAAAATATTATTTTATGTAATTAATTATTATATCCACTTTTCAGAACATCTACTTATACTTCAGAAGTTTAACTAGCATTTGATAATTTGTTTTAACAGGGTACTCTGTAATGAGAAATACCAAACAGAATGAAGCAAACTTATCAGGCAAAAAGAAATCTGAGTTTCTAAGACAACACCTTCCCAGTTTTGTATCTCCATATCTCTCTAGATTTTATCTATAATAACTAGATTTATTTTTTCTTTTTTATCACTCTAATTTTAATTATTTGGTTATAAATTTTGGTTGTTATTATTACAACAAATGATAAATACATACATATTTGCTCTGACTTCACAGGTCTTGCTCTCTGTCTTTTTTTTTTCCCGCCTTACCTTAGATGTACCTTTAGTGGAAAAATAAAGGCCAGATCTTCTCAAAAGAAAGTACAATTTTTTCCATGATTTTTTCCCCTGCTCCTTTGCATGCAAATAACCATGAATCTCAGGATATGTGCTGGAGCTAAGGAACATCTGAAAGAAAGTATCAGACGTGTATTTTTCTTTTCCTTGGAAATCAGCTTTGTGTTTCATTAACATACTCAGGGCTAAGGAGAATAACTCCTAAATACACTACCACACCACAGTAATTCAGTTATGATCACATCTAATCTCATCAACAGCACCTCTCATTTAAGGCATGTAAGAATGTTACATAACTCCAAGGTATGCTAAGCAAGTTACATATTTATATGGAACCATATGGTTTGAAATGAGAGCATTACTTCTGCAGTATGTGAACTTCTGCAACTAAACCAGTGTAAGAAGTACTGATCCCATGCCTCAGACCCTATTTATATAAAACTGCTAATCAGTGCTAACAACAGAAGAAAAAAAATTACGTCCCTCCCCTCACCCACCATGTTACAAACCAGAGAAATTAACTGACCTGAGTTAAAATTAATTCAGCAAACCACAAACTCTGAATTACAAAACCATGCAGGTCAGGCAGATATTAGCATTTTCAAAAGTAGGGAATAAAGGGCTCTGCACCTGAAAGGTGCTTAAGGAGGAGCTTTAGTTGAACCAAAACCAGAGAGACTGGGCCAGTCCCCAAGACAGCTCCTGCCTCTACTCAGGATATTCAATGACCTCTTCAGCCATTTCATCTGACATTGTCAGAGTGCCACACAGCTCTTATCTTACTGAAGCTTTGACAGTGCTACTCAGTCTTGCTGCAAAAGTACCCACTAAAAGTGAGCAACCTCGTTAACTTTACCCTAATTCTATGTAATGCATTCATTTTTATCACTCTTCTTCCAATAACACTACTCAGAACTATGACTCTAAACATATTAACCCAGAATTCTTCTATTTCTGTGTATGCCACAGAATCCGTTATTTCTGAGCTCTTCTAGGAACCTTGCCCCAGGACTGGTCTATGGTATCATAAATTCTGTCAAGGCTTGCACAGAGGTATGGCACAAAGGATTTTCTGGTCGATATCTGCAGTTTTCATTGCTGAATTTTCCTCCCACACACTTCTATTTCCAGAAAATCTTATTTGAGGAGTGAAACAACAGATTACAAGGCAAGAGATGCACTGGCCAGTACTGGACTCGAGCAGAATGAAACAGTGAATGTTATTTTGGAAGCACACTGAGTTCTCTGGCCACTAAATAATACAGTCCAACCAAGATATACAAGGTTTCTTTGACTTTTATTGTTTTTCTGCCTTGCAGTGAGATGCATGAGTGCCAGCTGCAGACCAGCCTGAGCTGGTGTGAATGCAGTAACATGAGCAGGGCTCCACTGGCCAGGGCAGTGCCCCAGCCCACCACCAGGACTGCATTATGAGCAGCTCCACTGCTATTCACCTGAACAGTTCAATTACAGTAAGCCTAGGTACATCTAGCTACACGTGCTGCTGGCACACAGCTGTGTGCAAATGCAGTTAAAGCTATTTTAGCCACACTGAAGCAGATGGGTAGGTCTTGGTACATGTTCTGGCTGTTCATCTTCCCTTTTGCCATGTACTAACAGGTTCACTGGTGGAAAATATGCAGGCTCAACTGAAAAAGTATAAAATCCATAAACAAAGTCAAATTAAAGCCTTAAGAAAATCTAAACAAGCCAATGTATGCAAAAACAAAAGAGCATCTTTTTAGGCTTTAATGTCTGCTGAAACTAAAAGGAGTGGTTGGCTTCCTGCCTGCACAAGTGTCTTCCCCAGGATTTCTGCCATAAGAGCTTCAAACCAGAAATGTTGTCATGAAAAACACTTCTCTTACTCAGCAGACCAAATTGGAGGAGCAATACAATGTTAAGCTTCGACAGTCACTGTTGTACCCATGCTATCAATTAAAATAAAGTAGCAGTAATGCTCGGAAAAAGGCAATCTTAAATCCATCTTTTCCTTTCTAAGGAAAGACAGCTGAGGACTATGTGAGAAAATAGAACATGAACAAGCTGTAGTCAAAACCATTAACTGTCAGAAGGATGAGCAGTAAAAATATTTCAGAGTGAGAACTGAATGTCTGTAATAAATGCCAAAAATGAATTATAGTAGGAAAGAAAATTTCCTTGTTTTTTGTTTCAGCTTGCTTTTTGTTGGGGTTTTTTTGTTGCCCCTTGTTTTGTTAGGTTTTTTTTTTAATAGAGATACATATAAGTTTGTTATAGGAAGGAATGGATCCCTGTTTATGCAGATAAAAATAAGAAAAATACTTAGTACTGGAAGAAGAGGGCAGAGCTAAATGATAGTACACTGCAGACAGGGACTACTGGTCACACCATATGTAGAAATAAACTTGCACCCTCTTCCCCACACAGTGAAATATATACCCTGATAAGCAGAGTGGTGTCAAATGCCACCATGTCCTTCAGCTGCTGATATAGACAGCACTGAGGAGCTGAAACATATGCAGTGTTTCAGGGAGTTAAAGAAGCCATCCTTATACTTGACTTCGGGAATCGTGATGAATTTGATGACTGATTTCTTCAAAAGTGTGATGACAGCTAGCCATGATCCAGACCAATACTACTGGGAATGAGCTGGATTTTTACTCTGAACCTGCTGAAAAATTTTGGGAGCACCAAGTAATTCTAGTGAAGAATTGATTCCGAATCTCAATATTGTCCCCTATAGGCTGCAGTCCACCTGGAAGGTTTAGACTGGGAGGCCAACAAAGCTTAGAGTGAAAGACAGAGTAAGACAATGGGGAGATTAAAACAACATCCAGGAGACTGGCAAGAGACTGAAATGCAGTGCAGGTCTGCTTCAGCCTGAAGCCTGGAATGGCAGTCATGTGAGAAACTGGTCAGGGGAAGAGGGACTTGCTATGGCAGAGAGATTAAAAAAATTGAAGCCTGGCTGTTAATAATGAACTTAAAATTGTCATACCATGTTCATTTTTGACATATAATAAAACATCCAATTTGCAAAAATAGCCTAAAGCAAGTTCCAAATGACCCAGACTGCCTGCCACTACACACGCACATACAGCAGTGTGTCTCAGAGCTGCTATACCCTGATCAATACAGTGACACACCTCTTCTGTAGGCTAATCCATGGCAGCAATTAAACCTCTCTTTGGTATACACAGACACCCAGTACATCCCAGACCTAGTACTTTTACTTAGCACATGCTAAATGGATAGGGGACTCATGAACTTCTCTTTTGTTTTTGTGGCTCTGTTCTACAAAGATGTTCTGATTCAAAATCATCAGCCAAAATATTCACTCTTCCACTTTCAATGAGAGCTAAGAAAAACAGACCTTGAAAACATTTTACTTGCTTAGAGCTCAATCCACAAAAGGATGTCAAAGTATCAGAAGTGATTTTTTAATCACTTGTAAGTATTGAATTGTCAAACTAATGTCTCTTTTGATACTTAACCAAGCACATCACAAATAATAATGCAGCCCATTAACTTGTCTTAATGAAAGTTTCCAAGGAGATAGTGACTCACTGTAAACAATTTACCCAACAGTTTCTGCTGAAATGTGCACAGTGGCTGCACAATCCACCAAGGTATTCTCTACTTTGTGACTATTAAGTTTTATTCGATGAAATACAATTAAGCATACAATGCAACACAAAATAGCAACAGAGGAGAGTTTGCAACATGTTTTTCAAGCTACCAAAATGACAAGTAACTAGCTGTATATTTAGAATGATTCTTAAGTTTACCTAGCAGCTTTGAACATATTCTAGATCTCACAATATGGGCTTAAAGAAGTTCTGCACAAGAATATACAGCAAACAGTTCTCTTATAAAATTCTTCATTATTTTTTGAACTACTAAATTACATTTGTGAGGAAAAATATAAACCTCTATTAACATAGGGGACAGAATTTTCTAAATTAAATGTTTATGCTAGACTGCAAAATCTGTATTATGTAGGTGGCAAAATGGAAACAATTTTCATTAGAATTGCAGCACTTCTGAAATCACAAAAAATTTATTTAGGTTTGTAAAAATTACTTACAGAATCTAGTGTGTGTCAAATCTAATTCACAAAAATTTTTACTATATTTGGGATAATCTTAACATGATTAAAATCCACTCTTATAAGGATATAATTATTTAATATGAAATATTACTTTGACAATTAGTTACTTAAAATGGTTTTCATTTACTGCTGGATGCTAAGGTAGACATTATCATATAGATTTTTTTAAAACTGTAATTTCTGCCTTTCTTTTCTTCTGCCCTAAATATCCTGTGTTAGGTTGCCTTTCCAATCATTCTTTATTCCCAAAACTCATGCATAGGGTTGCTGTCTTAAGACCAGTGGAAGTTCTTCTTCTATTATTTAATTTTTCTAATGACAAGCAAACAAGAGTGATGTGTATGTTTCCACCTTTATTACTCATTTTTCCCCTCTTTGAAAGTAAGACAATGATCCCTGATACGGTCATTTTGTATTATCATTTCATTATTCCCACTGTAAATTAGAATCCTGTGTCTGCTTAAAAGATGACTAACACTGAGTGACCTACCATAATTTTTTTTGAAGGCTACAGTAGCCTTCAAGCTAACAAATCATACTAGTCAGTCTAAATTTTCTACTCGTTAGTTTAACCATTTAACCCTTTTTTATATCCATTTGTGTCACATCACCAGTATTTTGGTATTCTACCATAGCCTGCTGCTAGGTTTGTTCAGCACTCCTCCACCTATTTAAGGAAAAAGTGTCTTTCACCTGAAATACCCAGTAAAGGTATTTAATGTTTTCACTGTATTTCCTTTGTTTTGGTGCTTCTTGATTCTCAAAGGACATCCAAGTTTCCAAGTGTGGACATATAACAGTTGCTAGGAAGGGACACATTGTTTCTTATCTCTTGAGGAAAAAAGTTATTAACCATGTCTTGAGTTATTCAAAACCTAGCAATAGATCCAACAGCAATAAGGAACTATGCTCACACAGCACAGATGATGGGAAATCATGAGCTGTGCTGGTTCATCTTCTTTCAATGATTACATACCTGTAATATCCCAGAGTGGCTTAGAGCTGTATTGGTCTCACTTGGAAAAGATATCATATGATCTGGAAAAAAGCTCTGTAACAACAAGAACTTGTATCAAAGTTCTGTAGAAATAAATACAAAACTTTCTCTCTTGCATGTGCAATTTAAGTTCTCAGTGCAGTGCAAGACACTCAAGATTCCCTGATCCAATAATTTAAGCTTACCTTAGTATCATCCCAAAATTTGGCACATGCTATATATTATTTGCTGAAAAACACAGAATTTTGAGAAAACATCAATAGTCTCTGGAACAGGGTTTCAGACACCAGTGCAAATCACATTGCAATATTTGGCCCTTAGTGTTGTTTTTCTAGCAGTAATTTCTATTGCTGTTGACATACAAGACTTGCCTGGGGAGTCAATATGCTACAAAGTGAGGAGGCTATACACCAACACGCTGAAAAGTGTATTGTTTTGTAATGTTTTCATTACACTAGAAACCCAGTAAAATATTTTGGAATATCTTCCACTAACACAGAAAGAGTTCACTCTTTTTTTTTTTTAATCTTCTATTTTATGTATTATACAAATTAACAAAAAAATTCTGACTACATCAACATGATGGGGTTAAAAGCCCACAACTAAAATGCCAGTTTCATTATCAAGGGAAGCTTCAAGGGATAATTTATGGGACAGACCTGCAGCTGGGGTGTTCAATACAGTCATGCAGATATGAACCACACAAGGGTTTGACCACCACAAATAATGCTTTCTCAAGGCCTGGACAAATTTGAAGTTAATATTCCCTTGGCCACCCAATGTCCAGCAATTTGCATTTTTAATGAATTTGAACTTCTGGTAGGGTTAATTCATTCAACTCATTGTGATAAAGCATTCTTGCTGCAGCTGGGACCAGAACACCCAGAAGAACTCTGCTTAGCTATAGCTGCTGAAGCTGGTGTAGCTGCAGGTCCACCACGCCCCACAGCCAGCTCCACTCACTGGGTAAACAATACATAAACTTAATTTTTGGAGACAACAGACAGAAACTGATGCATAGAAAGTCTCCCCTGAATATGAGGAAGAACTTCTTTACTATGTGGATGATTGCACACTGGAACAGATTGTCAAGAAAGGTTGTGGAATCTCTCTCAATGGAGATATTCAAGAACCCTCTGGATGCAATCCTGTGTCATGTGCTCTGGGATGACTCTGCTTGAGCAGGGAGGTTGACCCCATTCTGTGATTCTGTGAAAGCTTCTTTACTAACTGCAGACCATCTCAAGATGAAAAATTTTTCACTGGTGTAGTGATATCTCCATATCTGGGACAAATCTATCATGATTTTTCCAGAGACACACAGTTCAATCAAACAAAAAAATTCCCCAAACTTTTATATTTCTTATTATCTTTATATTTACCTTTTCATAGTTTTCATAGATAATCTGAGTTCCCTTTCACTTTTTATCTTTTAAGCCCTCACACAGTTCTGCTATTTCTCCCTTTTACATCTGAAACAAGCTGGTTTTATAAGAGACAGCATTAGGAGTTGTCCAAATCCACCACAGAGCAACCAGATGGTAAGTTCCTTCCGCTGAGCCAGGACTGCTTGCATGGCCTTTGCCATCAGCCAAGGTCTGAATCAGCAGCATTAACCTTTGGCAACATCCCTGAGTTACAGGGTATCTCTGCTCTCTTTCCATTCCTTATGTATGCTAACTTTGGCTTCACTTTCTCTTACCCTTAGTAGGTTATGGCTGCTCATGGCCTTTTGTGTCAGTTGTCATTTAACTACAGCTGGGAGAAGCTGCAATTTGGCAGCGCTGGGCCAGAACATTCAATTTTCACTTCAACAATAAAATCATCTTTGCTACAGGTGCCACTCCTCACACTGCTTCATTTTATATTATGTTGTCACTTGATGAAAAGTTCAGTGAGTTGCAAAAATTTAATTTTGTTCTACGTCCGTGTGCAAATTTCAATACAATTAAACCCAATCACTGCTCCCATCAGTCCCAATCATAAAAAATGAACATGGCTGCTTTACAACTGTAAGAAAGGGACCAGCCAATGATCACATGCACTACAATACATTGCTGTATTTCACATATTCCCTCTTGATTATTTCTTTTGACTCCTGCTACACTAAAAAATTTAAACTCTGACTATCTATGTGCACCAAAAAAGACTTTTTTTAAAACAGTAACTGCAGTAACTTCTCAGATAAAGTTTTAGGACTTACCAGGGGATTTTTAAAAAACTCATACTTTGCATAATTTTTTCTAAAATACAGTTTGGTTTCCTCTTCCATTACCCAATTTGACTGGACTTCCATCACTAATTCATGGTCTTCTATAGCTCTTCCTATAAGGAAACAAAAGCAAAAACAAAATTAAAGAAAATGCAAAAGCAAATATCAAGCTCATGACTAGCAGAAGAAAAAGAACTTTCATGATCTACAGAAAAAGTGAAGTTAAAGGATGCTATATGAAAATCCCATTTTGTAACTAGATTAAATGAAGCAAATAAAACCATAAAGAAAATCAGAAAACAAAAATACTCAAAAATAGTCAAAGGAAAGTAAGCACTATGAAATCTTGCACAGGTTGTTCTACTCCAAAACACATTCTTCTGAAGCAAGGGCAAAGAACTGAAGCTCTGAGTTAAAACCAGCATTTTTTTCCTTCAGTTTTATAGAGAGAAAGTGCTCCTCTGAGATGACATTTAAAACTCTTAAATGCTTGGCATTGTGACATTTAAGAAAACACCATTTCCTCAAGACTTACTTCTTGGTAGAAAAATATGACATTGTGCATCACCCCAAAAGATGGGTAAAGGTGCTGATATTTCTTTATTTTTAAGGTGTCACAAAAAAATAATTTATAACTGAGTAAACTTACTTTTTGAAGGAACTGAAACACAGAGTGCTCTCCAAAAACACAGCCCTGTAATCAAATCCTTAAATGCTGACCTGAAAAAGCTGCCCTTCTGTTTAGGTAAATCATTTTTGTCTTCCAACTAGACTGGAGAGTTTCTATCTCCCTCTCTTTATTATTGCTTTCTCTAACAAGAGGAGCACCTGCTACAGTCCACAACAGTCTCCTTAACTATGGAAAGTATTTAATGCAAATGAAAGATTTAATATTGGAGCCACCCAGTAGGGAAAAAATTTAAACTCAATAAAAAATAGAAAGACATTGTTCAGCACTATGTCACAGGTAGTGCTTTATGAACCTTCCCAGCCTTCACAAACTACAATGAAAGAATGCGGAGTAAAATCAAAATGAGACTGAAAGATACGGATGTGCCTGGCCAAGGCACTGCCCTTTACTCAAAGAGGAGCCCTAGAAAATGTGTGTTCAGCTGCAGAAGCAAACAGAAAACTGTTTACAGCCAGCAGAAAAATTTCTCGGTATACAAGGAAAAATTTCTGGATGAAGATAGTGTTCCCCTTACAAAAGAGAGCAGTTTTGAAAAACTGTTCTGTTTTCAGAGCCTGCCCTGCTCAGGGGAACTGCAGTGGAAGTATGGGACTCACAGCACCAAGGTACTTGGTGGTAGGGATGACATGGCATCATCCAAATTTAGGTACACTTCAGCTGCTTTCAATGATCTTAGACATTGTGAAAACCCTTCAAGGTAAAAGAACACATACCAGAAAGACACTATTCTGAAATATGATTTATAGAGCTGGAAGAATTGCTGAACTTCAGATATTTGAAATAGAACCCCTGCTACTGCAAAACTTGGGAGGTGGGGAGGAAAACTGAGCTTCCTGTCTGCCAAGGCAGCAGCAGTGAGGACACAACCATCCTTGGTGTTTAACAACAGAGCTCTGCACCCAAGGGCATATACGTTTGTGAAAACTGGAAATATAGAGACCGTGGGTTTATGCTTTGCTCTAGGTGGGAGTTTTGTGGGGATTTTTTCCTTTTTAAACCTCCTCAGCAGATACCTCCACACAGCAATGAAGACACAATCCAGCAATGTAATTAATGTCTGTCTTGATTAAAAGTAGAACATTGTGCTCAGCTCACTAAGATTCATGCAATTATATCTAATTTGGGAGTATTCAGACAGCTGTTAGATTTTAAAGAAAATGTTCACTAATTGATGGATGAATTATTAATCCATGTAATCCCGGAGTTTACACAGACACACACATTTGCTCACAGCACTTCTCCTTTCAATACCAATTCACCTAACTTATGAGATGAAAAAGACTTTCCAAATTTACATGGGTAAAGCATACATTAGTAACAAACAGAAAACAATCCCAAACTAACTCATCATTTGAAAGTATTTGTTCAAACTACTCTTCCAGTGCTTAAGAATATACTTAAAGCAAGTCAAGATGAATATGCTAACTCTTTCTAACAAAACCAAATCTAAATCAGCATCATTAAAGGAACTCCATTATCGTTCAGTATTCTAAAAATACACAGGGGATATCTCAAATTGTTCCTGTCCTTGGCCAGTAATGCTGAATTGCCAACCTCATCATCTAGGAAATTATTTTCCTTTTGAAATTAAGCATTCGCCTTTTTCTAGAACTACACTGAAAGCAGCTGGAGCAATTATAAGACTGCATGGTGAATTAAGGTCTTCAGAAATTTTGAGAATATCAGAATATTAGGAAAATCAATTTCACTAATTATTTGATATTGAAATCTTCCAAGAAATCCTCCAGATTGAAGAAAACACACAACTTTTCAAAAAGTGTACTGTGCAAATACAGAAAGCTGGAGAAACAGTGCCACTGTTGTTCTGGCATGGTTGCTCAAAGGCATCTTCTTCAATAATTACTACACTACTTGAACACCAGCTACACTACAGGATACAGAAAACACTTCTGCTGTTTATATAGCACTGTTTTCTAAAGCCATTTTGCTACCTCTTCTTCTATAGCAGTCATTTTCAACCTCGACCCAGATTTAACTCTGACCTTCCTCTGAGCTGGAAGCATCTTACAGCTGATACATTCAGTGCAAAAGGTTACAAATATCTTTGAAATTTTACAAAGCAAGAAAAGAAATTTGAAAAACGTTTGTGCCAGCCTTCATAGGATAAAGGAGTATGAAAGGGCAGAAAACAGTTTTAGCTTTTGTAGTTCATTCTTAAAATACAGCTGATAAACATAATTGAGTCAGAGATGCACAGTCAAGTTTATTTTCAATAAATGCACAAGGCTGGATTCCATAGATACATCCAGAGGAAGAAAGGGACTCTAACAATAGTTTTTAGCCATATTTAAATATCTGGGGGAGAGGGAGAGAGTGGCCAAGGAGAATTTTTGCGGGGGTGTTTGATTTTTGTTCCTGCTGTGTACATTTTTTTTAAACCAACAGCACTGGAGTTACCAGTTACCAGCACAGTCTCTTTTGAAAATTAAGAACTGCATGAAGTTTTCTATGTATTTTAGAATGCAGGAAGGCATCCAGAACATCCTCTTTTTCAAGCCACACTTTGCACTAGCAGATGGAACTGCCCTTGAAGTTGCAGAAGTACTACCTTTTTTAGCTCTAGTACAGTGCCAAAGTTCAAGAATAACATGGAAATTTTGAGTGATGTGAAATTATAACCATATTTCTTTGGCATTTGTCTTCTAGTCGATTTGTTCTGACATAATTTCCTATCAAAAGCATACACAACACAGTACTGAAACACCGTGCTGTAAAAGCAAGTAAGATTGTCTAACTTGAGATTCAGTTCTATCACTTTCCAGTAGTGGGCTTCTAAACTCCTCTCTTGCTAAGGAAAGTCTTTTCTCTATTCTGCATTTTTTACATCTCTGCAAACATCTCTTCTCCCTACAATTAATTTGCCTTATGTTTTTATACTGCAAAAGGACACCTATACACTTCAAAAAGGTTCAGAGATCAGATGTTATATTTTGAAACCACAGATTACACATTTTGAACTGTATAATAGAAAAAGAGAAGTTTTACTACACTAGAGGAACACTGACAAAGTGAAAGAATTTCAGAACATCTTGTTACCAGCAACTTAAAATACTACACATGGCATTGCTTCAATGCAGTTCAGTGGTCCTGTGTGGAAGTTTGGAGGAATGGTTTTGTTTTCCTTTTAAAGTTGCGCTGTCCCAGAGTTCACCATAAATGTAGCCAAAGTGAATGCAGTGAAGGAAAATACTGACAGCACAGTGCTATTTTATCTTTACTATAGGATTTGGTTTTCAGAAATAATATCAGAGTCCCTGATGTCAGATATTTCACTCAGGTGTGTTAGGAACAAACAGGATTTCATTTCCAACAAAAATAACCCAAGTCTTTGCAGAGATAAGCAGGAAATACCACCATAAGAAAGAAAGAACTGCCAGATAAAAATAAGGAAGAATTTGCATTGAGAATTTTAACTGTTACTGTCTTCCAAATCATTCTTACAGATGCAGATCAAGCAGTGCAAAGTAAATCTACCATGAAAAAAACCTAGTTTATACCTATGCTTTCAAAAATAATCAGAAACAACAACCCCAAAAATAAAAAATTCAGAAGAAACTTCCCATCATTTTGCTTCCACCCTTTCTATTATAATTGTACTTCCATGTGAAAATGAAAACCAGACAACTTATTTACCATAATTTCATCATATATTATTAGTCTTACCTAAACCTGCATGGGTAAGTTGTTCAAAGAGAGTCCAGCTGTGGTCATCAACATAGTGGTTCTTCAATATCAAGAGCTGACACACATCCCTGGCTGTTATATCACTTGGTACTTCCAAAGCTCTGCTGGTATCATCTTCACTATACACTTTGATTACCTGCAATAAATAAAAACTCTAAAATATCCATAAGCTTAATCTTTGCTTCAGTTACTCCATGTATGCTGCTCTCTCAGCTTCGTGACTGAGACAAGAACCCACACACACAGAATGCAACATGAAAGACAGCCATTCCTCTCTAGTGCAATGGCATCATTGAGAACAGAACAGCCAAGCAAAGAATATTCCACTACTAAATTTGGCCATGGATATCCCTTGCCATAGGACACTGGCCAGATTGGTACATTGGCTTAAAAAAAAACATTAATGGAGAGATAAATAAATGCAGTGAAACCGTACATTCTTAATAAGCTGAAAAAGAAACCACACAGCATAAACAGTGAAACTCAAGAATTCTCCAACTGCGGAACTGTAGAAAGATTTGATAAAGGAGTTAGTTCAGAGAATGGCAATCAGACTCATGATGCTCACAGTTCTGTAGAGAGTAAAACAGGAGATGTTACAGAGTGGCTTCAAATTTTGACAAGCAAGAACTGGAATTCTTGCACACACATCCCCAGTTTAAAGGGTGCCCAAGATGCTTTTAACTGACAAAACACTCCTCTCAGTTTATTGAATTTATCCATATTCATGAGAAAGCAAGACAAAACTCTCCTGAAATTTATGCACAAAACCTAAATACCATTGTAAATCCCTCATTAAACAGCAAGATACAAGTTCTCACTTTAAAGACAAACAAGCCTGTTACTGTCAGTCATTCCTAACAGCTGCCTTACCGAATACACGCTCATTTCAAGCATCTAATAAACAAGCAGCAATGTGCCCTAACTTGTCAAGGCAGCTCCCTCTCTGGTTTGTGCTGAAGTTGGTAGGAAAGTGAGCAGAAAACTCCAACTGTATCTCCTACCACCTGCATCTTCCCACCAACAGAAAAAATCCAAAAATAATTTTAAAAAAAGGTTCTTTCACTCATGTTTTCCAAACATCAGATCAAGGAAAAAGGACTCCATTTGTAAATCACACTGAGATTTTAAAGCACACTGATGGCCTTACTCCTCTACAAAAACCCTTTTTTTCTGTGGAACTAAAGAAATATAGAAGCTTGGTTCCAAACTTTGGCCCTGCACATTAAATGAGTACGAAGCCCATGATAATTTGCTTTAATATTGCACCTAATCAATGTTGACAGGTCAAGAGTCCCACACAATAGTCAGCCACCCTTGCCACAACACCAATCTTCAGGACATGGCAAACATTAAATTCATGCTCCTAAACTGCTGAAAAACCTCTCCCTACACATGAATCAACCACCTCAAAGCTGAGACTCTCAAGGGAAATAGAAGCCTTCAGAGAAAGAAGATCCAATGTTTCCACAGGCCTAAGCCCAGTATTTCCATTTAATCCAAAAGGCAAAAAGACCACATTGCTACTGAATTTAATACTGCCAAAGCAGCCATGGGGGTGGTTGGTTTTGTAAGACATCTATGCTTTGGCAGTGTTCCCACTGCTAAGCAAGAGAGACCAGCAGCAATGCAGCCTGCTTGCAGCAGAGCCTGGCTCCACACACACAAAGTCCTACTCCAGTCACACAGAAATTATGTTTGGCCATTCAGGATAAACCAGCTTGAATTATTTAAATTCCTGCAATATTTAAAATGATTCAAAGATGAAATCAAAACATGTGTCTGGCAGGGTGCACTGTGAATGGGATGGAGGGCTGATGGGGTGAATAGAGGAAACAGCATCCCATCACCTTAAAATAGGTCCTACTGTGGGCAGCACTGAAGGTCACAGACAGCTTCATTAGTCTGTCCAGCAAGTCTAAGTCATGCTGAATCTAAAGGATTTTACAGGCTGAAATGCCAGAAAGGAGAGAGACAGTGGAGAAGGTGAAAGCAAAGGTAAGAATGGAAGTAACTTTCCAAGTATTGACAATTGTTCTAAGTCCCTTCCAGCTGAAATATTCTATTCTGTTTCCTAATATTCTTGCAATAAAGCCAGGGTGGGAATCCATGTGAGCATGCTGGCTAGGGACTCTATGGCACAGAGCAGCAACTGTAGTTTTCCCCAGGCACTCATCAAGTTCAGTGATATGCTTATTTTACAGCAAGAGCACGTACAGCCCATGCTGAGGCTCTTGACGGATATTTTAACAGAAATTCTTTTTAAAAGGGTTAAGAGTCGCAGTGCAGATGACTTCACTCTTATTGCTAGAGAAACAGAAAAAGAGTTTTTAAAATGCTGGAGACAGCAACACAAGTCATGATAATGAGCTGCCTGTGGCCATTCAGCTCAGGGAGTGGGAAGCCTTGGAGGTGGCCTTGGACTACTGGAGCTCAGCTAAAGCAAAACAAAACAACACAACAAAAAAAAAAAAAAAAAAGAGAAAAAGCCCAGTTTATATTCTCTGTGAGTATTCTCACTCAGTTTTCTCAGTATAGGGAAATAAATCCTGCTCAAGTCTAGGAGAACACATCACCCCAGCTCACAGCTATGATGGGGTACCTTACAAGACACAAATGCTGTGACCTTTTTCTCTTCCTTGCAAGGGATTCAGATGCAGCAGGAGACAAGAGTCACCTAATAGACACTCATCAACTTCTGTCACACATTTTGCTTAACGAATTGGTGTAAATCTCATCACTTAGAGTGATCTTTGAGGGTTTTTTTAATTAGAAGTTGCTCACTATGCACTTGGTGTTGTGTTTGAAGCAAAGTCTCCTGTAAGATTGCTAGGAATGTACTTATTCCAAGAGGAGTGGATCAGATGAAAAAGGATAAATTCAAAATCCATTTTTCCTTGGAAATATGCTGCAATACTTCTCTTCCTAGAAGTAGAGGATGCTTTGAGAATTAAAGGGTGGCAGAGTTATGCTAAAGATGCAGCTATCCTGACTTCCTACAGAAATGAGTAAGCTTGAGTGATACCTCTACTTTTATTAGTGGCTCTCACCATGTATTTGCCTGGCCAGTCATCTCCACTTTCTTCCATTTTTTTTTCCCTGAAAAATTTGTCTGAGAAGTAGCACACAAGAAAAGAGCTGCTAATTGAGACCAAGCTCTCATTACAGTTTTCATACCCTACACTCTCAAACTTTGCTCCAAAGCAAACTGTTTCACTTCCCTTGACTTTACCAATTACTAGGCAGAAAAACTTGTCTCAGCAGCACTGAAATCTTCTTTCCAGTCTAGTTTATAAATACAAGGAGATTTTAGTTCTTCCCAAGGCTAGAAAAAGAAACACCTCAGTAGCTTCTATTTAAGTCACTGGAAGTAAGAAATAAGCAGCTCCAAGATTTTCCTATAAGAGGAAAACACCAAGCTCAGCATGACAAGCATTAATCATTTTCACTGCCTATGGGAGCAGGCAAGGAGGTACAGCATTCCTACATGTTCTCTTTCAGTTTTTCAATATATTAAAAATCAGCCAAGATCCCAGAATTATGGGCAATGCATCTTTATCCCTCCACAAATTATTATTATAAGAAATGTTGCTTCAAAATGAAATATATTATTTTCCATATTTCACGAATCAAACTAACTCAGAATGTAAAATAAATGGTGAAAAATACAATCAAATATTTAACAAAGGAAAATAGAAAGAAGACCCTAGTTATTACACTAAAAAGTAACTAGAAGAAGCAAAAAATCAGCAATTGTATAAAAGAATAAGTAAAAGAGCACATAAGGTAAGCAGTGTGGGAGGAGGGAAGAGCAAGAGAAGCAAAGCTGGACTCTACTCCCCCGAGTCTTGTTCCCCACTCAACCGTCATCCCCACTACAATAATTAAATAAAGTGTTCATAGACTTTTAAGAGAGCGTGTCCAAGTCTGATTCTTCAGAATCTTCTCGCCATCTGTTTCGGAAGTTCCAATCTGCAGAAACAGCACAAACATATGCCCTGCACTGAGGAATTTAAAATTTCAAACCAAAGTCCTAACGTGTGAAAAAAGCCAGGTAGAAACCCACAGAAAAAGAACCAATACCACACAGATTCCATATTTAGGTGCCTACACCAATATGACCTGACATTTACATGATTCTTAATGCTTCTGTATAGCCATTGACACAGTGGGTAGTCAGCACCTTAAAAAAAAAAAAAGGGCCACATTTATTTATAAAGATAAAAGCTCCTAAATTTAGCTTATGATTTCTAAAATTATTCCCCCTTTCCCCCAAATAAAACACTGCACATTTTTGTAATTGCATTATAATTTCTGTCACATTTTTGTTAAATGCAGAATTATTGTATGCAAAACCAGGCTTTGAAAAATTTTACACTCCCAGGGTGTCATACTTCTCCTGAAATGCTGGCCTGATACTCTGCTAACCCCCCTCTATAGTTTAACAATCAGGCTTTTTGCCTGCAGCATTTGTTCTCCAACTCCCAACCCTTCTGCCTGCTAGACAAAATTTTTTGCTTATTGATATTGGCAAAGGGTACAGGAATTTGGAGTGTATTTTAACTACAATGGAGGCACTTGGAAACTTCTGGCATTTTGAACTGGTTTATGACTTCTAGCAACAGTCTGTCTTGTTTTGGTAAGAGTCAGCAAAATTCTGCATTCATAAAAATATTTAAGAAGTCACAACTGTTGTTAGAAACAAATAGCATGTTAGTAAAGTTTACTGTGTTCTTTATCAGCTGTGAATGCAAGACTTTCCGTTCAAATATCCCCATCTACAGTTAAAATGTCAGCTTCCAATATTTCCTCCAAAGGGAAGATTTCCAGGCCAAAAGGATTCAAGCAGTTTCCAGAAATTTACATCTGTCATTAAAACAAGGTGCATACAATGTCTAATTGGACACATCTTGACTTCTCATTTGGAGCACAGTATCGCTTCCAAGAGGCAGAAGGAACACAGCTCCTATTTTCTGTCTTGCAATGAAACCAAAGAGCAAAGTCTAGAAAAATTGGTCTACCTCTCCTTCCACAATCTAGAAGGACCTCATATTTTTCCATAATTTAACATTTTTTAAAATGACATTTCAAAGAGCAAAAATAATGTTAATTTCCAGCCTTTATTCCAATGTAAGATGACGGACAAGGTCAGTTTCTCTAGCAATTAAAAAAATTTCTTTCCTCAAAACATAAAAATTTTTTAGACCTAAATATTCTTCTAGAAAGTATTTAAAAACTTGTTAAATTTCATGTTAAAAGTATGCATATTTTATCAATTAAAACAATTTCTACTTATTTTCTGTAATATTCTTCTGTGGCAATGTATTTAATATGGCACTATGGCAACTGTCTGTATGATGCAGCTCACAGAGCCACTCCCCTACTTCAGACTCCTGGTACAAACTCCATGCCCTGCCTAATCCAACCACCCATGACCATCCCAGGAATTACAAAATTACACCAAAAGTACAAACTGAATAGCAATGCAAAGAAGTAACAAAAATACTTTCTATTATGTACAGGCAAAAAGGTCCAATTCTTACTTTCAAAAGACATACTTGCCACCTGACTTTGGGCAAGTCAGCATTAGTCCCTCAGTTTTCCTTTTAACATGAGGCAGGGGAAGTGAAATCTGTTTCTGTACAACAAGGTAACAGACTGAGCTCATTAAGATTGGTAAAGCACTTATACCTCCTCACTTGACTGCTGCTGTAGATGTGTAAATATGTTGTATTATAAAAAGGGAGGTTAAATTATACAGATCTCCAAACTGTATTAGGCTATGTGTAAAAATATATCAGTGAGGTTCTTTCAAACAAAGGTTATGACAATCACATCATGATACTGGAAAAAATGGCAGAATGAGGACAATATGACATGCAATCACAGCAAAGACAACGTCAGTAGAACTGAAGAGAAACAAAGTTTGAAAAACACAACAGGGAAGCTAAAATACAAATATCATTACTTAATCCTGAACCTGATGCATTCAATTTAACAATATTGGTCAACAGAAACAAAATGTAGCCAAAGACAGTAATAAAATAGTTACAGAAGATTTCATTTCCCTGCATAAAACTGAACAAAAAGGCAAAATCTAGAAAAAGCCACTGCCACATGTTGGAAAATTAACTCATAATACAACTACTTTTAGAGCAGAAAGTGAGGTTCTTGTAAACTATATGATAATTAGATGACACTTGGCCCAAAAATTTACAATAATTGAAGAATTAAATAGCAACAGCAACACAGTGAAGTTCAACATCCTGTAAGTAGGAATAGCAGTAATAAATAGATTAAAAGTGAAAGATTTATCACCATCAACAGCCATTACCACAATGCCACAATGAACCAAATCAGGGTGAGAAATACAAAGGGATCTACAGAAGTAAAACCCCCAATAAACTCCTTAAAAATAACGCACATTATTTATAAGGAAAGGTTGGGGGTGGTCAAACAATTTCTTTAAATAGAGAGTCTCAAGTTAATCTACCTTACCAAAAATCTTTTTCAAACTATGGAGATTCCAAACAAAGCCAGTGAAAGATACTTAAAAAACAACTGTTAGGATGTGTGTAAGTAACTAGAAAGTTGTGAGGAAATTTAAATATTATCAGCAAAAAATTCAAATAATACACTTCCATGGAACATCAGAAATGAAAGAAAATTAGCAGACTTGCCAAATGATTAAGCTGTTGAAGGAGCACTTATACAAAATAAACTCACCACAGAGAAGCTAAATCATTTATCTCCATTAATTATTCATAATAGATATGGAACAGGTTCCCAGATCTAGCCTATATAGGTGAAATAAAATTGTCTGATTAAAATGGAAATAAACTGTAAATGAAAAGGCAAATAGTTAACAGGAGGTTATACAGTCTAGCATTTAAATGGCAAACCTAGCCTATCCTAGCACCAGTGGAAATTGAGGCTTAGGCTCCATCTATCACTTCATCTGCTGTGCACTGTGTATAAAGTTCTGCTAAGACCTGAAAAAGAGGAAAAGCCCAAGGGCTACTGCAGCAGATTAACTTTAGGTATCGCTTTGCAAATTCGTGAGTCACCAGTGCCTATCACCAGGCAGCTAAGAAAGAATCTACTAACATTACCTAAATCTGTCTCTTCCTAGAAGAAAACCTTCTCTTACATTTATGAAAACTTTTTTCCATCTTGTTCATAGCAATTCCTGAAGTGGTTTAGAGTAACCATCATAATTCTGAAAAATCTCAGTAGGAAAATGCAGTTTACACTGACTGGTATCAATAACTTTTCCCAGGTCCTTCAAAAAAAGAGCTATAATGAAAATTAAACAGTTATGAAGAAACAGACTACAGAATAAAGGTAAATTCGGAATACACAGTTCATTTTTAGAATAGCCATCTATAGTCAAGTAATTTCAATATTAACCCTCTAAATCAGGATGGAAGAACCAATAAAAATAAGTGTTAGTTATGTTTCATTAAAATATTATTAATGCTAACTTTATATATTAACACCTGACACATGGCTATTTGCAAAACTTCTTGGTGCAGGGAAAGGTAAATGGCTCCCTATTCCTGTCCTCTTAGGACTACCACTTAAAGACAGCTAATCCAGCATAGGTTCCCTCTCAACTCCAGCGCACAGTATGCATGGCTTTTCAATTAATCTAAACAAAATACGTGGATGATCAGGAAAGCAAGAAAGTTTTACACCTTCCTAATCCACTAAAAATAAATTAATTAATGGTTACATTTCCGTGAAACTTGGGTAAAATTCTATATACAAAGGAAAGTAATTTGAAAACTCAGCTGAGACCATAACGTAACCCAACCACTGTGTAAATGTACACAGGTTATTCCCCCTTAAGCCAAGCATCACCACTTGGTCTTGGAATCACAATTCTCCTTCATAGAGTTCAGCTCATACAGTCCCCCTAACACAGCTCAGTTGTTTAGGCTAAATGTACATGCTTTATGACCCATTATTTTCACCCAGATCTTCCTTATTATTTCTCATGAAATCCACAGAAGATTGCTAAAAAAACCAGCAAGGTACAAAAATCCCCTTGGTAATAGCTGAGTTTTTACCCTCAAAACAAGCACTTTCTCATAAAGGTTCAAAAATCTTGTTGTTTGACTGAAAGAGATTAATATTCAGACCAAACTTGATTATTCAGGTTAATAAAAGTGTACGTTCACATGAACTTTTCTTCATGAAAAGTTAATTCAGTGGAGCTGATCAGCATATTAGCCTTATTAGTAAACTTATGGTATTACTATCTTCAGTCCTTTGTTTCCACATTGCCTGCAAAGTCCTAGCTTCAAATAGATTCTATATATTTAATAGTAATATGCAGGTTTACATTTTACTACATGCAAAAGCAACAAATAGAATGCACTTAGCAAAGACAGATGGAAAACATCCAGTTAGACTAAATGGACTTAAAAAGAGGGATGGAACAATTATACTGGAGGATTCAAAGAATCTGACTTAAGAAGGCACTTTAGTATTTCATTTTTTAAAAAAGAAGTTTGTCAGAAAATGAACAGAAAATGAGTCATGTCTGAAGATAGAGGAAGAAAGAAATTTAAGTACTAAGCCACTAAAATATACTTCTGTTTTTTGTATTCTGTGTACAACAAAGATGAGGGCAAAATGTTATCAGCCTCATGTTTGTATAGCTTGTCCCTGTTTATGTCAAGGCACTAACATTATTTAAATGAGGCTTTCTGTATTTAATAGTGCAGTTTGTCCAACATATCCTTCGCTTGTCAGAGATAAATAGAATGCTGTGTTCCAGCACAAGAGAAAGCAAATCTGTTACTGCCGCGTTCTGGCTGCAGTCTGTGTTTCTGAAGAGATACCAGCTATAAAAAGAAGTACCTATTGTTTCTACCAGGTTTTTCACACCATGTTGCTGGTTTCTCAGTAGAGCAGATCTCTTGCAAAGCTGAGAAAGACCAAGTCTCTGAATAACACTGTTAAGAGACCAATTAGCTTCCTATTTCCTTTGCAGCAGTCCTGAAATAGATTTTTTAAATAAGAAAAAAAAAAAGGAGACCAGATTTTTTTCTTAAAACTCTCTTTCACTTTGGCCAATTTAAACAGAAGCTTTGGCTTGAACTGTAACACAGTTTAAAAGAGAAGAATGCCTTTATCATCAACTATATCAGCTGTGTATTCCCCTGAATATATAGAATATACTGAGGAGAAAGTCATGTAGACTCCAAGACAAAGCAAAGTTTAGATTTTTAGCTAAAGATACAGTTTGAAAATTTTCTCTGTGTTTCTGGAGTGGTACAAGGAATGTCCACAGCAAATATGACAAAGGCCATGTAGAATAACCTGCTGTAATAAATGGCTGCTTTACAATGCTGAAATACCGTGCCACTTGGTATATGACAAAAAAACTTGCTTTGCTGGATGACAGTCCAGTACTGTCATCTCTGGGTATCTGTTTCTAGCCATCAGTGGAATGTAAGAGCAAGGTTTAACTGTTGTAGGATAGGTATTCTGACAGAAAATTTTATTTCTCAGCACTTCTGAACATTTTTTTTTATTCACATAGCATTGTTCCCTCTGGCCAAATAAAGAGTAAATCCTGCAGTAAATATAGTGAGTCTACTCAAACCATGTAAAACCTTCAACTATACACTGTTGTGTTATTACAGATTTGTCAGCAGGTTTTGTTGGCAAATCCAAACCCATAAAGGAACAGAAAAAAAGATGAAGGGCATCTGGGCATGGAAACCAGCTCCTGTAACTGTTGGCAAAAGTGTAATAGTCACCATGTGCAGCAGACTAAAAGAAGGGACCCAAGTGAAAAGGAAGATAGTAAGTAGGTGATGTAGTTAAAAGGGGGTGATAATTTCAGAAATTTAGTCTCTTTTGATAATGTTTACCTCTAATGATTTGTTCTAAAATGAAAATGAGATACATAGACTGAGCAGTCTTCAGTCCCACAGGAAAACAGAAGACAGCAGCACATTTCCCATCTCTACGCTTGTTGTGATACCCTACATTCAGAGGTCTGCTGGGTTGTCTGGCTGCTGCTTCGCTTGCCCACACACAAGCCATGTTCATATTACCATAAATATGTGCATTTTATTTCTGTTATGATCATCCTACAAGTCTTGTCAAACCGATACCCAAAAAGACGGTGACAGACACCAATCCAACAAGTTACAATCAACAGGACCAAAGGAAAAATAACAGCATTGAGGACTTGCATATGCAGCTGATGGGTACAATGAGCTATTGAAGCCTCGCTTTTGGGCCAGTACAAGACAAGCTGAGGGCTCCAATTGCTATTCAGTCTAGATATCATTTAATTGCTAACCTCTTGGAGAACAGGATTGACTAGCTCAGAAAAGCAGTCCAAGTGGCCTAAAAAAAAAAGCGCAACACTATGTTAGGGAAAAGGTTGTCAGTAGAAATGATACAATAGGCAACAAGAGTGATGAAAAGACTGTGAAGAAATCACAATGCACTAAAGAATAGTGGGGGGGGGAAGAGGATTCTAGTAGAAAATAAAGGAAAAGCACTACGGGTGTAAACTGAACACCTCTTCCCAGGTCTCGGTCCTTCATATGAATTTTAGTCGTGCCAAACCAAAAAGCTATCTGCAAAAAAAAAAGTTGTAAGAAGTAGCAACTGCAGGGATGTGCAAAGCATGGGAAAGAAAGGAATCAAAGATATCTCTCCAAGTTATCATTTTTGATGCCCAAGCATGAGCTTTGGTGAAGATATTGGTCAGCAGTCCAAGACAACTATTTGGATCTGCCAGAAAAAGGAGATTAAATATGAGAACTATGATGAAATATGCAATACATGCCAAGAGCCTAACAACTCCGGGTGAAGAGGGTGGATGTGTGTTCTTGGAAAGTGCAACTTCAAGTTTGACTCGCCTTGCTTTGTACCGTTCCCAAGGCACCCATTATAAACTGTACTGCAGCAGAGTAAATCTTTTCTTATATAACTACTTTAAACTGTGAAAAACTGGTTGCCTTGAAATAATGTAAACATAAATAAAGGGTTGAAAGCAACTGAATATGGACAACTTCAAAAGAGAAATTTCAGAAAGTCACTACCAATGTAAGAGACTTAGGCAGACTGGAATTGGGCTAAACTTTCCAGTGTTACCACAGAATTGTGCCACTTGAGGCATTTTGATCTGTGGTGGGTTGACACTATCTAGACACCTGGTGCCCACCAAAGCCACTCTATCACTTCCCTCCTCAGCTGGACAGAGGAGAGAAAATATAACAAAAAGCTTGCGGGTCAAGATAAGGATGGGGAGAGATTGTTCACTAATTACCATCACAGTCTAAACAGACTCAACTTGGGGAAACCAGTTTTATTATCAATCAAACCACAAAAAGGCAATGACAAATAAAACTAAATCTTGTAACACATTTCCCTACCCCTCTGATCTCCCCAAGTTCAGTTTCACTCCCAATTTTCTCTACCTCCTCCCTGACAGCGGTGCAGCAGTACAAGCAACCCAGGTTTCAGTCAGTACATCACAGATTGTCTCTGCTGGTCCTGCCTCCTCAGGGGGAGGACTCCTCACACTCTGCACCTGCTCCAGCATGGGCTCTTCCCACAGATCCTGCCACAGCCTGTGCATTGTGGGCTTTCCACAGGCGTCACAGCCTGCCTCGGGCACTCACCTGCTGTGGCTTGGGGCCTCACAGGGTCTGCAGGTGGGTCTGCACACCGGGGACAGATGTCTGACCATTTCAGCACCACCAGCTGTGGGGGAATCTCTGCTCCAGCGCCTGGAGCACCTCCTCCCTCTCCTCCACTGACCATGGTGTCTGCAGGGCTGTTCCTCTTACATGTTTTCTCTTTCTTCTGCTGCAGTTGCACAACAACCTTTTTGCATTCTTAAATAAATTATCCCATAGGCACTACCACTTTCGATGATGGGGTCAGCCTAGGAGCCAGCTAGAATTGTCTCTATTGGACACAAAAGAAACTTTCTAGAAGCTTCTCCCAGAAGCCACCCATGAAGAGCTCCCCTCCCCCTGTTACCAAAACCTTGCCACGCAAACCAAATACATGATTAAACAGTCATAACTTCTTTAGATTCTTAAGGCAACTGTTGTTTTGCTGGGCTGGTCTTGCCTCTGTCCCTGACCAACAGGCAGAAAAACAAGGAGTGAGGAAGAATGGGGCATGGGCAGTACCTATAGCAACTGCATGAAAATGCGGAAGAAAGCACGTCTCAATATGAATAATTCCTTGGTTCAATGTGATGAGTTTTCTTTGCATTCAGTGATGTAGCTTCAGTTTATCAAAAGTATAGAAAATTTTCTAATTTTTCAGGCACTTGCTTATGCATGTAGAAAGTAACATGTAACAGACATATAAGTAAGGTAAATTTGATCTTTTGCATAAGATTCACACCAACACCTTGTGTGGCGTTTGTTGAGTTTCTCCCTTCGCACACAGCAATGCAGCATAATCGGTATGGGGTTTACTTCAGCAAAAATAGCTATTCAGCAGTAGCTCTTGATACACTTCAAGGCCAGATAACACAGTCTGAAGGTCAAGTTCTGACTTCTTGAAGCCTAATTTATTCAAGAGGAGACTAAAGTACTAGAGCTAGAAAATGGGCAAGCACTTTCTTCAGTTGATGAAAAAACTGTTTTTTTTCCAAAGGATTTCTGCCCACAGAAGAGGATTATGATCAGAGTAGGGCACTAAACACTGCCAATTTCCTTGGTTACTGTATGAAGAATGTTAGATGTTCAAAGAAAGCAAGAAGAAACTGAAAAAAAACATATCAAAGATCTGTTCAAGAACTGAAGACAGAGAGGAGACAAAGTGCAACGTTAATTGTACCACTAAACCCTGTCAAACTATACAAAGGACAAGTAATGGCCAAGTGCATTAAACCACTGAGATTTTAAAGGACTTTTAAAAAGCTCAGTGCACTTAATACTCACCCTCTCATAGGCACATACATATATACATCTCTATCTACCCTCCATGGCAACTATGCAGCATAGTGCTTTACATTTTAAATTTCAAGACCATTGATGGTTTTGTGTACAAAACACTAGAAAATCTGATTGCTTGTAGAGACTGGAAACCCAAAGGATAGAAAAAAACTCCCTTTCCCTGCACGTACCTGAACCATAAGGACTGCTAAAGTTAGTTCCATTTTGATTTCATTTACACATGTGGGATCATTTTTGTACACAATAAAAAAAGAAGGAAGTTTTACTTGTTTCATGCTAGTCAAAGCAGGAACTACATCTGGTCAACCAATATATGATGACTGTACCAGAATCCATCTTTAAGTGCCTGCTTGAGTATAAGGAGTACATATTCAGTGCAAAAATTGGTCTAAAATTCTTTTCAAGAATAGTTTCAGATCTAAATTTATTTGGCCTACATCATAAAAAAGGGGAAGAGTGCTGCAATACCCTCCCTGGAGGAGGCTCTGTTTTTCTGGCTCTAAACCTTTATTCAATTTGTAACAAACTGCAGATAAAGACATAGCCTATCATGATGTTTTATCCTAGTAATTTATGTATAAGACATAATTCTGAACTGAATTTTCCAGTCACACCCATCCTAATGATTTACCTGTGATTATACCCATTACCTTCTCTCAGATCCCTCAATAATTCATTAAATATTCCATTTTAAATAAAGACTAAATTCAAAAATTTCACCTCAACCATCAGTTTTTCTGACCACTGCTCGTTAAGCCTTTAAAAGCCTTTACAGCCCACTCAAGTCCATCTCCCACTCCCTCCATCTCTAAAAAACCTCTCAGCTGTCTTCAGAACTTTGAAGGATGCTGCCCTTACATAACTGTATTATAGTAAAAATTTTATCAATGTATTATACAATCAGAAAATCCTAGAAAGGCTTGGGTTGGAAGGGACTTTAAAGATCATCTAGTTCCAGTCCTCCTGCCATGGGGACCTTCCACTAGACCAGACTGCTCAAAGCTCCAATCCAACCTGGTCTTGGATTATATTATTTATTATTGTATTTCTTTTATTTCTCTTACCATATGAAAGACAAAAAGGGCACTGGCATTGTTTTTGTATTCTTAAATTACTATTTTTCAAACTGTCCTTATAAAGAGATGTTTCCATACATGAATGCTTGGTCTGTATCCAGTAACTGTATAAAAGGTATCCATTTAATGACACCATTATCATGCCACTTAAAGTGCCTTATGTAAAATTCCTGGATTAGCACACTGGCCTTTCATCTCAGGGGTCCAAACGCAAAACTGAAAAATTACTTTCATGCTCTTAGCCTTGCAGACAGACATTACTAATTCTCAGTACAATTTGGCTTAAGTGACCATTTTTTCTTGGGGGAGGGATAAGTGTTGATTAAAGCAGCATGTGATTTTGGGCCAGAAAAATAGATGGAATAAAGATGCAAGAATATATTGAAATTTTCATGCCCAATCCTAGATCTGAGCAATCTAAAATCACATCTTCCTTTTGTCCTATTTCTTCCAATTAAAAGATACTATACAATCTCTTCAAGAATTGCTGGAAATTATTCACCTGCAATACATATTGACTTTGTACACAATGCTTTTGAACATCATCTGGCCTAGTGTGTTATGAAGTCCACAGCTGTTGTGGAAAAAAACTGCAAGTCTCTGTTTATACACCTTGCATACGACATCAAGTGCCTAAGTCTTCTCCATACCATGTAACAAATCGAATAGAATTGTGTTTATATTGAAGAAATCTTTGGTCTTTGTAAAACAATGTCTTGAATGCATTATAACCTTTCAAATCTAATTTTTAAGTACTTTTAGAGGAGTATGAAGTTATTCATACAAAAGATAAAATCATTTATTCTGAGTTGGATTAAGTATATGTCTAGTTGATACAAACTATAAATCTGGTTGTGATAGCACTCAATATACATAATTCCCCATGTTCATTAAGCATGTAATTTTCCCATCTGTGTTACAAGACCCCTTGAAACCTAAACAAGACTCAGTAGCTTTAGTTAAAAATATATTACTTGAGAACAAAACATATCAACTGTGATAAGTACTTCACATCAGACTTCAAAACAGAAAGTATAAAATAACTTTGGACAAAGTGTATTAGACATTTTGAATGAAAATGAGAAAACCTAAGTGCTCAAGAAGCTGGCAGAACAGATTAGCACATTGACAATGTAAAATTTTACTGTTTGTGAGATGGAAAAAGAAAGATTTGCAATTTTTGCAGTATTGTGATTAAACTAGACTTCTTACACAATTACCTATTCCATGAATTTAAGAAATAATGCTTTGTAATGACTGACGCACTAAAAGAGTATTTAATGAGCTAATACTTAAGTTTCTCTTAAATATGCACTGTTAATGTAAAAATCCTACTTTTCCAGGTCCTTCAAGGGCAACAAAAAGCAGAAACTACACTACTTTAATGCAAAGGTTCCAATGTCCACGAGCAACACAAACAAATTTACACATGCACATATGTCAGCCATCCCTCATCAGCATGGCTCTTTCCTGCCTACCTTCCTGCCTTCCCTTCCTCTGCTATTCTAGTTCTAGAAATTAAGGCATTGCTATAGAAATAACAAAGCCCCTTCTGTAGAAGGAAAAGATACTTTCAGAAGGAATTGTACATGCCTAGGTACAACCATCACAAGCCTTAACAAGTCTATAAAATTTGGCACACAGTGAGACCTCAGTGCGGACACATGCCTTCAAGAATTTTTTGAAACAGTGTGCAACCCAATATCTACCTACCTAAGGCAACACCCTATGCTGCTTCCTCCTTCTGCTTCCATTAATTTTATTTTGGGCTTACAAAGTGCACAGACAAAGAGAAGTAAAGCCAATAACTGTTGGCAGCTAATTTGATAACAGCATGAAAAAAAAAATGAGAGAGAATGTGCAGAAAATTATCTTACTGTGAATTTGTCAAAAAACTCTTGTATTTTCTCAGAGAATTATTATCTTTCAACATCAAAAAAAAAAAAATCAATCCACTGAAATATACACTACAGTTAAAACTGAGTTTCCCAGCCCTCTGAATGCTAGATTGAGTGAAGTTACACCTCTCCCCTCCCACACAGCACCAAGTACTGCTGTGTGCATACCACAGGAGTCTAACACAACTACACACTGCAAGAACAAAGACCTTCCTCTCCTAACGTACAATTAACAAAACCCAGACAAAAATAAAATAACTATGACAACTCAAGATCTGAGCTCTAAAGGGGTGTTAGGGGGAGGAAGACAGGACAGGAAGGTAACCACATGATTGAGAGGATGAGATCTGAGAAGTTAAACCACAATTTTTAAAGGAGTATTTTTGAGAAGTGTAACAGAGATATTGCAAATTGTTAGATAACACCATGCTAACACTGTGCACATCTTGCACATATCTAAATGTTAGAGTTTTTATACCAGAAAAATAATATATTATCATACTAGTAAGACAGCAGCATAATCTAATCTGTACCAATCAATCCCAATTATGCTTACAGGCTGCCCCTCCAACTCAAACAATGAAATAATATAAATGAATACCATTTATATCACAAATCAATAAAAGTTATGTATTTATATGCTTCTTTAGACCCACAGGACTAATGCCATAAATATATGCTGCATTCCACATAAACTGCTCATGAGAACCATTTAATACTGTAGCAATATTTCAGTGAACTTTCATTTTTCACAATGCTGGTACATTAAAAAGCCACTGACTAACAGAAGAGTCTATTAACAATGAGTTAAGCACATTATGCAGCAATGAGGTTTTGAAAAATATCTACACATTTACAAAATAAATCGAACTAATTAATAACTTACGACTTGTTTGAAATAACTTCTCATAAGTTAACACATCTGGCTCAGCAGAGAGTCATATTTCTGTACTTCATTTTCGTGTGTATTTTTAACTTCACAGATACCCCCAACGCATTGAGTTACACTAGGCAGTGTAATCCTGGTGCAATCCTAGTGCACACAGATGTAATCATTTTGCACTGCTTACACTTTTTATTGAGATAACAAATAAAGGCAAGCTACAGTGGCTATGGAAAAACACTGGACAGTGTCACCCTGGTTCCCAAAATACATGATGGGCCATCCACTATAAAGGCATTAGCCACAACAGGTCAGGAAAAGCACATTGTGTTTAAGGCTGATGCAAAACCTGTGGAAGCAGACTCCAGTAATCCTTTGTTAGGAACAGTATCATAGCCTTCAAAAGAGGCATATTTTAAAGCAATCATGACATTTTAAAAACTACATTAATCTCTAAGAAAAATAATTTCCTGCACAAAGTACAAAATTATAGTTACAGAGAAAAGAGCACCAGTAAAAAAATTCAATTGTGGACATATATATATTTATAAGCAAACATATTTCACATAATGAAATCAAAAATTTCTACATTTATCAGAAAAGAAACATTTTTATTACACTAGAGAAATTTATGAGAAGGTGAAAAAATAAATACAGCCCTGTTTAAACATTGTTATCAACCCATACTAATGTCAGAATTAAAAGACTGATTTAAATGTCATACCCTTTTCTGCAGAGTTATTGGCATAACTGCAGGCAATGTTACTCTTCTGGAAGACAAATTCATGTCTGCTTTTCACAGAACTTGCCAACCTTCATCCAGGTGATAACACGAAGCAGAACAAAGTAGTTAGCAATATTTCTTGAAACCTAATTCCTCATAACCTAAATATTGGAGAGTCAGCAGAAAGACTCAGGCTCTAGTAAATGTCATTCCATTTATGTGAATTCAGTCCTACTCAAAGCCAATGACAGAACACACTGGGGTAGGACAAAATAGAAATCCACCAACCAAAGAGCTTGAAAACTTGGGTTCTGTCCTTGGAAATGCCCACACTATCTCTGGCTATAAAAATAAGCAGAACATGCATTTCTATCACTCAGAGCTTTGTCTTTACTGTCAAAACAAAACCAAATCATTAAAGACTGCATTCTAACACCTCACACTGAGTGGTTACAGTCTTGGGGTTTTTCACTGGCTTTTTCCAGGGGAAAAAAATACTCTTCAGCCCTTCTGATCTTCGAGTTTCAGAGAAGTAACTGAGCACAAGAATAGATTTAATGAATTCATGGAGTTTAATTATATGATTCTTAACTACCTTTATTCAAAGCAGAAGCAAAACATCCCTTTTACTTTAAGTAATGCAATTACTACCTTTCCAACGCAACAAAGGCCTGAAATAATGACACATAATATGTTACAAGGAGTGACATTTAAGACTTTTTTATGAACCCAAGTTTTTGATCACCCCTATTCACATAATTATTTTATGTATCAAATATCTGCATAAAAAAATCTGTTTTCATTAACATGGTTTGACAAAGGAAATCTGGGTTTTTTCTTTCCTCCTTTGTCAAAAAAGGCAACATTTTGTATTGCTTAAATGATAAAGCAAGCTATAATTCTTTTTAAAGGTCTCATAATGCACTTAATAACAGAAATTCTTTTCTGCTTTTATGCAGCATGACTAAGCAAAATTCCTGTTGTAAACCAAATTATTAAACAGATGTTAGAACTCTGATATTGGGTATTTCTTTTATAACTCTTGACCAAGCAGTTCTTATCAGAAACATTGTTTTTAGTAGCTGAAGATTGCAGACATTTAAAAAAAATTATTTGTATTAAGCACTCATAGCTTCTTGAAGAATAACATGTCAGATATGCAGGCTGCTGTACTTCATAGGTAGTCACTGCAAGCATATTTTGATCATACACCTGATGTATAGGTCCTAAAAGTATTCAGGACTGAATTGGTAAATACTACAATAATCCATACTAAATTGCACTAGAACATATTTATAGGGTTTTTTTTTCCCCCCAGTGGAAATGAGCACACTCTGTATTAATCCCAAAGTATCTAGAAAAGAATCTAATCTCCAAGACATAAGAAACTGTACAATGACAAGTTAAAATAAACAATTTTATTTAATGGGATTTTCTGATTTGAGAGTTTTCCAGGTGGGAAATACATAACAAATATCTGGCACCACTGAGATACCTCAGAATCTATGAATTCAAAGCATCTCTTTTCACGCTAAATCACCCTTCTCAAATCCTAAAATCAGTAGTACTTAAATAAGTTCTGTTGATGAACAAGAGGAGCAAACACCATAAATACAAAAAATACAGCTCCCTCCAAAAACTAAAACCTGCATTGCACTGGCATTTTACCACCAGCTGTCAAATAGTAATAAAATACTGCCAAGGAATAGGAAGTAAAGATAAATATTTTCCTAAAATTTCAAAACCTGTTGTCCTTGATTGAGACACACAGGATGGAAAAAAACTAATAAGAAACTTACGCCAAGTCACAAAGAGAATTTCTTTAGAGACAGACATTTGATCCTCGTTGTTAGCTTTAAAACAAGAGCTTCTAATAAAACCATAAACCAATTAAAACACAGCATTATTATTAAACAACTCATTGCCTTGCCTCGTAATAAAGGTTCACTTTTAACTTTGACTCCTTTTACATTCAGTTTATAGCAGCAAGAGATCCATAGCAACTAATCTTTTAGGTTTAAGGTATTTATTTCATTTTATTTTTGTCCAACTCCAGTCCAAAATCTTTATGATTGTTTTGATAAAATAAAACAGTACTTCTGAGATCAAGTTTAAAGTGTTACTTACATAACATTTGGAATTAACATCCTTTTCTACCAGAGATAGCTATGATAAATGTCAAGTGTTTGCAATTAGTTTTTTACCTTTCAGGCACACAGTTTTTATTTCCTGTGGGAGCATGTTTTCAAAATTCTATAATATAGCTCCAAAATTTTGCTGTAAGAGCCAGAAAAAAACTTGTGAGCCCGATCCCACAGGCATTTAACTCAAGGAATATTAGACATGCACATAATTGCAGCACCAGGACAAAAACTCCCTCTACTCTTTTTCCCTCAGATCTTATGAAAAAACGTTTGGGTAATAGCAGCTGTAGAACTTGCAGCATTGCATTAGCGACTTCACTGGGAAAGAAACAAAAATAGCCCAAGCCATTTTTCCTTACCCCTGGGTACTGAAGGTCCTTGGCTCTTGAAAGCATGTGCAGCTTTTTGCTCTATGAATAAAATTGACCCATTTGTCTGCAAGGTGAAGCAAAGGCTTATTTTCCTCAGTGCAATTACCTGTGTTGCATCTTTTCCAATCACATGAACAGACCAGACCCATTCAGAAAGTAACCAAAAACTTAAGTGTTTCATTTGACTTGGTAATAAAAATCCAGTATTCAAATAATGATTAGGTTTTAAAAGTAAAGATTAAGTAATGTATGTACACTAGTGAAAGTAAACACGGTTGCATCCAAGAGTACTAAAAATAACATTAAGAAATATTTTCTTTTTTTATATTTCACAAACGCACATTTTAGAAAATAAATGGAATAAAACACAACTTCTAAGTGCAAGCCTTGTAGAATCACTTCACCATGTGAAAGTCAAGAGGAGTTCTATTGATAAATGTGAGATACAGAAAGACTTTGAAAGCCAAATATGCCTTCAGAGAAACATATGACCACTTTATTGTTTTTCCTACAGATAAAAGATTTTCCTTGTCCATGGCAGGTCTGCAAGGAATTTTGCTGGTGCTGGTAGACGGGAAGAAAATCAGATCCAGCTCACTTGCTGAAATGACTATGTTTATGCAGCTTTTCACTCCTATTTTTGTCACTAAGCTACCAGATACAGTTGTGAAAACATTGTGCAGATACTTTTTAGACACTTCAAAATACAAACCACTTCTACTTGCCACTTAAGAAAGCGTGACTAAATGGAGTGGGCAAGAATTGAAATGCCCTTAGTAAATTAGTAACTCCAATAAGGGTTTTAGAAGAACATATGGAATAGAGATCTCCTGCTAGAAGAGGAAGGTCAGTGATGTCCTTAAGGCACTGAATACGGAGTCACAAGAGCTGATCTATTCCTAGCTCGGCCAGACATAATGCAGGAATGTGAGCATTTATACGTAACAAGAACAAATCACACTCAGCTTTTGCTTCTGTAGATAAAAAAGAAAAATCCAGATAATATAAATCCAGTAAGGTTTATAAAAAATCTTGATGCTATTTTTTGTACTTGTCTTTGAGCTAAGGCAGTAGTTTATTACACAAGACCAAGGTAAATCAGGTAAGTTATTCATGGTGCTATTTGCCCTTCCTTGTGAGACCTCCTGTCTGCCTGGCACAGTCACTTTGTCTCTTTAGCAGAAGAGCCCTTTAATATGTGACCATAGAAACACACACAGCCTCGTTTTTGCACAGGTACATTTACATACACTTGACAAAAAACTACTTACTTTAAAACCACCCCACAAAACAGGTTTCAAAGTGATTGAGGTGCTGTTTTTTTCTGTTCATATAGTCCCTTCCACAAAGAAAACTAATAGGTCTTAGTCTTCACACAGAGCATACAGTACACCCTCCTGGAGGCTCAATAAGGACTGGTGCAGATGCAGTTGCACTAAAAGAGACTGTATTACCTGTAAAGCAACACAGACATCAAAATGTACCTAGAAAATTCACTAAGTATGAGCCACAAGGAACATAATGAAGCTTTCCATCCTTGCCAATTTTCCTGACAAACTGGGGAATCTTAAAGCATTGTTACACATGCTCCTTGCAAAGCTTTTCAGCTGCCTGTTTTTGTGATCAATAGGTTCAAGCCTGATAGAAAAGCACACTGATGAAGTTCTGTCAGATGAGTTATTTAAGAAAACCCTCTTATTGCATAGGCTTCCCTCTCACTACATAGCAATGAATTCTAGCAATTATGAGAATAAATTCTTGCAAACTTCCAGCCTGTTTCTCAACAGCTGATACCATTTCTGTGCCATTATCAAGAGCTTGCAGCTGTTCACAAACACCAAGTCTTAATGTAATCAGTAACAGGAGTTATCATAACATAACTAATATAAAAAGGCTATTTATAGCCCAAGAATGCTGTAATTGAAAAATCCCATTCTGATCACAGGACAATCTTGTGTATATTGATTTCCTGTGGATATAATAGCAAGTGAAGAAGCTAAAAGACAGAGCTACCAGTATGCAGTATAAGCATATCAGAAACAGGCAGGAACACCTCATCAGTATCCTAATTAGAAGCACAGGCACACAACTAAGATAACCGATATACGTTTCTCTCTTGGGACTTCAGTATTAAATATCAGGTACACTATTGGGCTAAAATATGAGCTGATTAGCTGCAAATGAATGTTCTGTGGCTTGAAACAGGAGAAAAGCAACTTCACATTGTTACTAGAGCAGAGGTCTAATTTCTTCTCCCTCTTAGTTTCTCCTCCCACAACTGCCCTTCTTGAAAGATTTTTGTTGGCCTGATTAGCTTTTTCTTTTTAAATATTCCCATTTGAGGTGACTCCCATCAGGACTATAACATGAGAGGCACGCTTAATACTCTGGCTTGAAATTCTCCCTTTCTGTTCATTCCCAAATCAAAAGCAGTCATAAAAATGTGAATGCCTTTAGAAGTAGCAGCTTTAAATATGCTGAAGACAAACACAGAGGACATGGGCATTGGTCAACTGTTATCTCCAACTTATTATTGCCAAATTTCACCACTTGCTAGAGATACAAGTGCCATCTTCTTCATAGGAATAAGCAACTGCTAGAAAAGTTTGGAAACTCTGAGCCCTGAAATCCCCAGCTGGAAGCTGTATCAGTTACTGCCTCTGCACACACACAAAAAGAGATCAGCATCCATTGCCTGGCCATTGGTGTTCCTGCTACACAAGCAGCAACAGACAGCTATTATCCTAAAGACTCTCATCTAAGTGATCTGCAGATGTTAAGACACAGATATAAGTCGTCCTCTACTACAGAGTGTGGTAAGAAGGGTGAGAGATCTCAGGGTTATTGACAGTTTCCATACATTTCTTATGCAAGGGAAACTGAAAGCAGAGAGTGAAGCAGAGGTAAGCATGATATCTGCAGGCACCTGAAAAAAAGTGAGGAGTTCTTTTCCTGTCCTAACAGTGACATCTCTAATTGATCCAGTTTTCATTACAACTCTAGCTTGATCTCCTAATTACACTTGTCACAGAGTAAAGATTACCACTGCAAAGAGTTAAAAAGAGCATGAAGCAAAAATCATGGGGGAACAACCATACTGTATTAGTGGCTCTGGAATGATCATGTGAAAGAACAAGTCCTCAGTTATCTATTTATCTATTGTAAATAGATTTTTTTTTTTTAAAAGAGTATTAAATTATTTTATCAAGGACAAATATTCAATACTATTCTACATGGATGATCAAGTTAATTCCACCTGGTGAAAACTGACCAGGTTCAAGAGTGGTCTTTATATGGAGGCATGCGGTTTTTTAACATAAAATCTAAATTGTACTTATTGTGTCAACCTTTATGCACAGAAGTAGGATGGGGATATGCTTCTCCTTGTTTCTATAGTTCTCAAGCTCTTATTTGAAAAGATAATAACTCTCAGAACATCAGAAATGCAGCAATTCAAGGATATGCTAAAAACTGCACCAAAACTCCTAGGAAAAACTGATATGAATTTGAGTTCCATTCTTCAGTTCATGTCCCAACACTAAACTAACAAAGTTTTATGATGATAAAATCATGAAAATTCAATCATCTTACACACTTTTTAGTGTTGTAAAATATATGGTAAAGTATCTCGTATTTTCTTCTTCTGTTGCACACCTTTTCATTCAAAAGGGGTTGTAAACCTTTATTAAGAATCATCTAAGTTGTCAACTTTACTAAACTTGTATAATGTAAGTGATTTAACTATTAATAATTGACTATCCTAGTCTCATTCAATGCAACTATAAACTGCTTATAATATAAAAATAGCAGTAGCTGATATAACACTGGTGTTTAAAATACTGGGCAATGACACACCAAAAGTAGACCAGAAAAGAACAACAGAAGTTTTATAAGACCAGAAAAACACTGAGGAAAACAAAATGGAGAAAAAAAAACCCCACAAAAATACTTAAAGCTTCATCTAATTTTTATGACTATTACTAAACACTATTCTGATTAATCTAGACTGTGTGTCCCAGGAAGTCAGAGGGGACTGTCTATCTCTTCTGATCAAAGACAGTTCAGACAATGGTCCATAAAAGGAAGATGCCAGTAGTGTTCTGCTGTTACAATACTGACCTCATGCATGCTTTCCTTAACACAGCATCACTTACTGACAATGCCACCACTGAGAAGAAACCTCAAAAAAGATCTATCAATAAAATATTTCTTTAATCACTGATCTGTCTATGGCAGGTATGGAGTGGCTACAAAATGACCCAAACTTTCCAGCTCTCCAGTCTAACCCTAAATAAAAGCATCCATCCCTAGGAGCAATTATAAATAAAAACTGTGTTAGTATCCATCACATCTCATTTCCTTCTGAAAATTATGAGGATTCAAGCTCCATTCACAAGAATTTAATTTTTTAATGTCAAATTCAATAAAACTGAATTATCACAAGTGACTCAGCAGCCTAAGAGAGTTCCCTGCAGTTTCACCTGGCTTTAACTGACAAGTCTTGTATATTCAAAGAAGTTGATAATGTTTGAATCATCATTTGCTCTAGACACAGAGACACGACAGGGCCAAAACACCAGGTAGTCAACGCAGAATCCAAGAGATAAATATTAATGGTTCACTTCTTGGAAAAATCAAGGTTTCCAAATTTACAGAGGTTTTCCTAGACAAGCTATTAGATCTACTGCAACATCACAGAAGGTTTCTTGTTCAAAATAGAACTTCCCAAATAGCACAGAAGAGGCAGTTTCCTGTATTCAGAAAATGGGCCTAAAAGAAAAGATAAGCAGCTTCAGGTTTTACTTTTAGGCTGATGAATCCAAAACAATCAAAATCCAAAGGATTGTTAAAACCATTCCAGTCTGACAAACACTGGCAATATGTCTACCAAAATCTTTGACAGTACTGATGACGTTTTTTGATTTTATACAAGTAAAAACTGAAAGCCTAACACCTTCCTGATGTTACAAATTAAGCAAAAAGCTTGCAGAGGCAGTATCTTAGTAACCACAAAAGGTACTTGTTTTCTTGCCTATTAGAATGGGGGGGAAAATGCTATTTTTGTCAGTTAGAATGTTTACAGTCTTAATGTTTACAGTCTTTGAGTTGTTTTTGGACAGTAACAAAGTGAAAGGAAACACTGATGGGAAGTTTGACAGAAAGCAACTAATTTCAATGTAAAGAAGATAAAGTAAAATACAAAAAGAAACAAACAGATGATTATTCTGAAGTTTCCCAGACTGATACATCACACAGCTTGTGACAGGGCACCTCCAGTATAAACCAGGCAATATTCCTCATTGCTAAAACAACAAAACTGTTCAACCTTGCCTCCTGATTTTTACCTTTGTAGACAAGTGACTGTCACAGTGTTAAGATGACTGGTCAAAGTACAAAGGTACCTGCGTAAAAATAGCAAGTTTCAATAGGGCTCTAAATAATTCCAATCTACTGTAATATCAATAAATCTTTCCTTGGTAGGCAGGTACAACCATATTAATGAAGAACAGAGCCCAGGAACTGGAGCACACCATGAAAATAAACATCGCAAAAAGGAATCCAACTGAATCCTTATGTTAGAGACTTCATTGAGCTCTTTAAGTCAGTCCTGTACAAAATGTTTTTACTGTTAATCTATAAACTGGTTGGAAGGACTTTTTCCTTTCCCTTCTGACTTTAAAATAATAAGTCTTTTTTGTGTAATTTAAGGGAAAGCCATGGGGAAAACCGATATATGTTTGGAGGTGTAAAGAAGAAAATATTTGAGAATTGATAAAGGAGGACGTGTGTAATTGTCTCCAGCTTGGAAGGAAATCTGGTAAGAAACACACAGACTGGAATTACACAGTAAATTCAATTCAAAAGATGTCACAACCCTTGGAAATTGATTGGAAATTGATGAATCACTGCATTTCAAAAAAAACCCTTTTTGTTTTTGCACTGTTTGAAAGTCAAGAGTAAACAGATATTTCAGACAAAAAATCTGTAATGAAAACATTTAAGTACCAAAGACTTAGCCCTGTATGTCTGCTAGTAGAATTATATGCAGTTTTGGAGAATATATCCAAGCAGATACATTAGAAGATCCTGAATTATAGATGTAAAAAAAAAAAAAAAAAAATGGTGCTCCAATTACAACAGTCAATGCTCAATAGTATTTATAAACTTAGAACAGTACACATTTTAAAAAAATCTGCTCTTAAACATAAAGTTCCTGTTGGCTCTTCTTTGTCAAAGAGCTTTACATTAAAACCTTTATGAATACAAAAAGCAAAGTCAATTCCACTACAATCACATGTATTTGAGGTCTCCATACAACTGATTTCCTGGAAAGAACATTGTAGGAGTATATTTGGATTCTACGCGATAAAAATATCTACTTGTTTAGAACATCAAGAAAGACAAAAGAGGCAAGGTAAAATTTCCGATTTTCTTCACCTTGAGACTTACTTGAGTTTTATTTTTGCACTTCTAATTTAATTTAAAGAAACAAGGCACTAATTACCTTGAACTACTTTTGTCATGAAACACTTTTTGGCTTATCCTTGAGTAGGGCAAGAACTGACACTGCAGTGAAATATTCAGGTTTTGTCTTCAGAAAGCAAAAAAACCTAAGCTTCCATAAAGCTACAGTAAGCTCTTCTTAGTTCATTTTACCAAAGACAACAAGAACAGAATAAGTTTTCTTACAATTCATACTTTTCCCTACTAATATTTATTTTAATCATAATTAAAGCCAGAAGTGCAGTGTTTCATATTTTCAGTTCCTTGTAATTTCTTAGAGAACACAAGCTTTGAGGCACAATTAGATTTTCCATGCAAGTTCATAGACTCCACCTAAAAGCAGCAGATGCTTGATTCCTCAGAGGAAGGCAACATTTCCCACCATCCACCAAACTGACCACACTGTGTTGGACATGAGGGCAAAGACGGGTTTTTTTGCCTAATCAGATAAAATTCTACCACCCTGAAACATGAAATTCAGTTTATCTGAACACATTTCATAGAATCAGAGAATGACCCAGTTTGGAAGATACCTTTACAGTCACCCAGTCCAACCATCAACCCAAGCACCACCCCTGTAACCCCTAAAACACTAAATCATCACCCAGCACCAGGTGCAGATGCCTCTGAAACAGGAATGGTGACTCCACTACCCACTGGGCAACTTACTCTGATGCCTGACCACCCTAACAGTAAAAACATTCTTCAGTTATCTAATCTGAATTTGCCCTGCCTCAGCTTAAGAACACTTCCATGTGTTCTCTCACTGCAGGCACCGTAGTAGAGACCAGCCCCAACCTCACCCCAATCTCTTTTCAAGGAACTGTAAAGAGCAATGAGGTCCCTGCTCCTGAGACTCCTTGTGACTAACCAAGGCCAGCTCCCTCAGCCACTCTTCACAAGATACATTCTCTAGTCCTTTCATGGGCCTTGTTGCCCTTCACTGGACACTCTCCAGTTTCTCCAAATTCTTTTTCCAAGAGAGGAGCCCAGAAATGAAAACAGCACTCAAGGTGAGGCCTCACCAGTCCCTGGCCCTGCAGGAGCCACTATTCCTGATACAGGCCAGGATGCCCTTGACCTTCCTGGCCATCTGGGCACACACTGGCTCGTGGTCAGCTGCTGCCAACCAGTATCCCAGGGCCTTTTCTGCTGCGCCACTTCCCAGCCACTCTGCCCCCAGCCTGCAGCACTGCATGGGGCTGTTGTATCCCAAGTGCAGGACCAGCAGTTGCTCATGTTGAACCTTGTGCCCCTGGTCTGGCCCATCCATCCAGCCTGTCCAGGTTCCTCCACAGGGCCTTCCTGCCCTCCAGCAGATCAAAATCTGACCCAACTTCCCACGGTCTTTGAATTTGCTAATGGTAGCTCAATGCCCTCATTCAGACATCAGTTAGGATGTTACACAAGACCAGGCCCAACACTGATGCCTGGGGGACACCTCTAGTGACCGGACACCTGTGCTGGATGCAGCAGCACAATTGTACAATTCACCATCACTCTCTGGGCCTGGCCCTGTGGACAGTTCCCAGCCCAGGGAAGAGTGCACTTGTCCAAGCTGTGGGCTGCCAGCTTTTCTGCATTTTTTCAGTGAAAGGGTTGTCAAGCACTGGAACAGGCTGTCCAGGGAGGCGGTAGAGTCACCATCCCTGGCAGGGCTCAAGACACTAATGGACATGGCACTTGGTGCTATGGTTAATCTAATATGGTGGTGTTCAGTCAAAGGTTGACCCTTTGAACGTCTTAGAAGTCTTTTCCCAAACTTAATGATTCTGTGATTCAAAGATATAACACAAAACTCTTCCAAACTGCAAGAGGAGAAAAAGAGATGGACAGCTGTGTTGGTGAGGCAGACCAAATCATGTTCAGAGACAGGGACATACCACTCCCCAAGCACAGAGGCAAATCACTATTCTGCTACATGGCTTTTACCAATTTGCTTTTATAAACTTATTTTCAGTGAGTCAACCCCACAAACATGCTGTTCAAGCAGCATGTTCAACGTTTTGAGAAGCTTATAATAAAAGATCATTAGAAGACAGTAAGAATTTCAGCTTAGAAAAACAAGAATTCAAAATAACGTTAATAATCTATTTAGAAGTAGAAAGATTTCAGATGTCACAGGTGCTATGAATAAAAGAGCAGATATTCATGACAACTTCTTTCTTCTACAGAAGCAGAAAATCTTTTTCGGAGAGAAAAACAAGACAGAAGAGGCATCTTTTCTTTTTTTTTTTTTTTAGAAACACCCATTTTGATAATAGTTATCTACAAGACATAAGTAGAAATTTACTCTGCAATTTTCCTGCCCTATGCTTGAAATTAAACGCAGAGAAGAAAAAGAAACTAAATCAAAAGCAAGCAATCTAAAAGAAGAATCACTGAAAACATATGTAGATCATCAGAGGAGAAAGAATTCTGGCAGCTGTCAACGCTATGCACAAAAAAAATTCTTAAGAGTAGCTGGTTTCTCTTAAGAGTTAGTGAACTATCAAAATGTAACAGTAATATTAATGAATTTTTGGTATACAGATACATATTTGCACACAGAGCTGCTATAGAGTTGACAAAATAAGGACAGGGGGTGGAAATACAACATTTCCAAGCACAGTTCCACAGCCACCTGTGTGGCAAGTCAAAGTCACAGCCAGTTCACTTCTCTTTGCACACCTGCTTAGTAATTTTAAACCTGAGTGATTTTTTTAACCTATTAGAAGACTTCAACCTGAATTTCAAAGATAAAAGTTTAATTTGACCATTGTCATTTTGGCCTTCAATAATTTTAGATGAAGAATGCAGGAACAGTTGTGCTGAGTCTGAAAAATGGTCTGCTTGGCCTAGTATAATTTCTCCTTATAATTTCTCCTGTTTGTGGCAGTGGCCATAAACAGACACCTAGGGGACACAAATTATAGTCTTGTTAAAATGACTCCACAAAAGTAACAGGAATATTTCTCTCCATTTTTCTGGTAGCTGAAAAACAGGTCAAGCCCTCCAACAGACACCAGCATTATGCTAGCTCACTTCTGTCAAGAAACCAGTTGTTCTTGTTCCTGCTTTTACCAGAAGAAGCACTACATTCTTAAATAAAAATCCAGGAGAAATGGAAGGACTGTGAGCAGAAATCATCACAAGAAGTACAAATGAACCTTTAGGAAGAAGCAGAAGTAAAGTCAGTGAAGATATGAGCTTCAATTTCTGGAAGACTGAAGCTGATTTAACCAATCAAACCTGTCAGTAATGTTAAGTATGCCTGGCCACAAAAGCAGTTGACCTTTGTGTGTTAATTATGCTTCCCAATTTCAAGTCCAAAGATTACCACAATGACTGCGATTTAGGCCTGCAACTAATTTAAACTATCTTTTTAAAAATGTGACTTTTAGTCCTTTTGTTCTTAAAGACAGTATTACCAATTCAATGTTTTTCTTGCCTCTGCAGAGACAGTCAATGCTTCCACCTTGCCCAAGAAGAGGAAACTAGAACAGTTTTATCCCACTGTGGTCAGATGCACAACATTCAGATGGACGCTGGCCAGAATGCATCAGATTAGTATTGCTATTGCAGGATAAATACTAAAAGCAGTAAAAGTAGTCCAGAAAAACACCATAACTTACAGAGAGACACCATGGTGGACATGCAAAACAGGGCAAGATCGAATCAGGGCAGCTTCCCAGACACATATATGTTTTTCACTGGAGAAGGGAGGAAAAGGTTCCTCCTTAGGGTACTAGTTACAACTTGGCTAACAAAGTTCTCTGGTAGGTGCACAGAAAGAGCTGTTGCAGTTAGCTTCAGAAAAGTCAATACAACTACAAGAAACTTCAACTTCCAGGCATATTCTTCATGCAAATCTAAAAAGCGGAATAACCATTAAGGTTAAGTTCGTACACCTCCAATATCACCCTTAAAACTGTTGAAAGAAGGATCATGCAGACCACCAAAACACAGAGTGCGAAGGAGGGAGCAATCTTAATCCCACAGATGTTCCTCGTCAGAACTCTTTCCATTCTCAAGAAGAGCAGAGAGAATGAGACAGGTAAGATTTCAAAGACTGAAACTCATCTTCGACACCAGGAATCCCCAACAACTGGAAACTCTGTCTGAACAGTAGGGCCAGGTCTTTCTGCCCACTCAGATCTTCCCCTGGCTTACAGGTTAAGGTCTTTATGAAAATATAGTAACATCAGCCACACACAGATGTACACACATGCATGTAACGTATAGCCAGGTACACAGCATCTGCTCCTTCCCCATTCATTTAAGTTTTTCCCATTATCCTGGCAAAATCAGAACTTTAGAAAAGCTGTTCAGTGACTGTTAAAACCCTCTGTTCTGTAACACTGATGACAGTAATTGGAGGTGGGGAGGAAGGGAAAAATGAAATTAACTTCTCATTTAAGGACATAAAGTACTGCCTGCCTGCCCCTGGTTCCACTTAAATTGATAAATCTGCAGAGCCACACATACACTCTGTGAAAGAACAGTCATGTCTTAAGTCACAGATTCCAAAACCTCATTTTCTACAATCATTGATGACCTACAGAAAAAATTTCACCAAATTACAGAAATATGAACACCTCTATTTTAATAAAATAATTTAATAGATAATTGAGCTTTTCCTCAAGATTTCATTTAACCAATTTAGGAACTGTCAAACAATAATTTATAAATCTTACCTGCTTTTTTCTTGAAGTTGCCTTGGGCAACAGACTGGCTGACAAAACTGATGCAAACGGCGAGCAACACAGCTCAGGAAAAGGATTTGGAATCGATGGCTTCTCCAAAATACTGTCACCTTTCTTTTTTCTCCTATTTCAACAGAATACATAATATCAAGCAATAATTGTAACAGCTGCTGTTGAAATTGCAATATCCAACCACAATATATTAACTACTGAGGCACTAATACCACGATGCTTCCTGGTTGCAGCAATTAGCTTTCTTTTTTGGAGTTATTTTATTTAATCAGTAGGCTGAATATATTAACATACAGTGCCTAACACTACTTGAAAGCAATCCAAGTACTCAGCTCTGAATATAAAGTTGTTTGAACATGCGTAAGTCTTTGCAGAGTAAGAGCAGAGATATATTTATATTGGCTTCTAAGGACATTAGTAAATATTTTGTTGTCCCTGTGTTTATGCCATTCCCTATGTACACATATTACAAGAGTAGATGCATGTAACTTCTCAGCAAAACTTTCCAAGTACGCCACAACAGTATTTTAAACAAATGGAAACTTTTTTTAACCAGAATCTAATCAAAGTGACTGACAAGAGAAAATAGTGCAAAGCAATCCATTCATTTCTGTTTTCAGTTAGTTTTGTATTGGCATCTCTGCAGCTCCATCATAAAATGAATGTCTCAGTTGTTGCTGTCTGCTGAAACAGACAGGATTGTGTCAGAAGTACCACCAGCCAGCATTTGCAGGAGCAGGGAAGGTAATCACCACTGTACTTGCCTAAGAGCTCAGTTATGCACGGGTTTAAAGTATCACATTAATAATGTGGTTGTTTAGACTGCTGTGTACATTACAGTGCATGGTTTTCTCACATAAAATATTGAAGAGCACTTTGTCTACTTGATTTCATCTGAAAACCTGCACCCAAAGCACCTGATGTATTTGCATCTGCCAACATAATAAAAGAGTTTTCTACATGTGTGAGTTAATGCCCCCAAGCTTCATATTTAACTTTATTACCTTCTTTATTATCATTCCAGATTTCATATTTTAATTAGCACAAAGTGGGGAAAACCATCAGAATAAGGTTGCAAAACGGAATGAAGATCCTTCACTTAGGGAAAATCCTCACCAAACTGGTGAGGATTCATTTGAAGTGATATTTTGCTTTAGGAGGAGCAAAAAAATCCTGTATTGCAGTATTTTAAGATTTTGTAAACTTCAGTCTACCGAAACTCATCAGATGCTTCATTAAAAACCCAGCTCATAGCTTCCTTTACTAAGAATAGAGACCAATGCCTTTAAGAAGAGCCTGAGAGGTAACAAACGGGGTGCACACCGCTGACAGCGGCACTGCTCCCGGGGAAGCGGTTTTATCTCACCAACACTCTCAGAAAGACACTGCAGGGATAAAGTAGCTGCTGGCTCAGCCTGACAAGGCAGGCTCGGCACTGCCGGCTCCTTTCACCTCAGGCTGACAAACCTCAAAAATATAAAGGGAGGTGGGGGGTGGGACACGCACGCATCCGCAGCGGCGGAAAGTGTCTGCAGGGCCGGGAAACAACTTTTGAGCTCCGGGGAAGCGCGGGCCGGTCCAGAGCCAGGCCGCCCCCCTCCTGCGCTTCGCCCCCTCCCCAGGCCGCCGCACCCCGGCCCCGCCAGCCCCGCGTCCCGCCCGCAGGGCGCCGCCCGCCCCTCGACGGCAGCGGCGGCCCTCGAGGGAGCGGCAGGGCGGCGGCGCCCGCCGGGCTCCGGCCTTACCTGTCGGGGGGCGAGGGCGGCGGGTCCCGCCCGGGGGGCCAGGGGAGCGGGCGGGGGGAGCCGCGGGGGCCGCCGCCAGCGGGCTCCGCCGCCCGCCCTGCGCCGGGCGCACCGGGCAGCGGGGCGGCCATCGGCGGCGGCGACGTCCTGGCGGGGCGGCACGGCGGCGAGCGGCCCCGGCGCTGCCGGGCGGAGGCTGCTCTCGCTCCCGCTGCGGAGGAGGGGGAGGCGACGGGGAGCGGGGGGAAGCGCCGCCCGGGCGGCACCGAGCGCCTTCCCCGGCACACGTGCGAGGGCGGCGGCGGCGGCGGGGGGCGGGCGGCCGCCGGCTCCGCGCTGCGACGGGGAGGCAGCGCGGGGCGGGCGGGGGCCGAGCGGTGCCCTTCGGCTGCTCCGGCAGGCCGGGCGGCGGAGCAGGGCGGGCCCGGCAGGTGCGCGGGCCCGGGACCCGAGGCCGCGGCGTGACCCGGCGGAGCCGGGGGCGGTGGGGCCCCGCCGAGCGGGCCCGGCCCCGGTCACGGCTCACCCTGAGCCTCTGCGCCTTGGGCCGAGGGGGGCACCGCGGGCAGCGCGGCCCCGGCATGGCCCGGGACCTCCTGCCCCGCGCCGGGCAGCGGGCTCCAGCCGCACGCAGCCGGACCGGCCTGACAGCCGCGACTCAGAGCCTGGCAAATCATTAACTGAACTGACACATCCCTCTGGGCATCGGGGATTTATGGACATGCCTTGGAGAAATAGGGAATGACCGAGGCCGGGGAACAGACCCGTCACCTTGTGCCAGAAAAGCGGCTCGTGAGGAGGCTGGGCTCCGGGCTGGGCCCAGCACCCACATCCAGCACAGCCTGGAGCACAGTGGATTGTGAAAAGGTTTTCCCTCGTGCCCAGGGCTGCTCCACAACAGCCTGATCCTGCTCTGTTCTGTACACAAATCCCTCTGTGGCAATTCCATGGCCGTCCTTATCAGCGTTCGTCCGATTTCAAAATAAAAAATCCCCCTTGCTGTATGAAGAACAGTTTGATGGCACGAAGCAGAGTGGGTAGTACTGTTTAGGTCAGTCAATCCGATAGTCAAAAACTAAAAGCCCCTGGTGAAGACAGCACCATATAGAAACCCTCTGACTGTCCTTGGCATGGTCAGGGGCAGTAACTGAGATGTGAGACTGGTAAAAATGTAGAATGTTTTGAGGCAATCCTTTGCTGTTTTCCTGAATCCGCTGAAAAAATCATCACAAGCCAAGATTTCAATTCTGGAGAAAGATTTTTGTGTCATAGAAGCAATATTTGCAGTTTTCATTTTGGCTGAGTCACAGATGATTTTGCAGGACATTCATTTTCAATGAAATGAAGGATTCCTTGTCCTCTGAACAGCTCATTCTGTTACACTTACAGCAGAAGTCGAAGTCTGAGTTGATTAACAGTTCTTATATACAAAGTCTGGCAAATATATCAGGAATTTTATAGTGTCAGGATAATTGACTGGATTTGCTTGTTTCTTGTGAGCAGCTATCCTTTTGTAAAACTGCAGAGACCAGGCCACTGGGGTTTTTTTCCTAGTTGATTCACAGGCATAACTGTGACATGTTAAACCTCATTGTCTTCAGAAGAATAGAAGGCAGGACAAATGGCATAGGTGCTCTAGGTAGAAGACTGAGACTGGAAAGAGATAAAAACCTGCAAGTGGCAATTGTATGCTGATATTCATCAGCATTTAAAAACTTCAGCCACAAAAAGAAAATATATTTTGATTTTTCACCTATTCTGTGCAATGTGTTACAGAACTGCAACCTGACATACAGGGTGTGGTTTTGTGTCTTTGGCTTAGTTATGTAATAGTTTAAAATGCCAGGCAAATAAAAACCACAATTAGAATGAATAACAGCAAACAAATACTTTATTTTTCAAAATAACTTTGGTGGTAATCTAATTAGTTATGACAGCAGCAAGGCCACTTCTAGAAAAAATCCATAAAAATGACATGCTATTATAATTTCACTTGCATGTTGTAAGAAACAAATTTAGTTAAATTGTTTTTTTACATATCGCATAGTCTGTCCTGATGCTTGCTACTGTCGGTGCTTTCTCTGGGAATAGCATTGCATGAGGGAAATGCAGTCAGTGGAATACTGAGGCACAGAAGGACCTATGTGACTGTTCCAGCATGAGAATGTGAAGCTGAAGGTTCTCCTGCCTTACTGTCTCTCTCTGCAAACAACTGTAAGAATACAAATGGTTTCATGAGCTGGGCTAAAGATATCTGAGAGCATTTGACCTAGAATCTGTTCAAGTGTAACCTTTTTTAACTCCTTCTTTGAACAAGTACAAACCCAGTAATCTCTGAACAGTTAATAGTTGATATTAAAAGACTGGCAGATTTCTGCTGAGACCCAACACCAAAACATTTGTTGAGCTTTGTGACTTGGTTTCCTTTTCATCATAAATACACTTAAGCTGCCTAGTGTGGTTTTTTGATAATTGCCATGGTTATGCAGCACAGTTGTTCTTGTAAGTTTTGCCGTTTCCCAGTGTCCTGGGTTGGCTATATGATGCTGGTATCCCCAGTTGTCTGCTCTGTTTATGTCGGATAATAAGTTTTACACCTTTAAGACTGGTTCTGAGAGCAAAGCGAGGAGAGAAGACTAAACTAAATTTCTGTGTATTCTTCAATACTCAACTCAGTAGACTTATTCCCTGTCTTTTAATTTTTACCTTTCTTAGTCATAATCACATGCAGGTGTTTATCAAGTAAAATTAAAATATATATTGAGAAAAATTGCAACAGATTCAAGCTATTCAGTATGCACCCTACTTCCAGAAAATCAAGCTCTCCAGTTTTCAAAAGCCTGTATGCTATTTAGAATCACAACACTTGATTAATGTCACAAAATTATGCCTTTAATTAGAGTAAACTCAATTATTACTGACAAAGTGGAGGTTCAAAAAATCCAAACTACCTCTGATTATCTTCGAAAACTGTAGAAGATTTTTGTGGGTTTTTTTTGTCCCCTTCCACACATCCTCCCTTGCTTTTATCAAAATACTCACAATATATATATAATAGTTTTATCACAAAAAGCTTCACTGCGCTGAGAGAGCCAACAGCCTACCTTTACACCATCATTTGTCTTAGCTGCAGTAGTAGAAAAAGGAATTATTTCTATTCAAGTACTAGATTGAAGCCACAGAAATAGCTCTTTTTTCCAGTGCAAGGCTACAACTAGGCATGTCTTGTCTCCCCACACACTTTCTCCAAAAGCCCCCCAAAATAAATTGCCTCATCAGTATTGCTGAGGATCACCCTAAGAATACAGGGGATCACCCTAAGAAAAAAGTAATTTGTTCAGTAAAAAGGCATGCACCAATTCATGTGTATTTATTATCTCAATGGACTTAAAATGTGTTGAACAAATGAACCTCATACAATGAGATGTGCATTCTAGCTCTTTCTTGAACTTTTCAAAAGCCCATTTATAACTTTGAAAATGGGCTCAAGTACTTCATGAGAGCCAAATTTATCCAGTGACCACAAGTGGAGATACCACTAGCTAACTTCCTGGCAGTAGTGCATATGTCTTTGAAAATTATCTGTGGTTGAATGTTTTGTGAGGAGTCTTCCCTATTATTACAGCTTTAATTGAATGTTAAGTTTACAGTTATTGTTAAAATGTGTATCTTTTATTGCAGGTAAGGAAAAGGTTCCAAGGGATTAAATCACCAGTACCACCGGTCTCAGTCATTTCCCCAAACTGCTTTTCAACCTTATCTGAAACTCAGCATACACAAACCACAGCAGAGTAAAAATCCAGTGTTTCCCCTGACTACATTCCCTTTTTCTGCACTTACTATCAAGAAGCAGATTTGCACTTGTTTTCTGTTGTTGTTTGGTTTTGGACTTTCTTTATCAATTGAAAAGCATGATTACTTTAGTATACTTTTGTAACAAACTTGCGTAGAGAGATGGATTTTATTGCCAGCTTTGACAACACTGTTTGCAATTTCAATAGCAAGTTCTGTGATTCCCTGTGATAGCTCTGTCAGAACATCCCCCTGATGGAATTTTGCGTTAAACTGTAACACAAGATTGAAATGAAATCCTGTGCAGGTTTTTTTAGAATAAGAATGATACCCTTCAAATCTATCAAATTAAATCAAATCAAGAGCTTGTGATTTCTGAAATGTTGTTGTAGCCAAGAGCAGATAATGAGGTTCAGGGCAGGGTTGACTGAGTGGCATGTAGTGCTTGTGAGCTGCAGGTCAGACATGTGACATGCTGGCTTCTGCTCCCTCGCACTGGGGCTGCATGAAATCAGTCACACAGAACGTCTGTAATAAACAATGCATTAGGTGATGCAATCTGCACTGGCCAACCTTGAACTGAGGCCTAAAGTTCCTTCCTAGAGAGAACTGTAATAGCACAGGGTGAGTGTTGCATACGCGGGGGTTACAGTGGCTACATCTGCATCTAATGGTGGCTGGAGGCGGTGCACTCCCTTCCAGAAATAGCTGCAGCAGTGTATTGTGTGCTTCATCTGTCCATAACTACCCCCTAGCACCACAACAGCTACTGAACTAGATGTAATCTTCTGGAAGGGAATTGACAAGTGGATGACTTTAAACATCACATAAATTATTAACCATTTAGATAAATTAAACAGCTGATGTTTCACAACAGCAGAGTACGGCTGATACTTTTTACAGCCCAATTACACAAAAAATGTAATTTCTGACCTCACATGCCTTCAGAGTACTGCACAAAAACATGTAATTATTATGGAAGGAAAGGTTGCAGGCAACTGTGCTATCTAGTATTCCATGTGTTTATCCAGCACATAGAAGTTTAGTTTCCGTAATGTGAGTTGTTGGGAAATCAGATTAGAGATCCTTTAACACTAGTCATTTTGTAGAGTGGGAAACAACATGCAAGCATTAAAAAAAAAAGCTAACCTAAACTAAAACAACAAAAAACCCCAACCTCCCAAACAAACCCAAACCAACCACAAAAAAGATAAAAACAAGAAATGTAGAGCTAAAATGACTTTTCATAAACAGCCACACCACTCATAAGTCTCAGCCATTTCTGAGCTGCTGCCAAGGACACTGAAACAGTAGAACCAGACAAAGCACAGTAAGAGTCTCCAGATACATGCAAAAAGGAAGGCAAATGTAAACTTCTTTTGGTCTTAAAGAAACAACATACCTGGTCAGACTCACAGCCACTTTTTGTTATTAGAGTACAAGGCTGAAAGACATAATGAATTCTGGTTTTGGAATGATTGATGTAAAGAGATTTGTTTGCCTAAATGCAGACATTTCATATGAATTTAGATCCCTATTCTACCATGCCCTAAGATGGCACAGATTTCCTGTTCAGCCTATGTCACACAGGTCTGTCTTGTGGGGATGTTTCAGGTATCACTGGGTATTAAATATGTCACCGGTCACTTGTATTTAGTGCCTAAACTTCACTCATATTGTTTCTTTTCTGCTTCTGTAACATGCAGCTTGCAAAAAACTAGCCGTGGCTTTAAGAAACAAAGTCTAGGAACATCAGACATACTGCAGTGTGAAACTGGATTTTGAAATCTTTCATCAGATCCAAGGGGATTTTCTCTAATTCTGGGAACAGTAAGAAATTTGAAATGTGTTCATATGCATATCAGCATACATGTGAGAGAAGGAGGAATTTTTCTCTCCAAAATCACTGGAATAATCTAGCCCATATTTGCACCCCCAAATTTGCACCAGCCCTGGTTGAGCAAAGCAATTTCCAAATCAATCTACCTGTGCATGTGCAATTTAGAATGCCTTGAAAATGGGCTCTGAAACGGAAAGCTCTGCTGAACCCTGATGATGGAGTCATTATGTTTCTGCCAAATGACAGAAACCAAACAAATGCTCATCAGTCCAGCTGGAATTCTGGAGGTAGTGCCACTGTATGATAACAGACCTGCCACCATTTTAATACATCACCTGGTAGGACATTTAGCACTCTTTGGAATGAATTAATCACACAGAGAAGGTCATTTTCTCTGTCTCAAGAGTTATTCCAAGAAATCTATATTCAGGAAATGAGATATTCAACAAACCTTTGAAAAACCAACCTACCGTTCATATTTTAAAAGCATTGTGCTGACTACTTGAAGTTATTATATTAAAAGGTTATTAATGCAAATCTCTGTAATTCAGGAACCCTATCTAACAATGCCAATCTCAGCACTTATTACAGACCTAATTATCACAACATCAGTGCACCTAACATTTTAATGTATTTATTCCCTTCATGCGGATGAGTAAGTGTTTGCATCTTTATGTGCCTGAACAGGTTTAAAAATTAACCCTGGGAGAGTATTCAGAGTACCTGACTTTAGACAACTATACCATGTTAGATTGGCCATCACAAAGGAGCGAAACAGGAGACTCCAGATGTCAACTAAAAAACACAGGGTGTTTAGCACTGACAACCATCCCAGAAAGACTTTTTGTTTCCTCTGGATTCATAGAAAGCCTTAGGAGAACTGTCTTCTTACTTAAACATCTCTGTTTGCTGTTGAAAATTAGACAGTGCAATTAATTTGCTAAGTGATTTTCTCAAAATCTAATGGAATTTGTGGCTCAGTAAGAAATGCAAACTCTGAGTCCAAAATTAGTACTCTAACAATCAGGCTGTCCTTCTTTGTATAATGAAGGATTCTTGTTTCTAAAAATAAAAAAAGGTAAAATGCATTAATACTTTGCCACTTCAAACAATAAATCAGCTTTAAATGTGGTCCAAAAGGCATTTTTCCTTTGAGTTGGAGAAAAAAGTACCTTTTCCTTTGATTTCATGCTTATTGAAGCTGTGCTCTGGAGTTGTTAAGTACCTACTAGAATTTAATTTTTTTTCTAAAAGTCATAATTTTACCATGACAAGTAGAACAATTTCATAACACTAAATGTAAGCAACTGTCTATTTTGCTTTTGTGTAATTATGAAGGAGACACTCACAATATATGAAAAACAACATAGAAGATAATTCCAGACAATTATGTTACACATAGTGACCTTATAAATTCTGTTTAACAGTCAAAAAGTCTTACAGAATTTCCCTTGGGGTGGGTAGGCAAGGGGAGAATGAGAAAAATGCTGGCTACTGAACAAGTTCATAAATAATTTGCACCTGACTTCAAAGAAATTTAACATTTGGTGTATCTGAAGTATTTGGAAAGAAAGAGTACAAACTAAGATCATATCTAAAATTAAGAAAATTATTATAGCCACTCAGCCCTTTCAAATTCAACCTTCAGTGTTCTCCATGTCCATAAATTTATCCAAATCCATTATACTTGTCTCAGAATTATAACTAAGAAAGAAGAATGTTTTTTCTTCTTTTTTTACACTACTTGAACTTACTTTATAAGACAGTGACAGTGAAGTTTTCAGACTTAAGTCCACTTGAGCTTTCATCCTCTCCATCAGGAAGAACTGCTGGACTAATGCATCCCCTTTCTATAATGTCTGGGTCTTTATACATCCACACTACACTTGGTATACTTTCTTATGACTGGATTTCTGTGCTACTGGATCACTCAAGATGACATATCCATCCCACAGATGGGCTAAGCACACAGGCACAGTTCTGTCAAATTTGCCACAGCACACGACAAAGAATCTGTAGTAGCTTTATGGTTTTTCTGTTCTCATTATGGGCTGTGGGAGGACAGACAGTAACTAATCTGGCAAAAAGCCTACTGGTAAAAGTTCAAACCACTGAAAGTCTCTTAAAGAATTGGAACTGACAAAGTGAGTTTGAGGATTCTTCGTGTGAGAGCTCTTCAAAGCCTCAAGCCCATTTCAGCATTTTGTCAATCTCTGGCCACAGAGCCAATACCACCTACTAATCATGTTAAAGCCAAGCGTGATACATGAAACTTACTGACTGATATACTGGACTTTGTGCAGTATATAACCAGCTTAACCAAATTCCAATTAACATTCCCAGCCTGCATGGTTTTATTTGGAGAAGGTACTTTGCAGTGTAGCTGGAGGTAGCCCATTGAATATTGTATTTGATCCAAATGTAATTGCAGTTCAGCAATGGGTGAAGGGAGTTAATTCTTGCACGGGCTGAATTTTGCTTAATTGCAACTTGGATTCAGGCAAAAGCTGTTTGAATTTCCATGGGGAGCAAGAAAGGTATATTTTAATATCTTTTATTATCCCAGTCCCTTCAGAACATTTCTCCTTTTGTTTATTTGGAGAGAAAAATCTACCATTAAGTGATTTGTTAAAATATTAAAGCCCGTTTGGCTGGCTCTCAAGCAAGAACGTAGGCTTCTATTATAACATATTGGGAGCTTTCAAACCAAAGCAATTCATAATAAATTTATTCAAATTGACACATTTCTGGTTATAATGTCTTCATTATTTCTTCAGAGTTATGAAACATGAATTATATCACTGTAACCACAACACTAAGTCAAGGAAATCTAATTTTCTGTGAAGTCTGTTTGAACAGTCATCATGTAGCTCAAGGCATACATTCAATTGGGTTTTTTTTACTGTTTCTTATATTGGTGTTATTCCAAAGGCTGTAGTAATATTATTACCTCATTGCATCTCATTCTAAAAAATATTCTTACTTGGCAGGTTCTAAAAATATACAGCAACATAAAAATTTTAAAAAATTACATCATTAAAATCTATTAGGCATACATTGAAGAGAAGTGCATTTCAGATTATTTGGTATATTTCAAACACTTTCTCTTTTAACAGTGGATTTTATCATCATAGCCAGCCAGATAGCATGTATTTTATTCAATTCAGATTAAAACTGAATTAAATTAACATGGCATAGAATTCCTGAATCATGCGATAAACAAAAAAAGAACTTTTTAAAGCAAAATAGAAAGGTTCTCCATAAGAATCTTTTCTGTCTTATTCTTAATTTATTAAATTCTTTTAACAATAATGAACTGAATTATAATTAAAAAAAATAAATAACACAATAACAAAAAGAACCCCACCTCTGATAGCCTCTTTTACACTTTCCTAGGATTTTTTTTCTCTCACTTTGCTGTCAGAAATGAAAGCCTTAGCTGCAATCATTAAAGGTCTAAATTTGCATTTTTCTGCAATCCAGAGAAATGAGAGCAGGTACTGTTATCATCATTACCATTATAAAGTTCTTTGTCTATGGATATTCTAAAAAAGTTGCTGGTCAGTGTTTGTCAGATGCCGTGCCAGTGATCAGATAATCTTGTAGTAGATTAAAAAGAACTGCAAATTAAAATTATAGCTTTGTGAACTCATTGCAGTTAAATCCTCTATAAACTCAAGTAACTGGATGTGGTGCCTAGTGCTAGAAGCCAACACAGAAGAAACTGCCAAAACTAAAAATAAATTAATGGATTTGTTTGTAAATAGCTGGTAGGATCTTGTCTCCTAACAGTCCTCTTTCCCTCTAGTCTTCTTTGTTAAAACAGCTGTTGGACAACCTCACAGAACTTAAACTCCCCTAGGCCTAGACCTCTCCCGCTTACTGTATTTGGAGCAGGGATTTGAGGATGATTATTAAAGTCAAAATGACCCTTGATAAGACCTTGCTGGCCTGAACTACCATTGAGAGCAGTGTGCAAGATCCCTGCTGGAGCAGTGGAAGGCAGTATCTTCTCTGCCACAAGTCAGACCAATTTAGATGGCTCTTTGAGTAACTGTTTGAGTAAAAAAAGAGGCAAACTATGAATGAATCTTTACAGACCTGCTATGGAACCTGTCCAAACCCAGCTCAAGCAGACACCCCCAGAAACACTGTGTCAGTGTGTTATCTGCTAAAAAGTATCAGGAAAAGTGGAAGCGAAGAAGTTTACTGTTCTTAGGGATGTTAGAAGGATGCATATTTTATTTCCATTTTCTCTTACAAAGCACCTTTATTTCTATTATTTTTTTTTATGATCAGATATATGTGTATGTGTTGTTTCCATGAGGAGTCAGTCTGGACTTGGCTAAGTCTGGACCCTGTTTAAACACTGTTGCTGTAGTGCTTACTGTGGAAGAAGACTTCAGTGGAGGGCTGCCACTGGCAGCTTTTTCCAGCCTTCACCCCAGGGCCAACCAACAGCCCGTGTTCAGTGTGCTACCACGTGGAACAGGAGTGAGGCAGCAGGTCCTCATACCTGTGTGACGCCTTGGAGGTGAGGCAAAACTCTATTCCTCTGCAGAGGCAACCAACACCATCACGTTTGCTTCCTGGTCCTGCACAAGGTGGGAGAACAGCTGGCAGACAGTGCCTGCTTTTGGTGTAGGTCCCCTCACCATCTCTTTGTCTGCCTCTGGCAGATGATGGCATGGTCAAATGCTCTTGGTACACCTTGCTGCAAGGGAGTCATGGATGTGCCAGAAGGGCCCGCCAAACATGAGAGGTGGTGTGGTGTTAGTCAGGCATTGTGGGAACTCCTCTGAGTCTGCTGCATAGATTTGGGCAAGATACTCTGATCTGAAAAGTCTTCTGAACTGCTTGGCAGCAGTCAGATAGGGCAGGCGAGGTATTGCCATTGTTTCCAGAGTTCAGGGAATTAATGCATTTCTAGTGTCCCGTGGCTTGCATAAAGGGAACAGAAACAATTTAACAGCTACTGCAATTTGTTTTCATACTAGGATTCCATTTTTCATGGAGTAATAGTGAGAATATATCAAATTGTTGACCCTTTGCAAGTGGGCTTCAACATAAATTAATTGTTGTGTTAAAAAAATGAATTTTATGTTTACACTGCAATTTGTCCCTGAAATGGAGGCTCAATTAGAGTTTCAATGATTTACTAAAGACGTTTTAAACATAATGTCCAAACAATGCTACATAAATTAAACATGATGTAATTGAGTGTAACACTAAGTGGCTCATCACTGTTGATTCATGTGGAAATCACTGAAATTCTACTGATCATTATGCACTCATTCAGTATTAATGCAGATACCATATGTGCTTCCATGGGGATTCTAGTGTTACTCAGCATTCATTAAGTTTTAATGTACCATTAAAAAGGCATCAAAAGACCCATCTAAAAACACTGCCACAAAGGTAGTTCATTTAAAGACAGTTAAAGCAGCATGTTTCACTTAAATATTGCAATTCAAAGTAAGGTAACAATGAATCAGCAGAAACAGTTCAGGAAAAAATAGCATTTGATATCAAATGCTCTATTGCCTCTACCTAGCAATCCAGGTTCTATGTTTGAACTAAATGCAATACATTTGCCCTGTTCCAGATTTCTGGACAGATTTCTGCTTGTATTTGTAGACAGAAGTACTTAACATGCAAGTACATGGTCTTTAAGTTGAAATTAACAACTAAATATATATCATATCCTTAAGATTTTAAGTTCTTTGGTTCACTGGCCAGAGAACTGAAAAATCACCTGTGAATGGGGTGACCACATCTGTGAATAAATAGGATTCACAAGATTCTATTCAGCTCAATGTTTAGTGCTTTAGAAGCATGACACACAAACTTTTCTAAAACTTTGATCTTGTACAGAATAGGTATATCCTGTAGAGGACTTGCTATAGCAAAAGGAGACAGTTTAAAAAAAATAAATGTGTCTAAGAAAAAAAAATCCTCTTCCCAAGATATTCAGAGAAATAAAGCATAGGTAAGCTCAGACCTACACATTTGTTTTGGCAAACCTTGCTGATAATATAATAAATAAAATGGCAAAAGTGTACAAGCCTCAAATGCCTATGGCACGAGTCCTGATGTTATGTAAGGCTATGAGTGGCACAGAAAGCATGAATGGGGATTGATGAGTTAATACCTCTTTCAGGAAAAGCATTGGAGAGGATAAAATTAGGCTAGCAAGTACAAGTTCACAACAAACAAAAAATTGTTTTTCAGACAGTGTATCATTAAGTTGAAGAACTCCGTATCACACAGGAATGTGTCACTCTTCAAAACTTATGGGAGTTGAAAAATTAAGTTGCCAAGCTCTTGAACAAGACTATTTAAGACTATTAAATACATAGAAATCATCTTCACTTTGGCATTCTCAGAGCTAAAAATTGTTGAAAGTTTAGCATACTTGGGGGTAAGTATTACTTTGTGTATTTCATAATCTTATGTTTCTCCCTAAGAAAGTACTTTTGATCATAGTCAAAAGCCAGATAACCAGCTAAATAAACCTTCAGTTTGACCCAGCATAACTATTCTTCCTTTATGCTATAAAGGTAGAACAGTCTATTGCTTGAAGGTACAATGATTAATCGCTTGCATTCATGTAGCAACTTTTGTGTTGAAACATGGTTATGTCATCCTAATCAATTTTCCCTTTTTTTTTTTTTTTTTAACTACAGCAACCCCATTCATTTAATCTCTCTTCACATGGTTTCCAAAGGTCTTGTTTTCTTCTCGCACCCAAATTGCCTTCCACTGTTATATAAGCTATTTAAAGAGTCAGAATTCAATCTGAAATTCTGCTGCTTTTAACATCTTTATTTTTCACTTAGAGATTTGTTTGATTCCTGCTTTTGTTGTTTTTCCTACTGATGATCAGGAAACTCACATTTCACATCACCTCCAAATTGTGCTTTTAAAGTAATGTAATAGTTACACAAGAGACACCTACTTCTTTTTCCTGACAACATGGTCTACCAGACTCTTCCTTAGACCTTTTCAACCTTTTATCTTTACTTGGCAGAAAAGGCTATGTCTTTTATGTCTATTGAATTTCCAAGCACACCTGACATGTTTAAATTTTTTTTTTTTTACTTCAGAACTTTTCTTTTAAAAAACTCAACAGCAGTCAGTGTTTAAATAAAATTAAAAAAAAAAAAGTCACTATTTACAGGTAGAGCCTTGCAGCCCATGTTCCCCAGACCTCCCTCTCTCGTGGTTCCTTTTCCTGAGGAGCCATGCCCCAGGTGAACTCGATACACAGAGCTTGTACCTGTGTCTCAGGGTAGCTTCTGTTAAAGCTCTTAGCTCACAGCAGAGCTCAGGTAGAGGTTACACAAATGTGCAAGAGATGGTCAAAACATGCTTAAAGAGCTGGGGCCACCAGCAGCTCAACTGCCCTCTGACCACTCAAGAACCACCCTGGCACTAGTGCTGCTCTCAAAAAGGGTTGACAGCATGCTAATCCTTGACCATGAGGCACCCGCCTGCGCAGCTGCCTGGGTGCCCAGCTTGCTCCCAGTCCTCTGCCATTTAAAAAGGAAGATTTTTGCAAAGATTTCTGCAAAACTTCTTCAACCTTTGCTTCACCTCCTTGTTTCACTTAGGTGCTGAGTTTAGAATTGCAGCAGCTTGGCGTTCATAGTGTGTGGATTTCCTTTTTGGTACGTGCACTTTGAAACTGCAGGTGGCCAAATACACTTCAGTTAGCAGAATGCAAGTGTTTAATTAGCTTTTAGCAATTGAAGCAATGGAATAGTGTCTGCTGATCAGACCAATCATGCTGTTTAACCAAAGGTGACCAATTTCAGCTCCTGCATTCCATCTCCCCATTTAGTTCAAGTATTTAATTTAGAAAACTGCAATCAGCTTAACTACTTAAAATATTCTTTTTATTGTATTATTGATAAATCAGAGCTATATAAAGCCTTAAGCAAATGTGAAATAAATTCATTTTTTCTTTCTTTGCCACTTCAGATTAAATGTGCCTATAGCCTGTTAGATTGTAGTCTTTCTTGCTTTCTTGGAGATCACATAGGGGGAAAAAAGGAAAAAGACATTAAACAGGCAGACAGACACATATAGCTGAGGGAAAACTATGAAAATCTGGGTCCAGCTATAGCTTATTAAATATTTTTTAACTAGAAATATTTTAACCATTAGTAAGTACTCTAGTGGTTAATGTACACCAGCACTAGCACACTGAGTACACTAGCACTTGCAAACAGCCACTGTTGGCCACATTTTTTTAACAGCTGTTAGAGGTTCTAGAGCAGAAATGTTTTTATGGTTGAATAATGAATAAACACAGCAAGTTCATCAACAAGAGTTTCTCTAGTAGACTTTAATAAAAGAGTGTAAGAAAAAAAGCATCTGTAGAAATACAATAGCAAGATTTAAAAATGTCTTACATATACATGTTGGAAGAAGAGGGAAAGAGAAAATTTAGCTAAACAAAATTGCAGCTAGTCACAAGTCTCATTGAAGAGTTTCACAGTACTATAGCATGTGTAGACATTTCAGTTAGTTATCAAGCAAATTCAGTTACACAAAGAAGAAACCCTAAAATTCAAGCAAGGTGGTTTTAATTTCTGTTACATAAGATGATATTTGCCTTCAGGAATTCACATGAAAAGGCAGTTTATTTTTAATATATGGGACTAAGAAACATACAGTAGTACAGTCTCGTTGTCAAAACTAAAGAAAATAACAAAGTATGGTTATTTGAACTTTCCCCAAAATAAGAAATTGGACTGTGTTGATTTGTTTGAAAAAGTGTAACATCATATATATTTGTATTAGCACAGATGGAGATTAAATTTATTTTATTAAACAACTTTGGTCACCTTGGCAGAGAATACCAAATTTGAAAAAAAACCCTGTAACTCCCACACACCCAAAGTACAAGGAAAAGACCCTTTCACAATGCAACCCCTTCTCCGGCAGTTTCAGATCAGCATGGTGTATAGGAATGCCTAAAACACAGACTTCAAATATCACAATGAACACAGACTACAGTCCAGGGAGCAAGTTACAATTTTCAAGTCTGTCCCTCAAGACACCGTGAAATCCAGAATGTAAGTCCCAGTTAGAAACTAGAAAAGCCCCTAGATCTTTTATCTCACAATTTTCAAGTGAAGGTTGAAACTTTCTTTTGCAGTCAGACCCTGAAACAGATCTTTTGAACTACCATGTGAGCTTCCCCCACCCTCAGAATGAACTCTTGATTGGAGGCAAGAACAAGGAAGTGGTAACACACATTGACAAGGGACTAAGACACAGGAGAGAAAACAGCAGAGAACAGCAATGAAAAAAATGTTCTTCAGATCTCTTTATGAATTTCTTTTTACTAAAACATTCCTTAAAGGGTTTTAGCATTAAGTTAACACCATAACTTGCAATTGGTAATTGTCTCTGTATTAGAAAAGTAATTAGACCTCTTTGAGATTATTGCACAAAAACCTGGCAGCAAACAATTTGAAAATGCACATATAGATCAGTTTCTGAAACTGCGTTACATAATGTTTCTAAAATACAATATATATATAGAGTTAGAGAATAAAAACTAAAAATAATTGCTTAATTTTAAATCAAGTCCAGCACAAAAATATTTTAATATGGCAAATACCCCAGGACATCCTGCATGCATCCATAATGTAGCTATTTCATCATGAGTGTGATCATATTTCCACCCCTCCCTCAAAATGTATAATCTTGACAAGAAACTCAAAATAGATAAAATAAAACGTTGGACATTTTCTTTTAATAGATTTTCCTATTTCTGTATTTAATGCTTAATCTATAATTATGATATCTGACATAAGCATGATTTATGTGTTTTTGTGCTGATTTAAGTTTGAAATATCTTATATTAAAGTCCAAAGTAATTCACTTTTTAGTTATACTTCTGGTGAAAAAAGTATTCTATTTCATGAAGTATCAAAACTGGAATTTGTTTTTTTATTAGTAAGTGACTATATGTTGATGGTTACTTAAAGATATAATTATCTCACAAAAATTATTGCTTATCTGAGTGCTAGGTAAATACTATATACAGATATTTAAAGAGTAGTTGAGAAACATCATGTCACGCTACTGTTAAGGAAAGGTTTTGAGTAGTACAAAAGTTTCCAATAATTTATGTCCTGATTTTTCTGTTTGTGTGCTACCAGGAAAAACAATTACAGGAAAGTAAAAAAAAAAAAATCCAAAAACATATCCCAATTACTGTCTGCTAAAGGAACAAAAACATCTATTTTTTTTTTAGACAGAAACAAAGTATTGCATTGAATTAAGATTTCTACCAATTACAATTTTAATTTAATGAAGTAATGTGGAGGCAGCATGTGATATATTTAAGTTCATACAGTCTGTTAAAGTAATACACAGTTGAAAATTAATTATTTAATCTAAACCTTATAGGTCTCTTCCAATCTGTAATTTAAGCATAGTGCTACACATTGTTCAGTCTTGAAGGCTAAAATCGAGAATCTTTAATTCTCATTCTATCATAAGCAAAGCTCACCTACACCTGGTCTTAAAACATTTTAGCAGCATAGTCAGCTTTATAAAGATAAAAAGGCAAAATATTACTATAATTTACATATTCTAATAATCTTTTCAAGGCATCAAAAGACCCAGCCTGAAATTGTTATTACCGTTGACAAAAATATATTAACATATACTCGCATTTACACTTTCAAAAATTTGTAGTTAGCATTACGTTGGCCTATGAAGCAGTAGTAAAGTGCAAAATATTTGGTATAATATCTAGGTATTAGCCTTAGCTTCTGTGGAATACAAAGGATTAAGCCTGGCTCTTCCATTGACAGCTATGGTGTTTGATGGAGGACCAACCTGGAGGCAGGGTGGGGGAAGAAAAAAAAGAAAGAAAAAAATATTAGAGAAATGTTAACCTAAATTTCCAGATTTTTATCTTGCTAATATGTTACACCATGTTATTTCATTTAGTGTTTTTCTCACTGCAGTGGAAGACCTCCTATATGATTTCTCAACTAAGCATATATTCCACAGAAGAGGAAGCAGAAGACATGACTTAGAAACATATTTTATCCTGACTAAAAATTTCATGTAATATTTAATACTACATAATACATAATTATTATAATACTACAATAATACATAATTATTCAAAAGACACATAATTTTTAGTCCTTCTCCACATCTGGTCGCAAAGAAATACTTGGAAAACACCACTAATCCAAACGTTTTTATTAAATATTGAACAAACTTGATTTCTTACTAACTCTTCTAACACTTTATACCATGGTAATGTTTCTTTTATCAGAAGCAAACAATAACTTTTAGCAGAGATAGCCAAAGCCTGATTTTCAGTGGAAGTGCATAACCCAACAGCTCCAGCTGGAGTTAATGGGAGCTGTAGATGCTCCACAGCCATGAGAACCACATAGCACAGCAGACAGTTTACTAAACACAATAAAAACATTCTCAAGAGAAAAATCATTAAAAAGAAACCTCTCTTGACCCATCTTAGGTTAGTAATTACTGAGGGCCCTATTGAACAGGAAAGACCAGCAACACAAAAGGCCACAGATCTCAGCACTGCATGCTCTCAACATATTAAGTAAAAGAGAGGGTGAAAAAAATTAAAGAACTTGGCAATTTGTGCCAGGATTTTATTTTTAAAATTGCTCTCAGAGCTGCAAGAAGGAGAGATTATGGTAAGAGGTAAAAAGAGAAGCAAGTACCTGACAGACATCTCTCATTGTTCAAATGGATCAGATTATTACTCCTTTTCCTGACTGCAGCACAATACTGGAAGCTATGAGGTGGATGCATTCTAGAAATCCTCTCAATTCTCAAAAGCACTTTTGGGTGCAAATAACTTATTGATACAAAATGCTTCATTTCTCTGTCCCTCTACTGCCAGTTCTCCATGTTAAACATAAAATGAGACCATGTTTTTATTAAATTTGCTGTAGGCCAAAAAAATCTCTTTCTGCTGTCAGACATACCTGTACCACAGCATATGCACTCTGAGAGCGAAAAGAACAGCATGTACAATTTTATGCTTGGCAAAACTTCAGTGAGTTCTTCACTGCATTTTGTTTGTGTTCCAGGGGTTTTTTTAAGCCTGGTTCAGATTTCTGTGCTGCAGAGTGCTCTTCTTTATGGTTACAGCTTCTTCATTATTATAATTTCTTCTTAAAAAGAACAGTCCTTTCATCACCCTAGTCTCAACATGTAATTTACTGACAAAGCACATCTCCCACCCACAGAAGAGAAAGGGAGGGGAAAACCAATTTCAGTCATTATCTCTCTCCCCTTCCCCATGCCATTCTTGTACCTGACTGATAAAGACTATATGGGTCAACTCTACACTAAGAGCATTTCTATTAAAAATAATGAATAAATAAATGAAGTGTCATATTATACAGAATGCAATTATGCACTAGAAGAAAAAAAATCCTAAAAATATATGCAAATAAAATCCAAACAGTATTTCTGGTAGAACAGATTTCACCTCTAACGGATTCTGAACAATACAGCGTTTTCTTAATCTTATCCTGTTCTTAATATGATTACTGACATGTAGTTAAAAGCAATTCTACAGTGTATTATATACTGTTTTTACTGACTAGAGATCAAACCCTACTTGAGCATGCTTGCAACTTTTTCAGGAAACTCAGTCTTCCTTTTCACTGTAGAAATGATGGGAGATTTCACAAGCCTCAGAGAGGCTGTTGCACTACTACATTGAAACAAAAACCTATGAAATTGAACATTCCACTATCTGACCATTCACTGTGAGATTCTGACCCAAGGGAATCAAAGACTTCCATAAAACAAACAAACAAAAATGTTCCTTGTATCCACCTACCACACAGGATTAGGTTCTTTCAAGTGGAAAAGGGAAGGGAAAAACACGACTGAATTTCTTTGACCTTCTGCAATGAAAAATTATTCCTCAAAACAGAATGCAAATTACTAATGTGAAGTCAAGAAAACTTTGTGAAACTATGATTTTCTGGCTGCATACTTAAAACAGTACAGATTTTAGAAATGCAGACTGTTTTACCCAATGAGAGATATCTAGGTTAATTTTAGGAGAGAAAGTTTTTAACCAGAGGGGGTAGGGGAAGATGGTCCTCCTGCAACTGCTGACAAAAGATTGAGAAATATCCTAGTTATGATGCCTAACAGGTTAAGGACCTGATGAAGTGTAATAAATAGGAAAATTGTCTTCAGAAATGTGTATTATCTGCCTGCAAAAAGTTGTAGCCACTTCAGGTCTAGAACAAAGCTGCTCAGCAGGTTTCTAAAGCCATACCATTTCAAACCTTGTAAACACAAACAAGTCAGATTTTATGGACAAGATACTTAATGATAACCATTTCATTTCAGGAAGATTTTGATTACGTTTGTACTGTACGAAATTACAGACATTTGAAGCTCTGTGGGTGTGTTCACCAGTTCATTCTGCAAAACTGACCCTCTTCCCCAAGCCCCTTCCCATTGTTAAGAGACCTCTTGGCAGCAGTTTGTGCCAAAACTAACTGCTTTTAGAATCAGGCATTAGTATGGTTATTCTGAAGGAAGCACCATGAGTTCTTTGTTTTGGATGCAATGATGAAAACTCACCCTTTTCAATTTGGCAGCAGCTTCTCCAGAGCGGATTGCAGCCAGCAGGCTCTGGTGGATCTGTTCGGGGTCAGCGCGCGGGAGCGTCATCGCGGTTTGTCTCTTAGTGACAGGGCGTGGGTGGTCAGGGGAAGCACCTGACTGCGCCTGACTCTTCTGCTCACTATGCACATGGCTGTCTTTCTATAAAGGGAGGAAGTGGAAGGAAAAGAAGCCAAAAAGTTTTCATCTGAATTAGTTATAAATGGAAATCTGAAACAACCTGGCACAAGGTTGCATAGCAAACTGCTGCCATTCTAGTGTTTGCTTGGTTCAAGATTTCTGACATCAGCCGCATTTCCAGCACAGCACATAGCTTCTCTCTCAAGCAATTATGCTAGCAAAACTTTATAGCTCCATTCAAGTGTGCTTGTGGCATGACCACTTGAAGCCAAATGGATCATACCACTCAGATTTAAATTTAAGAAACCTACACATGGAACTATAAAGAACAAATTGTAAACAATCCGAACATAAATATTACACAGGACATATGACTATTTAATTTACAGTTCTTTAAAGTAGGGGATGCTAATTATGGCAGGAAATTCAATAATCTCCAATCATCTGAATGATGTTGCTTTCATTTTTAACATTCCCTGTGTTCCTGCACTTAATTATAATGCTGTGCTGCTGATGGACACCAGGTGGACAGGGTGTTTTCCCTGCACAAATACAGCACTTTCTGGCGAGGAAGCAGTTCAGAAACAAGCCTTTACATCAGATGCTCTTGATGGCACTGGATCCACAGTCAATTAGTATTAGAAATAAAGTTTACCTTATCCATTAGACTATTTTGTGACCCCACTGTTATGGTCTGTAAGGAAGGACTTTTCACTTCAGGCATGGAGGTAGCTGAGGAGCATCCAGCTGCCAAAGGGACAGAGGAGAGTTCCACTGGAAATTCCTCTCTCGGTGCCTGGCTAGTGATTGTACGTGTCTTATTGAATGATTGTGACCTTTTGACGGCAGATGAGACAGCAAGAGCAAAAGGGGATGGTCTTGAGCTGGAGTATGGCTTTGGAACTGCAAAATTTCTGAGAGTTCTTAGATTCAGTGGTGCTGGAGGACAGGAGGGAACATTTAAAGGCTTATTGCTTTTAACAGGAGAAGTGGAAGATTCAATGATTTTTCCATCATCAACTTTTTCTTGATCTGCAGGAGGGGAGGGAATACTTGTTTTTTGTAAAGCCAAAGAAGTCACATCAGGTGATGAGATTTTTTTACCCATCTCTGTATCCTTAACTTCATTTTGAATTGAATTAAGAGCACAAACTGTGCTTCTGGCAACTGCAGATGTCACATAGTGACCTGACGCTCTTCGTTGCATCTGCAGATAAAAAGAACTAGGCTTCATTGTAGGACTTAAAGGACTTAATGCATTTGACTTGTCCTGAGTCTCAGAAGAAGCATCTGTATTATCCAAGTTTAGCATCAGTGGGACAGGCTGCCTGAAAGACTCTCTCTCCATCTGGTTGCTCTCGGTAGCAATCTCAGCTCCAGAGGTCACAGTATGCTCAGAAATGCTGTTCACTCTCTGCAGCTGACCATTTGCTACTGCAGATTCATTTTGTGACCCAACCTGTAAAGGACCCACACTTTTTGACAGATGAGGAATTCCAGTTTGCACTATGACTTCTTTGGGGTCTTCCAAAGAAGATACCTCTTGATCCTTATGATCTGATAGACCTTCTGATTCCCAGCTCTTCATCATTTCTAAGAATTTTGGAGGCACTATCTTATAAGTAGTCATCCCAATTTTTGGTATGTAATCCCTTGTAATTTCATTAGCAGGTTTGGGTTTAGGTTTGGTGTCTGGTCTATAAAAAGGCTGACCTTTTACAGGAGAATCGTCTGGAGTTTCAGCAGTTGTTTCTGGTGAGGCAAAATCACTGCCATTTATATAGATGTGACTCTGGTCTTTTATTGGAATTACTTTTTTATGAGTAACTTCTTGTGTCTCAAGATTTTGTTCTATTGAAGTATCTTCACTCTCTTGATGCATTCCATGCATCACTTGAGCAAGGGAGTTGTTCTTATCTCTGTTGTGTTGAGGAACCAGTTCTCTAAATGTGGATGATTCGACACCCTGAGGAACAGTAATTTCCTTCTGCACAGTCCTTCCCAAATTGCTATCCAAAGTCTGGATTCCAACATCCTGAGTTTTTATTGTGTCCAAGCCAGTTGCATTTATTTTGCCATCTTGCTTTTCTGAAATCAGTTGAGGACAATTCCTATGACTTACAGAGATGTCATTTTTACATGCCTGGCAGTTTGATAGTCTGTCAATTTCAAGCTTGTTATTCTCTTGAAACTCTACTGTTTTAATTTCAGCTGTCTGAAGTTCTTTCCCTTCTTCTGTTGTTGGAAGGAGTTTTGTATCACTGTGATCTTTAAGTTAAAGAAAGATTCCAAAGTTAATACAAATGCCAAAAAGATTCAAGCTTCCTTATTACATCAGGAAGCTCTGCATCCAGTGTATTTAGTAACAAATACTAGCTTCTCACTGATGTTAATATTTTCCCTAACCCTTTTAAAGATACATTTATATTTGATTAATATAAATAATTGTATTCTAACTCAAGTATTCTTCCTTAATAAACAGGTTAGAGATGCCATGCACCAACTTAATAGAAAAAAACAATTCGAGAACAACTTAAAAAGTGCTAATGAATTCCAGTTCATTTTATAGGCATCAGTGACTCAAGACCTCAAGGACTATTCAATATTGAGTTAGATGCAGTTTTTATTTAATGCTACACATTTGTGGCTTCTGTTCTTAAGTTTTAATGTTACAGATCTTGTCAAGGACACCTTATGTATTTGCATAAGGAAAATAACTGAAAAACATATGGACAAGAGCAATTTGCCAAACCTATTTTTCCTACCTTTCAGTTGGTCTGATAATTCAATTTTCTACCTCTGGACTAAACATGTGATCATCTCCCAAACACATTAATATTTTGGTCAAATTCTTTTAAACACAGTATTGGTAAAAAATACATTTTTCAGGAATAGTCATATAGAGTGGTATTTTGTAGGGGGGGAAAAGCCTCATTTCATGTATGCTATAAAATGGTAGTTAAAATTTATATCACATATAAACAGGACTTGTGTTGTTATGATTTATTAACAGAGGTGCACCGAGTATAAAAGACTATAGAAGGCCTAATATATAAATCTGAAAATCAGTGTCACAAAAGAACAAAATAAATCAGTCAGGCCACTAAATCCACAGAGAAATTTATGGCCCATTAGATGCACAGGATGTCGTCATTTTGTTTCAGATCAATGTGCCACTTTCTGTTACTTGTGCTTAAAAATATTTGCATTTTTATGCAGAAAACTCACCCTAATTTCATAAGCAAGGAACAACTGATGGCTTCTTCTTCCCCAGTGGGTGTGGCAGCCATGTCACCCCACGTGGCAGGATTGCCTTTGTGTCCTGCCTTCCCCCTCCTCAGCACTGTCCCACCCACACCATCCTATAACAGCACAATGCAGCTTTGACTACTGCTAAAACAAAAATACATTAAAAACAACCCCCAGAAAACCCCAAAACTGCAGCCAATTCTTGTCAAAGAATCATCTCAAAGAAAACACACTAGAGCTAGAGCAAGTGTAAAGAAAATAATCTGATGATAACAATCCCAGAGTTGACTTCATAGCTGTTTCTTCAAAGGAATAGGAAAGTTCAAGTTTCAAGCATTAACAACAAGTAGGAACTACTCACCAACATTTTTATTTTGATTTGAAATTTCAAGCTTCCTATCTGTTTGAAATCTAGCATCCTCGCTGCTTATCTTAGTCTGTAGTCCTCTGCAAAGCACAACAGTACGTTAAATATGCTGGTATCATTCATTTCAGTAAACACAAGGAATGATGCAAGAGAACTGGCAATATTCTCCCAACACAGATGGACAAAACAGAACTGCTCTGCCAAACACTGGAATACTCAACAGAATCGATTTAAAAAAAAAAAAAGAAAATGCTGCCATGATATTTTACCAAAATGACAAGCAGCTCCACTTGCTTCTGTGTAAGCAGATGATCAGTCTTCTCTTGTCTTCTCCCTCTCCTTTTGTTTACATGTGCAGCTTGAACAACCCACTTTCCAATAGCAACTCCATTCCAGTGAAGCCACAATGGTTCTTCACTCAAATAAAGTGTTCTGACACGCTCAATCTAAAATGTGTCCCTGACTTTGTCCCCACCATGCTGCATGAGACACTGACTGTGCATGAACACATGAACTGAGCAGTACAGAATTCTCAAAGTAGTCCCTTTCAAGAAATACCTTGAGAACAGCAAAGAAACACACAACAACATGTTACTTGCATTCTAAACATCTTGGAAAATGTACAATATCTATTTTCCTTATTTCTCTTGGGACAAGAGAACTGCAAAAATTCTGAATAAAAAGCTCATCTTTTTGGGTGTGGGGGGGACATATTAAGTCCTTAGCTTCAAAAGGTAAATGAAAAAGGGAAAAATACTTAAAAATTTATTGATAGAATGTTATTAAAACTTCAAACTCTATTCAAGGTATTTTTATATGTAGCTAGAAATACTGGCATTACAAAGATTCCAAATTATTTGCCACATCAAATGCATTAGTTGTCAGAACCAGTGCTTTGAGGTGACACATCTGCTTTAAATCATTTAAAAGGATACATTTCTCAATAACCATCCATGCTTGTGTTGTCTGTAAGTGTCTATCTGTAAGTGTCCCATAAACTGCTGAACAGGAGCATATGCTCTCAGAATTATTGCTGGAAGAAAGTTAAAGCTCAGTCCTGCACTCTGTTCTCTTGCTTAGCTCCATTCCTTTTAACAGAGCAGGGTGACTGAGCTAAAACTATTAACAACAGGCTGAACTAGATTTTTAATAGGAATTTAAAAAAAATCAAATCAAAAGCCACAAAACACCATGGAGTATCATTATAGAAATTAGTGGTTTTGACTGGAATATTTTGCACGTATCCCAGGTTTCTGGGATACACTTCTCAAAGTAACAAAGTAACTAGATCTTATGTATAAAATTAAAATTACCTAAAGTTTTCCAGAAATATAATGTCAGAGAAGCCCCACTCCTCATTCTGGAATCCCCAAGATATTTCAGGAAGCAACTGCCAAACTCTAAGCCAGAGTGCAGTACCTTCTACCTGATCATCACCCAGCATGAAAGACGTGCAAGGTTGCTACCAATTCATAGGGTGGAAGGGAAAGAAAAATCCCCTGGACAATTAGGCAAACTGGCCCAATAACACAGGGCTGACAAATTGCAAATTCAAGACAATTTATTAGATCCATAAAGAGGTGAAACACCCAAGCAACTGGGACAATGTTCACCAGGACAGAGTATCAAAGATTTTTGCAAAGCCACATTTGGCCTTGGACTCACAAAAACGTCCCTTCAAACACAAGTTAAACCTGCCTTTACTACCTTGAAAGTTCTTGGCTACTAGGGCAGTCACACGTTTTGGCTTCAGTACAATAATCAAAATAGTTCTTTCAATTTAATTTGGGAACAGTAGCCAGCTTAGTTGCCCCAGGGAACAGAGAAATAGTGAATTACATTAACACAATGGGACTTCTCTGGACAATCAACATTTATTTCAAGCAGGCACTAACTCATGTTGGAAACCTGCTGAGTCAGGTAGTTTAACAAACATGCTGAAGGGCAAAGGTACAGCATCACCAGAAGGGAAAAAGAGCAGTTAAGGAAACTAATGTGTTTATTCTTTAAAAAAGCTGAATTAACTTGTTTTCCTGAGAGCAAATGGATTGAGACAGGTCGAGACCACATATAAGGAGAACAAAAAATAAAAATTTAAGCCAAAACAAATATGCAAGCAGTAAGAATCATGCCCAAAAGAACAGAAATGGCTGATGTATCCATCTTCCCCCATCTGCAAGAATGAATTGGTACATTTTTATTTAACTAATCGATCCAAATTTTTTGCAGCATTCTGCTCTAGTAAATACACTGGACATTTTAGAGCTGGGTTCAGCTTTTCTGGGCTCCAGCTGTTTGAGTAGTAAGGAAAGGGAAGATTAAACAGAACTGCAGAACACTTCACTGTCTTTTTTGTTGAAAAGCTGCATGAATTACTGTGCACAGAAGAGTGCTACAATGAAAGCTAAGCATATTAAAGCTCATTCCTCTCTCACAATTCTCTATTCTGGTCTTCACAATGAAACAGCACTCTGTATTTTATTTGCCTCCCCCATTGTCCCCCCAGTGCTCCTTCCTTTGTCACAAAACGTACTTACTTGCCATCTGTGCTCATATTTTCTTGTTTTTCTTCCTCAAAGCTTTCCACGTTGTCTGTGGGAACACTGCCAGGAGCAGGAGCTGATGAAGCAGGATCATTTTTGTCATTTCCCAGTGATACCTCAGCAGAGCTGAAGGCTGCAGTAACCTCTCCTGTCCCAGGAGAGCTGTTGGCGCTTCCACTGTCCTCTCCCTGTTGCACACCCATCTCCTCCCTTTCATCAATCTCTTCCAGGTTGTATTCTGAGCTCCTTACATCTGCAGTCACAAAAGAAAGGAAAAGAAAGTAAAAATACCTCCAAACCAACAAAACCCAAACCAACCCACAGCTCTCAATGCAGGCTGTAGATTAAAAGCGACTGTTCAAGGAAGCCTAAATAATTTGAAGAAGGGAAGCAGATTTTTTTTTCATAATTCAGGTAAATTAAAAAAAAAATATTCAAATTTAAGAGATCCATTCAATCTTCACAGAATTCTCTGGTTCTTTTCAATTCTCTCTCTTGACACAAGAATATGCTGATCACTATGCTACTGTCCATCTGGTTCTGTATCTACTGTAAAACATTTTCCATATATAATCCAAGTATTGAATTAGGATTGTTACATATATTTTCATTTATCTCATAACCCCAAATTTCATGGAGGTGGACAGTTGCTTTTACCCAGACTTCTTGTACTCCCATTAGCTCTCCAGTGAGTTTTAAAACACACAGTTCCTCTATATCAGAGTAGGAATGTTCAAGAACTAAATAAAGGGTAACCGAAATACCAACTTTGTCCATGCTTTGAACAAGTTTCACCACCACTATGAAAAATTTCCCATAACCATCCTAAGTGTATTAAAGTATCTGGTGCAGTGCTTCATGTTACAGTACAAAAATAAAGTTCAGAGAAAAGTGCTAATCCATTAAAATGCTGACATTTGCAGCCAGAGAACAGTTCAACTAAAAGGTTGAGTTGCTGGATTAGGACACAGATAAATCAGTGTACTTGAACTAATAAATACACCTGACCAGGGTACTCCCATCAGCTTTGGGTGCACTGACACCTGTTAGGGACAAGCCTCGCATTTGAGACAATTAGGTTTCAGTCTAAGCAGCATCAGTAAATTTCCAAGTGTAAACCAAAGTCAACAAAGAAAACAAAAAGGAATACTGGAAAGTCGCAGATCCCAGAGCACAAAAAAAAATAAAAGTTAGACTGACAAAAATCTTAGACTGACCTTTCTTAGTACCTGATATCCTACAATGCTTCCAGTACCTCTAGAGAAGTACAATGTTATAGAAAAGTAATAAGAGAATTTATGTATTGGACAAAGGCTCAGTACAGAACAGAAACTTTGGTGCTTACAATAGGGTCACTAGTCAAGAGCTCGGGAATACCAAAGATCCTCATTCAGAGTTACAGAGAAACCACAAAAGCTAAATATTTTACTGTTTAATTCTTGGTTTTATATTGCAATCTTGTAATAGTGGTTTGTAGTTACACATTGAGCAATGTGATCAACACATGCCATCATGCTGAATGCAGAGGCAATTTAGATTCCCAAGGAAAGAAAGGCAAGACTGCAAAGTGGTGCAGGTGAGCTCCTTCATTTGTACATACCTGTGGTTTCAGCACAGGTACATACAAATATGTCACATAGGTATTACAGGGACTCTTACAGGTTTACTAGTCATAAGGGCCTTCTCTTCCTTTCATTGTCCATCAACCCCTTTTCCACCTAGGAAACACTCATACCCAGCAGCCTCATGCTTTGGGGATCATTTTGGTGATGGCAGTATCATTTCATGTGTGACAAGTTAAACATACATCTGTCAAATGAAAAAACAAAGCACAACAGAATGTGAGCAAACATTGAACTGGCTAAGATTATCCCACAGCCCTAACTGGCTCTCTAGAACATTGCCTCCTTCATGGGAGGCAATGGGGCTGGAGCCATCACCAACGACAGGAACAACGACTGAGATTTTCAGTCTAACTGCTCTATGGAAACCTGAATTAGACAACAAAGAAGAGCCAGGACTTCTGACAAGAGAAATTGAAGCATTCTGGAGCTGCTATGGCTTTGTGCCCAGGCACTGCTGGCATTTCTCTGCTGCTTTTCCTCTGGAGAGGAGTGTAACAAAGGCTGAGTTGTATCTATACTCCTGGGATGGAAACTTAGCTTGGGTTGGTAGGAGACATTCCTGACATTCTTGCTATGTGAAAGTCTGTTCTTTGCTGTGCTAGAAACACTTCCAAGCATTGGGGTCAACTAACCTGACCTACAAATGGATAATACCAAACAAAAACAGCCCTCACACTTCTTAAGAAATGCTCTACCTCATCTGTCAGCATAAGATCAGTCCTGTTCGCTAGTGGATTTTCATCTGTTACTGGGTCTCCTTCCAGACCTGGGCCATCACTGCTGCAGGAGAATAAAACCTGAACACATTTGAACACAAACAACATTTAAAAGCCATCCTTCACTCACGTCATGCAGGAAACTCCCTAGGGGAGCACTTCTGATTCTGATTTGTTTCCAAACCCTCAGTCTAAAGCTTTTACATGCAATATGCAAGAACTTACAGCAATATTGACTATATACTGTTGCCTTATTGCTTATACACCTTATCCGTAGTTCCATATGTAATATAAATTGCATTTCTACCTGCATATAGTTTATTCTCTGGGAACATTAGTCTCTGGGTTTTAAGTAGCCCTTAACCAATATAGCTGGAGTTACAGTGTGTTACTGTGAATGCAGGTCTGTAGATAAGCACACATATGTATATACACACACACACCTGATGACTGAGATACCAGCTGCAAGTCTCCTTTGAGCAGTAAGAATACCCCATGCCCAGCACAGAACAGGCTGGTGCTACTCTGTGAGCTCTCCTGCTCATAAGCATCAGAGCCTGAAAGCCTGACTACACCATGCAAATCTGCTCTTGACTCTACAGCCCTAACAAGGTGCTTAAGAAATACTGCAATCAATAGGATTATATCAAGGGATTTGTTTGATGGAAAGTTTTCTAAAAATCTCTAATTTTAAAATTCACTTTGAATACTGTTTTACTTTCTTCCCTAGGAAAGTAAAGACTAAGCGTTAAACTTTGGGAAGGTGAACAAAAATCATAATTGATAAAGAGAATTGTTGTTTATAATCCCAAATGTTCACATTACTTATCTGTCAATGCTTATTCTAGTAGATGTGTGTCTTCAAACTACTTTTGTCAAGGTACACACTGTTTTTACACCACGGGAAAACTGTCATTTCACAAGGGAAATGCTGCCTATTCCATACTATATAATGTATGTGTGTCTAAGTAGTTCATAGCTAAGAGACACCAAAACATTTTCAGTGGTTCATTTTAGGGCAAAAGGTAACACTGTATTTGCAGCTTTGCTTTTTTTGCTTATTTGCTGAAGTAACACTGCATAACAGAACCACTCTGGAATGACAGTCGCAGCCAAACAAAAACTCACAATGCTTCCCAGATGCCTGACAATTAAAGCAATATTAATCCAAATGGAAGGAACTCCTGGGTTTTGGTAAAGTTAAAATTATGTCCAACTTTGCAATTTCAGTGATACTGAACTATTTTATCCATTTAAAACAATACCCAAACACAGATAATTTTCAGACTAGGAACAGAACAAGTGTACTGCATCTGATTTTGCTGCAGGTTAATATTGTTTCTCCCAGCATGAGGGCCTTTACTATAAGGACCCTTTATACACAGGCCTCATGACAGTTCCAGAGATGCCACCAGAGAGCAGCAGTATCCCATGAGAAAAAAAAGAGGCAATGAAGCTGTGCTATGTGACTTATATGTACATTAAAAAAACCTGCACTATACTAAGTCTTCAGCAAAGGACACTGCATGAAGACACGAGGAAAACTAGAGACTGAAGATTGTCACTAACTGCAAAGGTAAATCCAAGGGCTCAACATAGACTGCCCTAAGCCCAGCAGGGGTTAAAAGATTATTACCTTTTTCTATTTCTTTCATTACAGCTTAAATTAAAATATTTAATTACAGAACTCAAATGCCTCAAGCAGAAGTTTCTAAATCTATGGAAAAATAAACAAGCTATTTCTTTGAAGTTCAGGGTTGTTTATCTACACAGCACTTGTTCATTATAGGGAAAGGCAAAAATTCTAGCACAGATCAACAATCTTAAGATAGAAACAAGTACAAGAAAACAAAAAAACTTAATTTAAAAATTACAGTATGATAAACTTGCTCATCTTAGACCCATTGCATTTGGATGGACAGTTTTCAACACACAAAATTCAGTAGTAATAAACAAACCACTCACTCAGAATTGATTATTTTCTTTCATCTGCTGCAACAGTTAAGACAAGGAAAGGTTACAGCTTTGTGCAATCTTCAACCCCAGACTCCACAGAATTGGGGAGTCTGGGGTTGAAGATCTCACAAAGTTGCATCATACCCCCATTTAGTACATCACATATTGTTTCTACATAATGTCTTTTCCAATAATTCACATAAATTGCCCCAAATGCAAACCAAGCCCAAGTTTACTGATTACTGTTTTTTCATTTTTCCCCCTGTGCCAGAGACCTAGCATCCTAGCAGATGACTTTCAGCTCTTGTGGTATATTTTTGTTTTGCCACTCCAAACAATTTGACTGGCATACAGAATGAAACAGCTGGAAAACTACTTTAAAATACCTGTCAACTAGCACAGTAACTGAGTGCTTAGCCTTATATAATGACAGTGGCACCCCACAGGCTTGGCATTTATATACTTGATTCTTATTAAATTCACTGAAGAGTTATTTTTTCAGACTGAACTGGCACTGATTATTCTAAAAGCTTTTGCAAATTTTAGAAGACTTCCAGATGTTGTATACCGTAACTGAACCTCACAGTCTGGTGCTTACAAACAACAGTATTTCACAGTACAAACTGCATAAATTTTAAAAAGCATTATGTTCAGCAGCTAAATAATTATATTTTAAACAGCTATACTTTCATAAATCACATTTTTCCCATAACATCCAACAAATAATTTAATGTATAAACAGTTATTTATGCATTCAGTTTAGATTTACAGCTTATGTTTTCAAAGGCTGTTCAGATGTCAACCAAAAGCCAGGCACAGATTTGCTCCTGCCCCTATGTTATGCAGGTCAAGGGCAGCACAAGGCAGGGTTCTAAAAACAACACTGGGCATTAGCTTTTGAAAAGCTTTTTATGAGCTACAAAAAAAATCACAGAAATTCTGGATAGTTCTTTTCCGTAACTTGTAAGGAAGGAGAGAAATCAGAGATAATGTTTAGTTTATTAAATGTAAAGCACAGATAGCAACACAAAATATGTTGTATTTGTTTCTGTAGACAACAAAGGCAAAATATTCTTATTTTAGAAAGCCACATTTTTACTTCAAAGGAACACTTAATTGATCTGAAGCACTAAAATTAGTTCTATACTTATGACACATCTGTAGTATAGTAATTTATTGTTATGAATTAACATAACTTGCTAGGAAGTAAATTTTGTAGAAACAACCAACCTGTTTCAGGCTGCATTTCAGTGGCTCTTCCTTCCACTTTAGTGGAGACTGATTCTGTTGACGCTGTTACTGCAAAAAGTGAAGCAACAACCTTTAGAACCTCTCACTTTCAGCACCAAAAAAAGTTCTAGATAAAATGTTAGATTGTGGTCATACAGACTAGTGATTTCTTCAAGAAACTCCTCTGAAACAACTAGTGCTCATTGTCACATTTTCCAAATCTTTTAACCTCAACTCTTAGGTGTTTTTGAACCAGAAAACTGAATTTCTGATCAAATGGAAGAATTGTAGAAAAACAAGTGGACATTCTCTAAGATTCTTCTAGTCAGTCCATTTGCTATTATACTCTCTCTGATCCAGAGTAGCTAATCTTTTCTCCCCACCCAAGCAGTCCACCTGAGTAACATAAACACAATTCTATACTTAACCTAACTATAATTAATTTGGTATTGTCTGGGGTTTTTTTCTGATCTGCATGCTCTAAATACCTCTCTTTCTCACACTTGTGGGAAAATAAGAGAAGATTGATGAGGAGCATTGTAAACACGCTCAAGTGACTTGCAGTAGGGGTGCAAAACCCCACATGTATGATATTAATTGCTCTTTAATCTTGTGTGTTTGACAAGTGGAACACCTGTGTTCAGATAACATAGGCCTGTGATTAGACTTACAAGGCATCTTATGAGACAAGCTGGGGATTCCTGCCCTGCTGTGGGTAAGATCAAAGCGCTGTGGCAAATGCACCTGTGTGAATCCCTGACACAGAGGAAGGGAGCAGGTTTGGCAGCCGTCGGGCACGGGCCGAGCTCTGTGGCGCCGGTGTTCCCACTTGGGTTCCCACCTGGACACCTCTGCCTGGGCACTGCCCCGGCTGGTGAGGTAACATCAATAAACGCATCCTTTGCATCTGCACTGCACTTTTGTGGTTGCTCACTTGAGGTTCTGATCTCATAAGGTGGCGTTACCTTAATGTTTAGCCAGCTATACTTTCTGTTGCCTTGCAATTAAACAGCATAAAAAGATTACCAGGCTCATTACTGCTTTCCCTTTGATCTTCTGGTGCTCTGGAGGGTGGCGAGGGCGCCTTGCGCTTCGTCCTGCGCAGCGAGGAGTTCAGGGCAGCGGTGTCACTGAGCGGCAGGGAACCTTTCCGCACCAACCCCGCAGGGGCCTGCCAAGGGACACGGCGCAGGAAGATTATTAGCAATCAGTGGGAAACACTGAAATAGCTCCAGTAATTATGCTCCAAAAGTATTTATAATATTCATTTGGCAAAGAGAGAATGTATTACCAAATGTATTGTGTTTTTCATCTTAATTCCTCCAAGGAGTTTTTTTAAAAAAAATTCTCGAGTAATTGAATATATTCACAGACGTGCAACATAGAGCAATAGAAGAAAATCAGTTGTTACATAGAGTCTAAAAGAGAATTTGAATTTTTTTATGCCCAAAGGCTATTCTACAAACACAAAATGAATCTTATCTAAAAGTAGCTAAAATCATTGTAGAAAGAAGTTTAAACTAGATCCTACCACAATGACATAACACAATGTTTCCTTCTCCATTCTTTCAACAGAAGTCCTAACTGGCCTGTATGGATAATTAGCATTAATTTCTTTCCCTCCTTGAAATACCCGAACTTTCATAAAAATTTTTAGAATGCCTGATTTCAAAACTTATCAAGTACAGCTTTCTTAGAATATTTAACAAAGTTAAATTTAGTAAGTTGCAAAAAAAAATGATAGTACCTACTGATGTTACAGCATAGTAATGCCCTCATTATTGTAGCAAAAGTAAAAAAATCTTAATTCCCTAATAATCAATTAAAAAATGGACAAAGGATACCTGCTGAAGAACCTCATATTTTTATGATATAGCAGTACAATTACATTTTAAGCTGTTTTTAGAAATATATTCTCTGTCTCAGAAAGACAAGTAGTTGTAAATTTGCCTGCCATTCCTAACTACAGTTTGCCTTATGCTGAAGAAAATTATATCCACATCTATTAGATAGACAGTGTTCAGGATCCCAGCAATAAAGGAATGCATTTTGCAGCTGGACACAGCTGCCTGTTTCTGCACTAATTCTGATTCTTATCACTTGTCTACTTAACAATAAAATAAAATCCTGCAGTGACATTCATTTCTGTCTAGGATCCACACAGCAGTTGGGTGTGGGGTCATCTCCAGAGAACTTCTCTGTGCTTCAATTAACCAGCCTGCTTTACAAAGCACAATATCAAGGAACAGAGAAGGCATAAAGACACCCACATATTCTTGTTTCACTGACAATCCTTTCAAAAACATCACACAATAGAATTGTTGACCATGTCAATTTCCATGAAAAAAGATGCTTATCACTTAGAAAGCTACCACTGAACAAATATCCAAAGATTCCACAGTAAGTGGCATATTAAAGACCAAAAGCTACAGCATTTGGTTGTATACAATCAAATCTATAAAGAAAATGACAACAGAAAAGATACTGTCACAAGGTGTCGTCTGTCAGGCAGTGTTTGGCAGCTCCCACGAGATTGCAGTACAATACCTGAATGGACTAACACGACTTTGAATGAAAAACTATCCTCTGAGCCACCCTGGGCACCCTCAGTCATCTGCTTTGTCCCACCCTGCTATCAGGTACAACAGAGCCACGGATAATGCACTCAAAGGAGCACCACTGCCCAAAAATGTACAACAAACCTACCCAGCACTCTAATGCCAAAGCAAGCACTCAAACCTTTTGCAGCAAAGCAAGAGTCAGGGTTTAAGGGAGAAAAAGCACAAGGTGAAATGTTCTTTTAAGAACACCAGATGATAGGAACACAGCACTCCTAATTAAAATACTTGCATGCTTGAGTAGTTTTTATACAAGTCAATTTCTAGATTAAAATGTCACACAACAAAAAACACTTTACACTTTTATCATTTCTTATTCACATTTCCAAAATAGTTCTTAAAAAGTAAAAATAATTAATAGTATTCAGCCTTTGAATTTATTCAGGAGGAGATATCAAATACAATATTAATTCCCCAAATGAGGTTTTTTTTTGTTGCTGAAGTATTTCCTCCTTGCGGTTGGGCGGTTGTGTTTGCCTGCTCTCTGGCAGCTGTGCTGAGGCTGCAGCCCCTCTGCTCTGCACAAAGCCGCGTTTCCCTGTTCCAAGCCTGCCCCTCCAGTGCTGCACGCGGCTCGGGTCGCTGAGCAGATGTCACCAGAGTTCCCTCTGCACACAACAAGTGTCTGCGTGTGCGGGGAGGGGAAATGTTCCCAGCATAAGAGCACAAATGCTACTAGAAGATTTTTATAAGCCTTTCTACTGCCCTTTGCATCCAAAGAAACAAACGATTTGCAAAGAGAGATTTCAAGTAAGTACTAAATGTTCCAGTTAAGGTTCAAGTGTTGAACAGATTTTCTCAGGAATTATTCAACATATGAATATTAAGAGCTTTCAAATCCTAACAAAGGCTGTAATGTGAAAATAGTACTTTAAACAGATGGAAAAAAATTAAAATTATGTTATTAAGACATATCTGACAAAGCTTTGGAATATACATCTGGGTGTTCATGTGTCATACCAACTGCCTATGATAACCAGTACTTTATCAGTTACATTTAAATTAAAATTCTTGTTAGGATCACTAAAGTAATTAACTGTGTTTATGCAGAAACACCAGTGAACTCTGTTGTAACTTCTATAACACATGCAGGAGTTCTACTTTTAACACCATGCACCCTCTTCATCCTGCAACAAGCAAGGGTGGATATGAAAATTTTTAATCTCAAATGTGACACCAAATCCCACCGCAAGCAAACACTAGCGGATGCCGGTGCTTCCCAAGTTCCAGCCTCTGTAAGCAGTGGCAGACTGCCACTGTGCCTTAGTGCCTTGCCCTTCTTTTCATTTCAAAAAAAGCAAATCAAGGTAATAAGGCACAGTAATTTTAAAGCTGCAATGGAAGCAAAAAATCAAAAAGCATTTTGGAATGAATACAGTGGTAGTGGGTCATTTCAGTGTGCTGGAAAGCCTACCTCATACCAAGGGTCACTAGACAGAGATTTTCATATCACCACATCCCACCTCTTTTGCTCCATACACATCTATGTTTAACAGAGAAATACAGGTGAGTGTATCATGTAGGATAGCAAAGCACATTGCTACTCATATTTCCAATATTTCTTTCTTCCCTTTGTATATGCAGGCATATGTCCAAGGAGTAACAGCAAAAAATATGTATTTGCTCGTGCAATAACTCATGCACTCAATTTTTATTACATGGCTTAAGCTCCCCAAAGCACTTAAACTTATCCTAAGTACTACAAAGGAAGTAATATACCTCTGATTCATTGGAAAGAAAAGACATACAGAATATATTTGAAGAAACTCAGCTGGTGATATTCTGTCCAAACCACCAATATGGCTATTTTCTCCTAGGATTTATCTTGCTGGTAGAGAAGCAAATACAATAAAGGAGTAAAGTTATGCATCTGATATACTGAAATGTGGATGCATTCAACATTCATCACCAATTCTGAAACACTGCAGAATAATATCAGATTATCTTCATGCAAACTTCAGATAGTCCTGAGCACTCTCTACCCTGGCTCTACCCAAATCTTCCCTGTTGTGCTCAATGCATCATTGTCCAATTTCTCCTTTAAAGAGCTGACCATCAAGTTGCTGGCAAGCAAACCTCTGGTGTAATTTCTTCAGCATGGAACTCACCCCTCACAGAAATCCTAACTAAGCTGTCCTGTGAAAATGGCTAAAAAAACCATTTCAGAAGTACTTTATAGTTTAGCTGCTTTCCACCCTTCACCCACTCTCCCATCTTCTTCCTTTTCTTTTTTAAGAGGTAGCCTGGAGATTTAGATTTTTTTAGGAGCTAGGGTTGTGTAAGTAACAGCAATTTGTATTTCTAGAGTTGAGAAGTTCTACCCATTATTTTAAACTGTAAAAGTTTTAGTTAAAACTTTTCACTTGTTCCTACCCAAGCATAATTTACACATGCTGCTAACAAGTGTAAACAGGGTAAGGAGAGAAACATTAATGGGATAAAATGCAGATGTATCAGTCTAGCTTTTATAAATAAAGCAGTAGGAAGAAAATCAGCTGTGGCATTTTGGGCATAAGCAAATACTTTTCTTTTAAAGAAGTGTTATTACTAGAAAATTGCAACCACTACTATGAAAACTGTGAAGATACACACACTAAATTATACAACAACACTTTTTTGCAAAAAGCCTTGAGAGTCCTCTTTACTTGCAAGTGTATTTAAACTTGCTAGTTCTAAACATACTTCTGACAAAAGTCATCTTGCCCAGAACTAGAAGTGACAAATAATGAGAGATTTCAATATTAAAGACTAACATGCTCATTTCCCACTTGATTGTAATAGAAATTTGCTGGACAAACATTAACCATTTAAGCTTACTAGGCATCTTCCAAATCTCATGCAGGAAAAATAAGCAAATCATGCTATGTAATGACTTGTAAAAGGTACCCTGTCATCCACTGTACTATTTTCTCCCCCAAAAATAGTACCATGCCCCTAAAAACTAATTCTAATCACCTTGAAATGGAGACAGAAAAAGTTCCAAACCTCCTATCAGGATATTAACTGCTCACACAAAGAGAAAGCAGTTTCTTTAACGGAAGATTACTGGAGAAGCTGTAGGAGGTAAACATGAAAACCCTTTTTCATACTGTGAGAAACTGGACTACAACATGTTGAGAATTTGAAGAAAGACAACAGTGAGAACTCTGCTCCCTTGAAAGTCGGCTCATTTCACTGTTGTCTGATGCTGCTTTGACACATTTCTCTCAAACCTAGGCAGACAGTTCATCCTGTCACTGCCTCCCTGACTGGTGGCTGGAGTACCTGCCTCTCCACATTTTGGTGCCAACTTCAAGTTTGTTGAAGGTGGATTCAGTTCCATGATGTAGATTGTTTATAAAGACATTTAACACTATTGGCTATACTACCAACTTCTTGGGAACTCCACATTACAACCAGTCTGACCTGGAGCCATTACCCCCACTGTTTGAACTGCAGCCACTTTTTGTCCTATCTTGTGTTTCATCTGTCTGGTTTGTATCTCACATTTTCAAGAAAAAAATTTGAGGTAGACTGTGATGAACACCTTGCTAAAATAAAAGGTAGACGACTTCATCCTTTATCCTCGGATTTCTGCTTGCCACTGACTTACAAATTTCTTGCGCATGACATCATCTGCCACTCTAGCACCAGGCTTGCTTTTGCATTCCTAGGAGAACCTCTGCATGTCCAAGAAGTATCTATGTATTTCTTTCTGGGAATTGTTCTGCCCCCTTTTATTTTTGAACTTGAGTTCTTTCAGTAGCAAATTTAAATAAGACTGTGTAAAAACATTTAAGTGTTTGTTTTTATGTCTATTCCTATTCCCACTTAGGAGAATGGACTACTCTTGTACTGCAGGAAGGCTGTCTCTCAAAATGTCTCAGTACTCTTCCAGGCAGCAAATTTATTCTCCAAGGAAGTCTCCCATGGGATCCTTATCAGGAGTTCCCTGATCAAGTTGAGCAATATGTACTAGGCCAAATTCATTCATTAGATGAGAGGAAGGTAGATACCACAACACAAAATATTTTACTTGACTTGATAAAATTCAAAGGAAGGAGCAAATACTTGTCCACATTTAAGTCCCAAGCGCTACATTTCCTGAAAAATCACTGTGAAATCAAATCCAAATGAGCGAGAAGTTGCCTTAAAAAAAGCATGCCAAAGGCCTCTAAGTTTCAAGACTGTTGCACAAAGTAGTACAAAATAGAAAATATACAAAAATATAACTTGATCTGGATGTCCTCTATTTGTAAGCTATTCAACATCAGTCAGATCACTTTAGATCACTAAGAAATATCAGCACAAAATAATAAACTAAGCAATTGTTTGAGTGACAGCCAAACAGTCATACATTACTTTTAGACATAATTGGATATTAATCATTTAAAACATGTAACATTAATAAGCTATTTTTTAAGAAATTGAACTCAATTAAAAGAGAAACATGGTGAAGTAAAAAAAAAAATCATTATTTTTTTACTCTCCCCAAAGGTTCCTTTTACTAAAATTCAGAAAGAAACCTTTATCTTCTTCAAATGATAAAGCTTTTCAGCAGGACACAATACACAAAAGCAGAACTTCTGTTAAACAGTGCTCTCTTGTGGTTCTGTGCATCAGTGAAAGACTAAATCATTGTATAAAGGTAGTCACAGTCTGAAATTTCTTGTCACCAAGCCTAATCCAAAATTAATCCCTCAGACTTGGATTTCATTTAGTTCTGCATTTAATTTTTCTAGCATGTCAATAACCTCATATCCAAAGACTACCTTTAGATACTGTATTCAAACCAAAGCAGGAAATTTAATTTAAAAATATAGATAATAAAAAATTTAACCTTGATCTTTTATTGGAATTCACAATTGACAATACCAGGATAGCAGTTCATGCATCAATTCTCACAAATTCTGTAGGCACAATTTCTGCATGTCATGGTGTATATATATATATATATAGATTACTCAAATATGTAGCCCAGGTCTCGTTGGTTAAACAAAATACTGCCCAATTTTTTAAATAAAAATCTTATTTTAACTTGCTGGGAACAATATTTAGACTGCTCCCCATGTCCACTTTTTTCAAAAATATAGTGTAAAGAACAAACTACTCATTATCTCATGTAACTAAAATATTAAAAATTAACAGGAATAATTAACCCAAATTACTAGTTATAATAAAGTGAGACCGCCTTCTAATATTTAAATATAGAAAGTATTCATCTAAAAGAACAAAAAGGTGCTTACAGGATCAATTTATACAATAAGTTGGTGTTACCTTTTCAAAATACAGCAGCTACTTTTGGTTATAAAGTTTAAAAGGAATGCATAATTCGATTTCTATAGTTATTTTCTAGCTAAAATTTTTCAAAGCAATTACTTCATTTTTATTTTCCATTTATTTCAAGCCTCATCACATATTAACAACAGGGTTATCAGGGTTCTTATGTCTGTACTTTTAAAGAGAAGCGAAGCAAAAGCAACTGACCTGCTCAGTCCTACCGAAGCTGTTGGATTTCACAATTTCAGGAGCAGGTGTGCCTTGGGCTCGTGCGAGTTCCTGGGGAGCGCTCTGAGAGCTGGGCATGGGGGGCAGGGGAGCTCTCCGCTTCTTGGGCATCTCCGCCGGCAGAGTGCTGGAGTCGTACTGCCTGCCGACAGTGCTCGACCTCGCGATGGATGCTGGCCTTGCCTTGCTCATCAGTGGGGTTGCTGGGGCACTGGCAGCCTTGACGTGTGGGAAATAAAAAGAAACCCAACTTGCATATATTTTCTGGAAAATAATCAACAGTATTGATTGCTCAATCTGAATATGATTCTAGAAGTTTTCCTTATGCAAAGTTACACCTTACTTGTTCTCTTTTCTTCTTGTTTCGTTGAAAAAAGCTGAAAAATCCTTTGTTTTCTTTTTCCTTCAGAACATCTATGTTTCCAGATTGGTAGGACCCTAAAATAGAAAACAATAGTTCTAGACATTATTTCATGCAGAGATTATTTTTCCTACATTCTTACTATTTCACCATGTCATAAACCTCCTGCAGTGATACAGAAAACACATCTTAAATCACCTATATTAATAATTTTTCTAGGTGTGGCAAAGTGAACAGTTTGCCTAGCATCCATGTTCTTCCTCTCCTTCTTAGAACTCAGGGCAGATGAGTTTCAGCTGCTCTTCATACCAGCACAAAATCCAGCCCACCCCACTTGTCATATGCTATGGGTCATATCAAAAGGTAGTAAAAGGGGAAAAGAGCATCAGACTTTTCAGCTCTCCATTCCTACTGGCCTAAATTTATGGCAAAGTGTGAAGTGGGACAAGCCAGGCCCCAGCCTGCACATGGTGTAACTATGGAGAAGGATCACCTAAACACTCAATCAGTGTTTGAGTTGCAGCTACTATAATTGCATGGCAGTTAATAGTAACAACAGTCAAATCAATTCTCATTATCTTTCAAAATTTATCCTCCTTAAATTGATTTATTCACACAAAGGATTTGTAAATGTCATGACTGACTTTTTTTAATTTTACTAGAATGAACTTTCTGAAAGAAATCTCATTGAATGCACATGTAATGAGCAACAGAAATCAGCAAGTCCGGTAAAAGTATCAACATAAACATGACCCTAAATTGAATAAATTGATCTAGGGTAAAAACTAAACAAAAATACTTTTGATATAGCTGTGTACATCCAATTCTGCACTATCATTTGCAATATGCACTTAAGATAGGACAGAGATATTACTCATGTCACAGTTAAGCAGACGTTGTAATAGGAGCAGGTGCTAATGTCCCGTAAGTGCTAAGTTTCACTGCCTCTTTCAATAAATCATACCTTGAAAAGATGGTAAATTTAAATCAGCTGGTGATGTGGCTACAGAAAGACAAAAAGAAAGACAGAAAATGTGAATCTGAATCAAGGCTGTGGTAACAACATACAAACACAGAAAGTCAAGATGGATCTTTAACATTAGTGAAAAATTAACTGTGTACTTTGCAGAAGTAAAAGGATGTGCATCTTTACTGCCTAATACTTAAATCATTCTAGAATAACTTGAGCCTGAAGACATGCAACACAGACTGCCACTGTGTACGTAAGCAGGGAGGCTTCACTTATATTTCTGAAGCAAAGACAAAAATCAGTATGTAGAATAGTTTGCTCTGGGTTGGATGGTTAGGCAGTCCAAACTTGGAAAACAAAGAGGAATGTAAAATTAAAATATAATATTAACAAAATCTGAACTTTTACTAATAGAATTTAAGACACTACTCACCATTTACTTTCATAAAGATAATGGAAAATTCAGAGCTTTGAACCTGCCTGCAAAATTGATATGCTGAACTACTTCATATTAAGAGAACTGAAGAATATCTAAATTTGCTAGCAGGGCACTGCTGTGTGGAAAGCATATATGCCCTGGTATGCCCACCTAAGGATTTTTGGCTCCTGCTTCAAGTAAAACACACATCATATCTCGCAAAAAGCAGCTTTTCCAGTCTGTAGATGAAAGCAGTAAATAACCAGACAAAAAACAAGTAACACACTTGGGAGCACACGCAGTCAAAGTAACAAAGTAACAAAGTTTTGGCAAATTAAAATATGTTGATTTCCAGTGTGGAAGAGAAAGACATTTCATTTTTGTTTTCTCTATGGAAAAATGAAATACTGTCCAAATTTGTCATTCTGACCTTTAGCAAGTAAACTGAGAAAACTCCTGAAAATGTAACCACCAAACAGTAAGGTTACCATATTTAGGTAGAAAGAGGGGCAAAGACAAACAAAACCCCAACAAGCCCCACAAGTTTTAAGCTGAAATAAAATCAAGAAAATAAAACAATGTCAATACCAAGAGTGAGTTAATCAATATTATTGCTTTTCACATTGAGGTAAAACTTCCTGTGAGAAATGTCTGAAATGGAAGAAACCACACTGTACAAAATTTTTAAATACAGTATAGTAAACCTGTCACCTGTTCAGATAAAGTTAAAATCTGGCCTAGGAATATCTGTACAAAATATTGGAAAGTTAGTACATTGTGTCCAGGCTGGGACCAGAATTGAAAAGACAATTATTATTCCTTCACAACCTATAAAATTAGCAAGCAGCACTCAGAAATAGACATAAAGACCATCCAAATACTCTAATGCTTTCAAGATTTTTAATTATTTTAAAGAAAACTAATTTTCTCTAACATTTTTTCTTTTCAAGTTATCAAGATGTCATGTAGGAGCTAAGGGAAGTACGGTGTTGTTGGACTTTTTGGGGAAGGTGTGAGGGAAGGAAAAGAAGGCTTTACATTTAAGTGAGGATTTGTACTCAGCTAATTCTGCTGGTAGTGAACACTTGGTTAGAAAATAAAACTTTTATACAGCACTTCTGAAAACAAAAGTCCAGGTACACATGAGTCAGTTTCAATTTAGTGGAAAACCACTGAAATATATTCTAAATTTCTAGAAAATATTTTCATAAGTAAAAAACCCAAGAACATGTATACAATTATTAAGTAATCATCTTTTATACAACAGCAATTTACAAAAGTTATCTTACCTTGACTGACATCCATGGCATACAGTTCTCTTAGTCCAAGTTCATTAAGAGATTTTGTCATATCAAGGGGTTCTTGAGACTGGTAACTCCTCAGTAGCAGAGTATGTGAAGGATCAAACTCACATTTGCTGCAGATAATTGGTATGAGTTCTTGAAGAGCTGAATGTGGACTAACTCTTACTACTGTTTTCTGTGTCTTCTTGTAGTTTATCACTACCCTTACTGTTTGCTAAAGAGAAGAAAAATCCAATAAATACCAGCACAAATTCTGAAAGAAATGGCATCTTTACAACAGCCTCACAATAATCGCCAGAATTCCACTTAGGGCCAACTTGACCAGTGCTGCGGTTCAGAAACATTACATAAGAAACTAAGAACTATTTTTCTACTCCTTTCAGTGCAAGAAAAGGACACATTTAGCAGCCAGCCTTCTCCCTCAGCAGTGCCATTTGCCTGTGCAGCAGGGTACGTGCCAGGAGGGTTACCCTGGGCGCTGCAGAATCAGGCGATGCCCCACAAGCGAGTGCCCGCGAACACGGGAGTAGGAGGAAAGCACAAGGGCAGCAGAAGAGCTCTCCTGGCCCTCTGCAAGTGCTTTAGATAAATTAAACGTGCGTATCCTTTTACACAACAACAAAGGTGGAAGGAAAAGATTTAAGGCAACACCCAGAAATTAGTTCAGTAGTTCTTAAAAGCTCCTGCCCTCTTCAGGGTATATAAAAAAAGCCAAGAGAGAACAGTATGTATTGAAGGAAATGAACATACAATCAGAAGGGTACATATATCACAGCATGACAGATGGTACAAGATGTTGATTTTCAGTTTGTTCAAGGCTGTCCTCAGCCACGCTTCATCTGCAGAATTTTTCAAAAGGCCAATGAAGCATGGGATTTCAAATAATACTGTAAGATTTCCTTCTTTCAGCAGCAAAGATGTTTGCTGCAGCAAATTGAAAGGTATTTTACCTAAGAGAAGCTTATCAAAAATAGACTAAAGCATTTCACAGAGCTTCAAGATGAGGGGATGAAAGAAAACAGGAAACACTGAAACAAGAGGATAATTTATTGAATTTATTGAAGCTCATTTATTGAATACAGCAGTAATTCTAATTTCTCAATATGCTTAATTTTAGTTCTCACCTCTGGTATAACTGGAGCAGGTTTCTTCTTATCCATTTGTTTTGCCTTTACAATCACCTTTTCTACTTCAAGCATTCCCACTGGTGTGTTGGGTTTGAATTTAATCTGGGTATTTTCTGCTGATACCAACTCTATGGTATAACTTGATGGATTTAAATGATACTGTGCACAGAGAAAGATCAGCAAGTCCATCATGGGCTTCCTGTAAAAGACAAATGGAACTGTCACAACAGATGACAATTAAGCAGGCTATAACAAGATGTGCTGCTTAAACAAACATTTAATTCAAGTCGTCCTTTCCCTTCCAAGACTAAATAATTACTGCTAGACACCAACTTTAAATATCTTCAAGCTTTAAAAAACACAATTTAAAAAAAAGCCAACCCCCAGAAAAGCCACTAAAAAGAAAATGAAAACCAGTTTGCACAAAAGTATGCCAAGTACTTGAACAGAGTGGGAACTTCTTGTTGTGTGAAGCTTTTCCTGAGGTCCACTGGAACATGTGGATTAGTCACCTCATTTGACATTTAGTGGGAACTTCTAACCATGGTGATAAATACTCTGTTATTCATTAAGAACAGTTCTTTTGCAAAGCTTGGCATTTTTATATCCATTTTGAGTTACAAAGGACTTTATTTTCAGAAACTCTGTGCATTAGCCACTTGGAAGATGCAGGAGAAATGAAGTTTGAGAAAGTCACATTTTAGGCAGGCTGTGCATTAGGGATTCCAGAATTATCTAGGTGCTTAATACGAACAGCGAGAAAAAGCCAAATGACAATATAGCAGGCAAATGCCATTTCTTGAGAAGCTCTGTGTGATGTAAAATGTCCTTCCCACAATGAAGAATGGCCAACAGAATTTGTCAGATGTAGTCAGCACCTGTATGTCCTTGTTCCCTCAGTGCTTACTGAAGAACATGCAGAACAGGGTATTAAGATGGGCTGAGTATTTCCAGCTTCTACTGAAATACATTTAATAAAGTTGTACTATAAACAGAAATGTCATAGATGTTCAAATAGACCAAAAGTAAGGAGAATGTCCTAACTTGGCTTATCTTATGGAACTGAATTAGGTTATAGCACTCTCAGATCTTTTCTCAATAATTTTTCTTGAGTTGGGTAAGGACAATTTCATTGCGACACCCTCTGCATCTTTCAGCTACAACTATGAACAAGGAAATCCATCACCTGCTCTGTCTCACAAGGATATTATGAAAATAAAAGTCTGAAGCAATCAAATGGTATGTTGAAAAAATGCTGAAGTGTCTCAGAGAAAATTAATACAGGGTTAGGCTGGTATGGCTTTATCAGAAATCTTAAAATTATAGATGTAATCTCATAACAGAGGCAAGTATTCTGGTAGCGCAGCCAAATGTGGAAATAGCTTCTACAAAGAACCATCAGATGAAGCAGAATTCTAGATAACAAAGATCATGAATATATTTATTAAGCAGTAAGTTAAAGCAGACTTTTCATATGATACAGTTTTGTAAAAATAATTAAGAATGACTCAGTGTTAGAAGTTCTTGTGAACATTGAATTTTTCCCCTTTGATTTACCCTAGAATATCATTCCCACTTCCCTTCATCTTAAAGGACAAATGTCCCATAAGCAAACTGTCTCCTGATTTCTAGCAGCAGGGCCGGACTCTGGTGCATATGTTGCACTTCCAGAAGATAACTGTTGGAAAGCTGACAGATGTTTCCTTTCTAGAGGAAAACTTCTGCCTGCTTAAGTGGAAGGAGAACACTTGCCTCAGGAGACAAAGGCGGGAGGAACAATAAAATAAAAAAACCCATACTCCAATGTGTGAAAAAGCAGTTATCAGATGGTCTGAAGAGGTATAGGAGAAAGCAATATACTCCCATGCTTTCATCTAGATGATATATAACAGCCTGAGGAATACCATGCAAAATGCAGAAAAATAACTGTTCCTCCCTTTTCACACTACTAAACCATAAAGTTTATTTCAATGCATCTCCTGCATATAGCACAACCTAAGTCAGTTACAAGACAGAAGGAGGGAATAATTTTATTTCTTGTACTTCTAATCCCTAATAAAACAAGTACATGTATCTCACAGTAAGAAAAGGGCTGCAAATGCAAATGTTATCATTCCCCCATCTTGCTGGGGGCAGAGCAGGGCAGGGCCAGGGAGGAAGGAGCCAGAGGAGGCAGCAGACACTGCTTCTGTAGTGACCTTTCTGCTTGCCCGTGTATCCAATAAGTTACCTGTTACCTTTATTCTGGTGAATTTTTATACACTGTCTAGCTTTAAAAGCTGCACTTCAGTTATTGGAGAGGAGTTAGAATATGAAAGATGACCAGAGCAAGAACTGACAAACAAGGACCCCAGAAAGCCATCCTACAGAAACGCACCAGAGTGACAGGGGCACATCCTCACATTAACCAGAGTCACAGTAAGTGACTGATAAGTGAGAAACAGCTGCTAACAAACAGGTACATGCAAATTAGTACAGGAGAACAGTGATTCAGTGCAAATTTGCTCTCCAACTTTACTTCCAGAAACAACCTGCTTGACTGGAGGATGATGGACTTTCAAGTCCCCCCCACTCCACTGCAGGCAAGATATCTTCACCAGCAGCTTTGGAAAGATGTTCCTTCAGCAATAAAAAAAAAGCCAACAAGCTTTTCTTGTACACATGTCCTCCAAAAGTTGTAAAACTCTTTTTCACTAAAGCCTTCAAGGATTATAGGTGGAAGAATACATATATCACAGTACATTTATCAGCTTCCATAATTAATGTTTAGCAAAGCACCAAGAAGAGGTCATCAGCTACCTCAGAGTACATCATCTGCTTGTCTTCCTTTATCTAACTTCAGTAAAATATTTATTTGCAACTTTACTTCATCAAATTACTCTAGATTTTCTGGAAATCTCAGAGCACAAATGTATTTACGTATTCCAACTTCTACATAATCAGGATTTTTATTTCACTAACACCTTGCTTTGTGCTACACAGCTCTTTCTACCCACCATGCCAAAGCAGGGAGCAAACCAACCCAACCTAATGTGATAAAGAAAAGTTTCTTCTAGGGGACTATGAAATTTGAGCGCACAGCTGTTAAAACTCACCATTTTGCCTTTTCTACTATGAGATTGAAAAGGTGTTCTCTCCTCAAGACCTTCAGAGTGCTCACCTCCAATTACGAATGACAAAAGAAGTAAAGTAACAATTTTTCTATTTATGTCATTTCTAGAGGGGTCACACCTATTTGGGACATCATGATAAATAACTCTAAAGCCAGTGCAAAGCTCGAACAAGAGATAGTTTGAAATATACTTCACAGTGGACTGCAGGTCCTGCACATCTCCCTCATTCTGAGATGAGCCTAGCAGTGCTAATGCTGGCAAGATAGTCACTTATGAAATCAATCACATACAGTATCTTGATTGAAAAATCCTGTAACTGTGGGATAATAAAACTGATTGGGAAATGAGTGCAATTCCTGATAAGCCTGTAAGGCCTGTCTTGAATACTGAGTAATTATACACAAGGTAATCTGACCAAGTGAAAATAGATGCAACATTCCTTTCTGGCACTTTGTTCTGAGCAAAGCACGAGAGAAGGCCCATGGTACACATCACTCATCACTGGACAAAAGCAGCAAAAACAACAAGCTCCTGACAGTGTACACATGGAGCCTAATGTCTAAGAAGGTTTAAAAACAGAGGAAGGCATCTTATTTACAGACTGCAATAAATGTGCTGACAAAACCAGTATAAAGCATCATTATTTCAGAAAATTTCTTCTGAGAAATAAAATTTCACATTTAAGTTGTCCTGAAAATCACAGAGTCAGGGGGAGGTGTACAAAGACCCACTACAGCTCTGGTGAACAAGCTGGTATTTGATGTCTAAGCAACAACCTCGTGAACTCCAGCAAATGACAGTGTGCAAACAGACTTGAGCCAGATTTCATCCCTCATTAAGAAGTAGGTATAAGCACACATTTATAGTACCTGGTTTGAATGAATAAATAAATAAGTCAGCCTGCTTGGTTTCTGTAGGAGAGATATGGGCTATACACTAACACAAGGACAATATACAAATAGGCTGTCTTATTTCAGCTTAGGATAGCAACAAACTGCCATCTAAATTGCTGTGATCCATACACAGCCTTGCACAGGACTCTTCTTAATAGAGCAACATTTTAGGTCCCAGGATTCATGATTTCAGCTCACCAGTAAATGTGTAGGTCTTTCTGAACAGAAGGTGACTTGAGAGTTACACGCACAATCTATCCTACCAATTAACAGTCTAAAATATGCGTTTTAAACTAAAACCAGCTTAAGAAAAACATAATTGTAAAAAGAAATCCAAAGCTGTAGCTATAAATTCTTTTTGAAGCATTACAGATTTTGTCTGGAGTGATTACATGTTTTTTGATGACTGCTAGTAGTCTACAGGTAGCAGAGCAAGTGCTGAACACAAAACTTTGTACCCAAATAGGACGAACAATCATGCATTTTACCAAATTATTATAACCTGGATGAAGGTTGGAGTAAACTTGAGCAAAAAATAATATTAAACAAAAATATCATTCTGTGTAACATACCTCCCATTCACTGTAGTGTACTTGATCACATCCCCTGGCAGGACCACTGATAATTCAATATCTTTATTGATTACATTCTCTTTCTGTTCCATGATGAGGTTGGTTGGCTCTGTGTTATCAAATGGAGAAACAGTAATGGATTTTGTTTCAGATGGAGGAGGTGGTGCCTTAGATTTTCTTCTGAAAAACAAATAAAAGTTAAAAATCAAGTATGCATTTATACATATGATTTCAAACTGACAAACTAACAAGTCTCAAAACAGTAACAAACAAGACTTAATTATTCTCTAAAGTAACATGTGCAATGAAGGGATAAGATACCTTAAACATACTATCAGCGGTGACAGAAGACAAAACAGGCTAAGGTATCCCTCACAGAAAAAAAAGCACCCAATAAACATCAAGCCAAGAAGAATTCTTTAATGTACCATGAAAGAATAAATTATTTGGCTGTTTTTTCCTCCCTTGGGTTATGCAAAGACCCTATTTGTACATTCTCCAAAGAGATTTACTGGATTAGTATAAACAGAAATGTTGTACTATGTAGTATGAAGCCAATTGTACTACCAGTGTGCTTAATACAGGATAGATACTGGAGCAAATAGTGACACTTTTCCTCCCCAAATGTTTATTTTGGTTATTAAAATTATTCAAAGAAATTCTACCAGTTCTACATTATTTAACTTCTATACAGTAATAAAATAACAGTATAACCAATTCTACCGTGTTTTAGTATTTCCTGACATTTCACTCACAATATGCTTTCACATAATCCCCTCACCTATGGTGATCTATTTTAATTCTCTCTATACCCTTTCCCATGTCACTGACCAGACAGTTTACTATTGAATACAAGGACTGATCACTAAATAAGCTGCACTTATTTCACTAAAAAAAGTTCTAAAACAGCATAAAATTCTCTATGTCTCTTAACATATGTATGCTACAACATATTCTGAATGCAGGACTCTCATGTCCTAATACATCTAGTCCAATATCTCCCTTTATTTAAATAAGTCTTCACAATTAACCAATATATTCAGAAGGAAAAGATGCTATAATTAAGAATTTTACCATTAGAAACAAGACCAAAACATAGTTAAGACACATTACCTCATGACAGATTTTTAATTTCTTGTAAACATTCTTGAATGGAGCCACATTACCAGGAAGTTAAAATACCTTTCAACATAATACACAAAGGCTCCAAAAATACGCTTATCATTTAGATGGAGCTGTACCAAAGTTTGTTTACTTTAAACCTAAGGAAATAAATTAACCCCTACAATTTCCCTACAGAATTAAAACAAAATGAACCTAACATACAACTAGAAACACATGCCTTTCTTGAGAAAACAAAGTTTAAAGTCACTCACAAAGAAGAGCAAACAAGGTCCAGAGCAGCCTTGCAAAAAACAACTGTAACAAGGCTTCACATGACTGATCTGCTGCTGAAAGTGCTTAGAGTTTTGAACTTCAGAACTCTGTGCTGAATAATTAACTATTCACAGCCCCTCAGAGCTACTCGGGAGTACTCACAGCCTCCAAAACCATTGAATGGGGATCCACATTCATACTGTATACCTCCTCTCTCAAGGATTTAAATTAGTTTGGTGTGCTCTCTATGCAATTCATGATGTACAACATGAGCTGAAAATTTGACTTTGGTCTCTACAGCAGCTTGTCTGGGTTGTTTCAGGATTACACAAATATTGCAAAATGTATAAAGGAAACTCCTTTGCATTCCTCCCCAGTTTCTCTGGGTTTTTTTTTTTTTTGCAAGATTTTTAGTTTTCATGTAACTGCCAAATATAATTTATTAGCAAGTGCAGAGCATCAATACAACTATTAGAAATAAATAAAATCCCACAAACATAAAAACTTACCCCATGACACCAATACCAAAAAGCCCGATGAGATCTAGTACTGCTTGTCCTCCCCTCTTTACTCTTTCTTACATCTTTAACTTCAAATGACTGTTAAAAGCTATTTATCACAGAGCTTACTCTTTGAAGAAGTGCCACAGAAAGTTTTCTTTTCAAATGTTAGGGGACTCTATTTTCTATTAAGACAAATGTAATTTTATCATTGGAGCTCTCTTATCACCAGAGTACTTAATGACACACAGCAATAAATGTGGTTTATTCATACAGTGTCCAGCTAAACTGACCAAATACTCTTCTCAAAACACGTGTGCAGCAGTTGAAGTTCCATGTATTTATAAAGAACACACAGACACACACACAGGCAGTCTAACAACACCACTGAAGCCTCGTGTGCTCACTGCAGAGCCATGCACCCCACCCATTTCTAGGAAATCTGAATGTGCTTTGTGGTTAGTTATGCTTACCTCTCCCACCCCACACAAAGGAGGAAAAATCCCAAATGTACTTTCTCAGAAGTCATGCCAAGGTTTTGGCAACCTCTTATTAAACAACAGGGATCCCAATGCTTTCATTTTCTGTTCCCAGATGCTATGTTTTTATTTCTTCAGTTCTCACTATTTCTCTCATCTCTCCTTCTCAGCCCAAAGTATTTGCAATTGGTCTTTCAGCTTGTGTTTCTACCTTACCAGGGGAGCAGCTGCCTGACAGTCATGCTGGGCTGCATTCCCAGCCCCAGAAATGGTGCTGGACAACAAGAACAATTCAGGTGACCATGATTAAATAACCAGGTGATGGTGGAAATACACTTGTACAGGTAGGTTTTACAGACAAACCCTCCTCTCCCTACTCTGCAATTCAAGAAGCCAGTGAAAGTGATTTTCCCACCAAGGCATCCTCCACACATCATTTCATTCCAACACCAAAACCAAATCCAAGTCTATACCACCAATTCAAATACTTCACAACTGCAAGTCTCCAAGATCCAACACTACCTGCTAGGAAAAAGCTTCACACAACTGCAGCATTACTACCCAATCTGCTCCTGATAGTCCAGCACGACTGAAGCTGTCAAGGCAAGCCACTCCTATATATTTCAGCCATAAGTATAGATGAAAAATACTTCAAAAATAAATTCTATTCATCTTCACTAAATTATTACCAGACACACACATTTTATACAAAATTTGGGGTGCCACTAAGTGCTTCAAAAAGGATACTTTTAAGTTTGATGGATGGTAGTACTCTAATATTTTCACTTAACATTCAGCAGCCCAAATATTTGCTGTGCCAGCCCCAGAGCATCTATATAACATGACTACCAGCCTTGCTGCCGGGCTTTCATCTCAACATCAATATCACTGTTTGAGATACAATCTCTCTCTTTTTTCTACTACAAAAGCACCAGTTAGATGTTAAGATCAAAGTATGGATCAATGAGAGTCAAACAATGTCCATTCTTAGGTCATCCCTTCAAGCCAGGCTTATGATACATGTAGGATGATATAAAAGAAAAATATTTGCTGTATTTGCTCCAGAGAGAAATATGATCTTTCAGATTCTCAATTCATCCATTTAGTTATTTCTGGAAGAACCTGAGGTCATGTTGTACAAATATTGAGTCTAGCAGGTGGCTCAATAGCTACCAAAAAAAACCCCAAGTTCAGAAACACACTTTAATTTCAATTTTCAAGCAGTGGAACAAACATTAACAGTTTGTAAATCTTTTGTGGTAACAGGTTATTTTACAGGGCATTTCTCTATACTAATTCCCAAGATTGAAAGGATACAAATATTGTAAATAATACTGGTATTTTTAAAATAATAGAGAAAAATAATACGGCATAAAATAAGGCACTGGGTATATAGCTCTGCCAGCACAATAATTCATAGTGCAACTGACATAGCAGTAGTAATGCTATGGATGATGATAATATTACTAATTAAGTGATCTTTGAAGATTACAGATTCACTCAGTGAGGTTGTAGCAAACAACAAAACATCTGCAGATGTTCTCTTACTCATACCTTTATTCTGATATAAAGAAAGAAAAAAATTGAAATGCATTTTCACTCTCTTTCAATAAATAAAGTGGACCGAGAAAAGGACGCATCCCTGCAATCAGGATATGTTTTCAAATATGTCATGAAAAAAAAGTTTCCCTAGCCAATGGGATGTGTGGATTTACCCCCTAGCTAGCCTCATTGCTCTGAAGATTTTTTTTTTTGAGTCTTGTCCTAGAGAGAAATAAATCACAGGACTGGGACGGTAACCATGACAGTAAGGTGAAAGCTTAATGGAATCTCTGGATGTCTGGTTCACACTAAAAGCAAGAAAGCAGCAAATGAATCCTTCAGCTCCCTCCAGACCATTTGGAACAGACACTTGCCCCCTCTGATTATCTGTCCCCATGGCAGTGACAGTCTTGAAAACAGAAGTGACTGTATTTGAGCCATAATTCATTAAATGTTTTCTATCATTACAAGGAAAAAGAGGCAATTCTGAGACAACATAAACACAAACTGTATTATGGGCATGTCGTTAATTGTGCCCCTCTTAGCATTAAAGAGGCACTAAATCTGGTATAAAAATTTAATAATTAAACAACAAATTTAAAACTTTTCTAGAAAAAAAAATTAATTCATTGCCCTTCAAAGCTGAATCACAACTAATATTTCAATGATCTATTCAAGCTCACTTAAAACTTATGAAAGACCCAACTCCTGAGAACAGAAAGCTGCTGACAGTGTTGTCTTGTACCATCCAACAAAACACAGTTAGCTCCCCTCTAGGCATAAAAATCACTTTGCTCTTAGGAAGAGAGCCAAAAGCTCAGAACCCTAGCAGGCAAGAGAGAATAAAAGAAAAAAAAAAAAAAGAAAAAATACCTTTTCCTTTAAATTAGCATAAAGTTTATTATTATTATTATTATTGAGGGATTGTAGAAATGTGCTCCGATATAAAAGTTTTGTTACAACACATTCTGTTGTGCCAAGAGAAGTAATTCTTTTACTCCTGGGGGAAAAAAAAAAACAAACTAACAAATAAAATGAAGTGGAAAATTAGTTCCAATGACATTACTTCTAAAGAGGTTGAGAACTTAGACTCCTGAAGCAAATAGGGATAACACAAAATACAAGTACAAACCTGGCATGTCCATGGGTGACACACCTCTGCAGAAAGCAGATACTTATATCTATTTTTGCAACCTTTTCTCAAAGTAAAAAATGCAAAAAAGTAACCTAGATTTGCTGCCAAAAGAAAGAACAAAAAATCTGAATGGCATTCAAAATTATTAAAACCTTGTATGGCTCAGTTAGCCTTTATTATATTTACAGTTATGAAAACAGCCTGACAGAAAAGAAGGAGAGCAGGGACGAGAAAGCAGTAAATCTGTAACAGTAATTGAGTAATATATAACTGGCTGAATAAACAGGAAAAGAAAACAAAGAGCAGCTTGAGCTGAAAGGGGGAGCTTAACCTTTGATACACTAATAAATCTAACAAATACTTAAAACTCAAGTAAACGTATGCTACCTCCACTAAAAATAAACCCTCAAATCTTTATCAAGAACTGCTAAAACGGTTGCTCAAACAGCTGTTTTTCTTCCATGACTAGTAAGAAAGTTCAATTAAGGGCTTTAAAATAAAACAAAACCTGAATCTGTCCTTCTGGTCATTACTCCCAGTCATGAAAGCAGGTAAAATGCCACTGTCTTTTCAAAGCCTGCCAATGAAGCACATAGCTCTGCTCGTGGCTTTTCCAGCTCCTATTCTGAACATCAACAGAAGTAAGAATTGTCAATTACCTGAGCTTTGCTACTGTTGCTTTATTCTCCTGTTCAAAATAATGTTTTTGAAATAACACTGGAGGCAGGGACTGGAGAGATTTAGAGGCTGGAAAAGGTAAGGAAGAGAAAAGCAGAGCTGCTCAGTCTCCCAGCAGCCAGGAAAGAGGCTAAGACAGACCCTTTCCTTTTTCACTCCAGACATACACGCCTCAAACACAGGTATGTGGCTGTAGGTGTAGGTGGGTAACAGATGAAGTGCTGCAGGACAGCAGCTGAGAAGCTCTACACTAACAGGGAAGACAAAATCCAACCCCTCTTCTTTTACCTCCTGTAGAAAGCTGGGTTCAACTACAACAGCAGCACTTCCCAGCTGAAAACTCAGATACAGGAAGAATAATTGAGAAAGCATAGCAATGCAACTTTAGAAAGCACTACAATTTATTTTCATTTTTCCTGCAAATGCTTCAAATAGAACAAGCTTTCTCCCTTTTAGAAAGTTCTTTATTCACCAAAAACTTTCTCTTAGCAGTTATATCCTTTATCCACCTGTAGTTTGATAACACTTAAAATCTTTTGTACATGCACATAACCCAAAATTAGGAGAATTTATTAAACTGAAGAACAGAGATATGTTAAGTATTGGAAGGGAATGGGACACAGGAAAAGTTTCCTATCCTGAGCAAGATTAAATAGAAGTATATCTGTGTGTATGCACTTATACACAGATGCTATGAGACACATGGTGGATGTATAGAGAGTTCCTACACAGACGACCAGGTCGGCCAGTAAATAAGGCACCCTCACTCATTACAGAAAAGAAAGAGAAAAAAGAATTAAGTTTAGGCTGAGAAATTGTACTAAACCAAGCATTTTCTTCACTAGATTTCAAGAGAAGCATCTTGGCAGTTAGTATCCAGAAAAATTTGATGTAATGAAGAGGTTTCTCCCAACATATGAAGACTATAGCTACAGTTCCCCAAACAGAAACACCAAGCCTCTTGGGCCAACACTGCTTGCAAAACCAAGAAATGCTTTGAGCACCCACCTGCCACCAGATTCTCCTGCTCATCCTTTACCAGCTGCCTCCTCAACATTGACTCTCCTGCCTGCACCTTCCTCAGAAAGCAAAGTGGAAAAACCTTTTACCTCCAGGAACAGGGCCACATTTACTACCTCCCTAAACGCCAGCGCTGCTGCTGGAGCGCCAGCCTCCTCTCAGGCACTCTGTGAGGGGCAATGGGTGGTACAAAGCACAGCCACAAGTCCCATCCCAGCTCCCTGCACAGCACAAACCCAACCAGCAGTTTTCACAGCCACTGACAGCAGCAGCTCCCTCCCCTTTGTCCTACTTTAACTTTACCTCCCTCATTGGTTGGCAGCTCTGGGCCCCGAATGAATGCTCTTATTTTGTCTCCAAACTCATCCCCATCTACACACAAGAGCTGTCATTACCCCCTTTCTCTGCTTCTATCTGCACACTCAAAATCCTCTGCATCCACTCTGCACTGGATTCTTGCAACAGGCAAAAATCAAGGAAGAAAGAAGGTATTTCTTTGAAGAAAGAAGATATTTCTTTGAAGAAACCTGGCTCCCTGCATGATGGTGACACCAAAGCTATTTTGGATAACCACTTCATTAAAAAGTCTCTGCACTTTCTGTAAAAATGTACAGGCCTTCAGCATTAAATATAAAGGAGGAAAAAATTCTTATTTATATAATAATGATTATAATCATCATCGGTGTGCTCTGGGGAATGTTAAGAAACTTTCTTAATGAATGCTTTGCTCTAACTACTATAAATCACTTCTATATTTACCCCTGCATCCTTTCCAACTTTCTCTACTACAGCCAGTTTACAGCCAACATACTCCACTGCTGAGTTTTTAACATGCTAACAGATGACACAGTGCCAGCAGCATACTGACTCCTACAAGAAGTTCAACTGAACACTGCTTCTCAAATTCTTTCTTTGTTCCTGCAAGCAAAGTCCATCTTGGCATTGTGCAGTTATTTAGAAATTTAGTCTATTTAGATACTACAAAATATTTTAATGCTTTCCATGACAAATGGAATCCGTATACAACATACAAGGACACACAGAATACACAGCAAGGACTCTACCATATTAAGCACTAAAAGAATCAACTTTTACAAGGTATTACAAGCAACTAGTGGGGCTTTTTTCCACAACAAAATTTTAGATCAAAATCTGATGCAAATCAAAGAAATCAGAAAAGCCTTACAGTCTGCATGAAATAACAGCATCTCTCACTTAAAATAATCTCAAAACCTCATTTGAGTTTGGCATTGAAATTTCAGCAGTCTGCCCACATGGATAAACATCTTTACACACCCTCATCTCTTAGCCAGAGATGGAATTTTAAAAACCTTTTGTAGAATTATTATGTACTTTATCTGAAAAATTACAACAGACATTATTTCTTCTTCCTTCATACAGGCCTATATTTAAGTTTGAAAATTTATCTACTGCCCTACACCTGAATTCAGTGTTCCCTCCAAGAGCAAGGACTTACATGCTATTGAAGATATATAACCAATATATAACTTTTGGTAAATATTTTTTCCTCACAGCAGGTGTTAGGACAACACAACACAAATATTACTTTGAAGCCATTCTGCTCAGCTTCTAAACAAGGAGAAGGAAATATAATAGCTAAAATTCATTACACTACTTTTCTGCTTACCTCCAAGATAGCACAGGTGGTTCTTCCCCATTAATATCAGGTGAGTCTCCTTCAGTAGCATGTGGAGGTAGAAGGGAGGGTGTGTGTGTGTGCATGGCAAGCTCACTGCTGCTCCCTTCCGCTGCTGATGACATCAGTAAGCCTACCTATTTATAATCCCACCACCTGACCAAACAGCCTTCAGAGCACATCTAGAGATTTGTACAGCCCGTAATCCCAACATATCTACTTCAGCCAATTCAAAAGAGAGTATTAAGTAGCTTTGTAATGTCTTCTGTGGCTTTATACCATAAAAAGAATCCAATCCTGTTTTCTGCACCCCTTTTATTTGCACAAAACAAGTTTAATGGGAATTTTTAGAATTAGGACTAGTCCTTCCATCCATGCTTTTCAGCCTTCCCCATTTCTCTGCCTGTGAGATATCCAACTAAACACCTCAGGTAAGCATATTCTAGGGATTAATGGAATATTTAGACAACAGAGACAAATACCCATTTACATCCAGTTAATTTCATCTTCAGTACTACCTACAAAATTATCAAAATTTAAGATTTTCATAAACCAATTTGACAAGCCAAGTACAATATTTATGCTATCACAAAACCAAAAACAACTCAGAAGTGTTTAAAGTAGGATAATTTACAGAAGCTTGACCTCATTGTCAATTAAAACCAGAAGCTGCTTAAAAGCAGCTTAAAAGCAATTCTTGATTCAGTTACCTCTTCCCAAAGTCAGCCCTAATGCATTCAGCCATGGGAGGGCTGCTTGCAGCTGAGTCTGCCCAGGGACTGGGAAGGAATGCAGTCAACAAATTCTTGGGGCAAGTGCTGTCATCACTGGCAACATCCTGCAGGTTTCTATCATTGGTAAATGTTGCTTCCAGATCAGTATCAGGCCACAGTGTGTTTCAAATTGGCTTGAGTAGTGCTTCAGTGAGAGGAAAACATCTGTGTGAATGCCTGTGTGCTGAGTAAACAAGATCACTGACAGTTCCTTACCTAACCTTTCCTACCTGAGACATCCTATCACCAGCATGCGTCCCACATTAATGCCAGACAAAACAGAAATGTAAGTCAGCTTTCCCTAAACGTGTGTAAGGTTGAAGGAAACAATTAGATGAATCAATTGTGCTCCAAGTCAAATGCACTTTGCAACCAAACTTCAATAGTTAACAATAAAAGAATAAAAATCCCTTCACTTGATTGATAAGCTGGAGAGGGCATTAATGCAGATGCAGCCAGGCTTGCAGGAAAGGTTTGGTGCATACAGGGTATCAGTGTGGGCTGAAACACCAACACATCGCCTGTGGCTGCTATGTCCCACACAGGACACAGTATTTGAGATACTCACCTGGAAGCTTTAATTATTATCTGGGTGTCTGAGGGCTACAGCTAGAAATATACAATTTATATTCACAGTAAAAAATCCTCTGATTTTTTTTTTTAGTCCTGCTGTTATCTTGTTATTTTACAGGCAGTTTATCTAGTCAGCAATATCCTCCTCATGGCTTTCATAGATTAAGCAGTAAATTTATCCTGCTGAAAATCATAGGGCTTTCATTCAGGGAGTGACCAACAGAATTCAATACTACTGACCACAAGCAAGGGCACAACAGATAACCTGAAAGGACAGAAAGGTTTCTCATTTCTACAAGTATGTACCTGGCCATTTTCCCTTCATCTGAGAAATGTTACTTTTACTTTTCCCCAGTATTACTCAGCATGGATTCTTTGCTTTTTGGGGTTTTGTTTTTGTCTTTTAAGTTTCCAGAATACTTGTGGAAGGTAAAATTGCAAGAATATTAAAAGATGAGGAAGGAGGAGAGCTTACACAAGGTAATAGGGAAAAAAAAGAAAACCACCATATAAAGGAATGGAATTTAGAAGTTTTGTTAGAATTTGGTTTAGAATTTTAAAATGCTTCTCATTGTTTTCATAAGGCATCTACTTAAAATTACAAATCCTGGCATTGCTGTGTAAAAACAGTTCCTAAACAAACATCACCTGAATAGTATCAGCAATGAAAGGCAATGTATGTGAATGCACCATAAACTGCAATTTATTTTATTTCTCATGTGTATATTCAAAAGAATCTATCTATGACAGATTCTATTCTATATAGAATCTGTCATTCTATTTTGCTAAATAGAATGACAGTATAGGGCTAAATACAAAACACTTCTCAAAGAGGTCCCTGTACAGGCCACATTTGAGTGGCCTATAGAGATTTTTCATGCTTTTTAATCCACAGAATTTTTTACAAGACCAAAAAGTTAAGACTTGTATGTACTAGTGAGGAAAAGAAACCAAAACTTTCCCACTATTCATTCTTAGATATTTAATAATTTCAGATTCATCTGTCTGTGATTACTGAGAGTATTAGTACCTTTGCAATAGGGAGGAAAAAAAACCCCAAACCAAACTTCCAGAAGCCAAATGCACTGTTAGAACTCAATGTATGTGTATCAATTATGTGGGTGTGCAAAAGCTTCCCAGAATTATCTGGTTTTAAAAAACCCAATAGGGACGTATCTGTGAAGCTGGGAACTCTTTGAACCTATTGTCTCTATTGTTATAAACAGAAGACCATTTTTTAAAACTATCTGATATTTCATCTAACCCTGAAATAGTAATGATTATTTTTTTAAAATAATATCCATGAGAAACTGAAGTCTGAAAGCAGCAAGAATAGCAGGAAGCACAGACTATCAGGGTAAGAATGGCATTTTTCCAGATTAAACTCTTGTTTTATTAAATACTCTGTTTCTTCAGTTGCTTTGTACCTACTGAGCTGACATCTCATCTGTGATGGACCAACACAGTCAAGTCTCCAGGGAAAGACAAATAGTTTTGTTAAATCAAAAAGAATTGGAGAAGAGAGCATAGACAAGAGGCTTCCAAATGGATTTGGAAACAGACCAAGAACTTCTTTTTCTTATGCAAGTCATACATCAGTGAGGAAAGTTAATTTTAGATTGTATCATCATTCAACAATAAGTGGGACTTAATTATTTTACCATTAGTTAACATTTGGTTTAAGGATTTCATGCATCATCATTAGACAGTTCTGCTGCATGTTCTCCTTTCACTGACTTGGAACAGTTAGAACATGACAAACTGGCACCTGGACAAAAGGTAAATGTAAGAACACAATGACATGGTCTCAGCTCTCATGTCCCTTAAGCCATATGTCACCTTTGACCATCTCTATTGATTCTCTCTGAACGTTCTGTTTACTACATCCCTGTGGATATGGCAGAGACCAGATCCATGCACTGTATTGTCATTAGAGATTTATACACTGGCCAAATCCTGGTTCCCCTTTTGTTCTCTGTTCCTTTGTTAATGCGCATGGCAAACTGATTTGTAGTAAGTCTATATAAAGTGAATCTAATCTCATTTTATTAGCCATTTAGTTTTGAAAAAGTTTTCTGCAAGTCTTCAGAGTCATATCTCCTCTTATTACAATGAATAATAACTTTTTATTGTCATCAAAGTGTCACCTTACTATTCAGCTGCTTTCCTTTCAATATTATTAACATCCTCAACTAGGAGTTCCAGCACAAATCCCTATGGAACTCCAAGGTGGCATGGCCTCACCTTCACAGAAGAACATTTCCCATCTTGCTGTTCTTATTGGGGCAAATTATATAACCACACAAGGTTTACTGTCTTATGCCATGTTTGCTTAGTTTCCTAAAAAGCACTGGGGTAGAGACCAGGAGAAGCCTTTTGAAGGACCAGCACGACTGTACCAGCGGGCTTTTCCTCATACATTTGGTCAGCACAGCCCTTAGATTGCTTTCTCTTTCCACAGACTTAAGACATTTGCAGATACACTGCTACATCAAAGAGTTCCTCATTTTATTCTAACTGTCCTTGTTGCATGAGTCTGCAGAGAAACAGATTTTTATTGTTAAATTCAGCCCCCAAATTTAGTTTCTCCTGAATAAGGTAAGAGCCCTCAACAAAGCGGTCCTAGCTGCTGTGCAAATCCAGAACAAAAAAGAGAGTGCCTGCTCAAAAAACACCAGACAGTATGACTTCAATAAATTGGTGCCTGACATTTTCACTTCTCTACCTCTATTACAACCTTCTATCCTCATTTTAATGTTATAGGTCCAACTAACACAAAAGGTAATATGTAAACACTAGCACATTTTTTGACCTCACTGAGTCATTATTTCATCACAGCTGCAAAGGATCCGCCTCACTATTCCAAAATTGTTTCAGTATTCTCTTCTGTGCCAACTCTGTGTCCCATCCTTCCAAGAGCGAGTTCTGTACCTTTTTCCACGAGACCACCACCTTCTTCTCACCTACAGCTGCACTTGCATTACACCTACAAACATCAGACAATCAAAAATCCATAACATTTCTTGGTAAGTGCAAGGTAATACATGACAACTTCCCTCATTGTTAAAGTCAAAGAGAATCAGAAATCAAGGGACTTGGGATACCTTGTGACAATTAAGCTCTACAGAGGAACACAAGGGTTAATACCAGTTCGCATCTGGTAAGCAAAATGCTTCAATTCATGCTCACTAGGTCAGAGAATAAGAGCATACTAATAGATGTTATCCAGAAGTTTTGTTCACTTAAAACCAAAAAAAAAACCAAACTGTAAATTGCAAGACAATCCTCAACTTCTGAGTTTTGGTGATTCAGACATACTTGAGAGAACAAGACACTAAAATTAAGAGGTCATTAATCATCCAGAAATTATCATTTTGGAAAGTCAGCATCTCCTCCCCCCAGGTACACACGTTAGAGAAATGTCTAAGTGAACCAAATACATCATTTAAGGAGTAAATGACATGCTACTACACGTTGTTAGGTAGTACTGACATGGGAATAATGGTTGAATAAAAGATAAGAAAAAAGAGACAACCAGGGTTATAAACTGGGGGATTTTTTCCCCAATATTTTCCATGTCAATTTGATATAGCTAGGTAGCAGATGGTATATTATCTTTTTCCTGCCTTAACACAATTCAAAACAAGTTACAGATGGCTATAATGAAATCCTCATTAACACACTTATATTTTCACAGTTCAGTATAGCAATAATGAAACTTTCAGGTCCGGAATTTCCTGTTGGTTAATTAGTGGTTAGGTTAATAGCCTGAGGAAGTGCACAACCCAAAAAGTTTCCTTATTTTTTAATCATATAATTACTATATTCATATTTCTGGGAAAGTGCTCAAGACAGATTTAATATCACAGTAGAGCTACCTTTATAGCTCTCCCTTGTTTTGTGAAACAACTGTATTATTTTATTTAGCAGAGCACATGGGCAGGAAAGCCATGAACAGACTTAATTCAGCTGTTTCTGGGAAGTTTCAGTTTGTTTTTATTTTGAAGATACCAACTTAGAGAATTCTGCCAATACACATTACACCAAACCATCTCTACAGAAAAGCTAGGATCAACAACTATGGATCTATTGCTACAGTGTTATTACAAGATCATTGATTAATACTTAAATAATTACTTTTTTTAATCCCAGTTTATAATCATCTACCAAAGCTTCAAATATGACATATGGTTAACAGCATACTGCGATATCCCTAAATCTCTGATCTAGAAAGAGGAAAAATAAAATAGAACCACCACAAATCTTGCACTCAGGTTATTTCCATAAGTTAAGCTCCTACCAGCTGTACGTTGTATTATTCAACAGTGTGGTTAAAATAGCAGTGAAAGATGTGGAATTCAGCAGTGAAACCTCTCTGGATTTCAGTAACCACAAAACTGTTACAAACTGGTACCACTGCCCTCATTGCTGTGCTCCTTCCCCTGAAAGGCAGAGGCTGCAGCCCAAGCCTTGCCCTGGCCCAGCCACACCTGCAGGCAGCCCACACCCACACACGGCGCTACAGGACAAGGACAAGGTGGTGCCCTGGCACAACTGGGTCCCAAAATATTATTGAGTGCTGTTGCTGAGCTTTTTCCCTTTTCAACTGCCATCACCAAAAAACGGAGACATTGTCACACCCTTGTTACCGAGCACAAATGGAAACAACCATACAGCTCTTTGAAGTGCTAGAGCTTCAAAAGAGGATAGCCACTGCCAAACCACCATGAAAGCAACATAATGTGGAAAACCTGACTGGTAACTGAAGTTACATAGTTAAAAAGAGACAGTATCCAAATATTTAAAAGTTGTAATGCTAAAAATACCGTTTAAGCCCAGCAAACTCACTTATGACAAAGAACGGCAGGGAAAGAGAATTTGGATGCTCTAAGAAACACGTGGTTTTTTTTGTTTTTTTTTTTTTGCAGCCCTCCCATTTCTCCAAAACCTATTTTGACATTAAGGAGAATTGAAGCACTGTTATCTTCCTTGCAGCCATGTACTGCAAAGACTTTCTGGAACACTAAATGTCACTCACTGGCTTCAACAGTCAAGTACACCCAGAAACCAACTGAAAAAACCCACAGTTTTTTAAGAGAACTGAGAACTACAGCTCCAAACAGAGTTACAGTGCTTACTTAAATCACTCCCAGAGGCCTAGAAAGCAAATAAAATATATGACAGACAAAATAAAGCTCCTGCAATTATTTACTTCTGGAAAAATCCCATCTTTTAATTCAGAAACTTTCAGATCCAGTTTCACATACAAGTTTCCATAATCATATCCATTCCTTGACAGAACAGTCTGTACTGTGACAGATCTTTCTATGGCAGTGAGAAAATTAGATAGTAGCTTTAGTAAGAAGTTAAACAAGTTTCTTGTTTTGCATATTTACACACAGCATAACATGGTTTTTATAAACCTGTAACTCTGGTCAAGTTCAGTAACACTCACTCATCTCCTTCCAAAAGAAAATGTTGAAAAAAAATTGCAATGTTTCAATCCTAAACAGCAGTTTGTGAAGCAAGGACACCTTTGCTTCACCCAGCACTCTCTCAGTTCATTCTTCAGAACAGTGCATCTGGTGCAACAGTTCTCTTAATATTTTGAGTTTCTGTGCTTAACAGATGACAAAAAGAAAAAAAAAAAAAAAATTGATTATTATATTACAGTTATAAACTTTGTCATGCAAGTTTCAGGTACTTCTTCAAAGTGAAGTAAACACAAAACAATGGGAAAAGTATACAGTTAATTGTACCACAAGGATAAATACTAAAATCTGTATAGAAAATCCTCCCCTTTTTAATAATGACATCAAACAACTCAGATAAAAATTCTGTTTTACAGAAACTGAAACTCACTTAAAAGAGAGTCTTCATTCCAGAGGGGTAAGCAGTTGTCTGGGGAGCACAAGTCCGTGGCTATAAAGATGGCACGTGGGAAGGAACATGCCTCAGGTTCCCTGCTACCCACAAGACAGGAATGAGGAAGAACAATACAATGTTCTTTCTTACCTAACACACACATAACCTTCTTAATTCAGATAAGCATCTATCTTTGGAATCAGTATCACAGACTGGGAGTGTATCACACCAGCTTCTGGAAGGGGCAGCTAATCATGTTTGGGGATTCTCTCTATCATTCTGTAGAAGATCAAATCAACAAAGCCAAAAAAAAAAAAAGATAAGGAAATATGCCTTCCAAAATACAGACTTTATTCTAGATAAAGCAGAGATTATATGGTACCATTACAAAACAGCTTAAAATATCTCAAAAGAAGGTCAAATGTAACAGGTCTGTATGATTAAAATCTTCTTACCAAAAAAAATTTAAAGGTTCATTCAGTTTTCTCTTCTTCAAACCCTGATTCTAGATCAATATTCAGAAGTGCAGGTGCATTCAGTCTCTATTACATGTGGTTTTGACCCAGCACAGAGTACACCCATCCCAGCCACGAGCAGCCACAGATTCTCCAGGGGAATGCCATGGGAAATGATATCAGAAGCTTGACTAGGGCCCAGGCAAGCAACACCCACTAGACCTTGTCACAGGAGTACAGTAAGCTGGTCAAGCAGAACCCACCTTTACCAAAACCATGCTGGCTGGGACAGATCCCCTGGCTGTCCTGGAGATGCCACTTGGTATCACTCCAGATAATCTGCTCCAAACCTTCCCTCATTGCATGGGGTGTTCAGCTCATCACACAGTGCCATTCTGCCTGTGCAGTATGCTCAGTGTAATGACACAGAAATGCTTAACAAAATTTTATTTACTAATAAATTCCAAATTCTTAAAAAGCTCTTCACATAATTGGACCATGCCCTTGATTTTCTACCTACCCAGAAAAGATTTAAAAGAGGAGATGATACAAATATTCAAACACTTCTATTTGTGTGGACTACAAACACTGAAATTCTACCAAATTAAAAAAAAAAAAAAGACAAGAGAAAGAGAGAGAGAGAGCAAGGAATAGCAATAATAGGCATTTTATACCACAGCAAGTTCACCAATGTTTCTAGGAGTCTTGTCTTCATGTGCTGCTAGAAAAGCATTACCTTATTATGGTTACACAGAACAATTGGTCTGCTTTATCTAGTTTTAAACTTAGGAATACAATATCCCAAGTTTTTATGACTCAGTGTTTTACTGTAGCCCTGTAAACACTGCAAGCCTCCAACAGAAAGGCAAACAGTTACAGTAAGTGACTATTTCTGGCAATATTTTTTCCTATAAAACATCAAACAGTCCAAGCTGGAGACGGCATATCCCAGAATTCAAGGAACAGAACGTATAAAAAATATTTTTCCTTGGGTTTTGGAAGTTTTCCTTTCCCCTTGTTGGCTGTGTGCTCAATCCAAAATGTATCTTTTCATAAAGGTTCCTAGAGACAGAAAGTTTCAGAGGTGAGCTCTTGTGACTATTTTCTAAATTTTCTTTTAAAGAAAGACATAAACAAAACTACCCATCAAAAGGATATGGCAGGGCTTACAGCACAGTCATGAATTTCACTTTCTCAACAGCAAAAGCAATTTTCTTTCCTAGTGAAAAACCACTAGAAACACTAACAGGCTTTTACTTAAAATGCTGAAGACTAATGAGAATTTAATACAAGTACACAAGTTTTGAAATACATTTTCTTAGGATACAATTACAGTTCTTGTGTGATCTATGGTACTGAAAGAAACATTGTGCCGGGCAAAATTCTAATACAGGAAGGACTCAAGTGAGGATCTGTGATACAAAAGAACGTACATTTATGTGTACATTTCCATAGTCTCTCGTCTGTTCTAAGGAGTAATCAGAATTGTCCATGACTTATACCTGAGTCATTTTAAAAACAAAACCCAAAATCTAAAGTGCAATTAACTTGTTCCTTCCATTGCAATTTAGAGCAGCCTGAAGGATTTCTGCAATAACTAACTTCAATCACAGACACTTAAGTTTACACACTACCACTACCTCAGAAGCCTGATGTGCAGTAGAAAGACCAACAAGTTTCCTAAATAAAGACAAGTAATCAGAAAGTTCTCTGTCCCTATTACTCACACCCACTCCTACCTTTGGTTGTCCTATGTGGAAATCCAGACTTACCAAAATGTCTATTTAACTGTAAGTATTATAGCCCTCAAAACTGTTTGACAAAAGTACAGTACAGTTTTTAACTGTTTCTTTGTAAGCTTTTTGTTATCTTGCTTAGATACACACTGCATGATAATAAAAATAATAAATAAAAAAGCATAAGCCTGCTTGACAAAGAATGAAATCATCCTGACAACACTGGAAAAAGAAAGTTAATGAGAGATAAAAAATCAGTTAGGACTTTCCAGCTTTTACTACAAAACTTTCCAACAAACAGTACAACTACAAGTATGGACTGTAGCATCACATATTTCCACTTCTGGTTTTAAGATTCTGCAAGAACTCAGATACCACATTCATACAGCTTTACTTACAATTTACACACAAAATATGTTAATTTGGAAAAAGAAGCACCCAGTTTCCAAAAAAGACCAAGTATAACTTTTGCAATTAGAAGACAAATGTAAATGCAAGCACCTGCTTATCAGAAAAGCCTAGACACACTAAGTATATCGCTTGATACTTACCACGCTCTCACATTTTTCGTTTCTGTTACTGGAAAATACAAAGTGAGGACGCTGAAGCCCAGAGGTGCCTCAGTAAGCCTGCTGAGGCTTGGCTAGCCCAGGCTTGATCTGTCCCTTAGTCACTCCCCTGCCTCCGCAGGGCGCGAGCGGCTCTGGGCCAGGCAGGGAGGCCGGGCAGCGCCACCGGCCCAGCCGCACAGCGCGCGTGGGACGTGTCTCTCGTTAAAACAAACACTTCTGCAGCAAGAAAATACTGAAAGTGTGGTCAAAGTGCTACAATAAAATCTTTCACAACACTGAGAGCCCTGACTCAAATACGTATCCAAACGCCAGGGAGTGGCAGGCCAGCCTTTCCGTGTAGGGGAGATGTGGTGGGCAGTGGCCATAAGCCCAGGGAATGCTGCTGAGGCTCTGCTGAGCAGGGATCTCACTGCTCCCACCTGGGAAGAAGGGCTGTTCTGCTGTCCCCTGCCACAATAACAGTAAGAAAATACAGACAGGTAAAACCCTGCCTTTCATTCAGAGATGTTACTAAACCTAAACTGGCTGTGAAGAAAGCAAGCCTTTCCTCTCCAAGATATGCCAAGCAGGTGCAGTGCTGAAAAGTTACTTCCTATGTCCTTACTTGTTGTGAAATATCTTCCACATCATATTACTTCCTATATATGAAAACCAGTCTTAAACATTCAAGTACTTATCCCACCAAGATTTGAGCAACTCTGTAAAATGGTGCAAGGAAAAGCACTACTACTTCAAAGCATAACACTGCTTATAAAAACAGTCTTTCTGACATCCTTCAGTTTAAGTCAACAAAAATGCAGACATCTTGAATACAAAATAAAATCAACTACTTCCATAAGCAGTCTAGTGTCTATCTAGACAACCTAATTTTAAAGTTAAACCATCTGCTTAGAAAACTGACTACCTTGAAATAAAATATTTGCATATGTAACATTGCTGGAACTGAATGAGACCAATTATCATAGTCCTTCAAGTTACTGCTGAGAAGTGACACATTTGCTTTCCAGCTCCAGTGTGATCTTTCCTTTCCAATGACCAAACCAGGTATTCCTTAGTGATTTGATCCAGTAGGTAAATGAACTGGTATTGCTCAGAAATTCTCTTTCTGGTTCTTAACCTAAGCAGGTTTCAGCAAGGACAAATAATGCTAAAGATAGGGGGAAAAGTGCTGTACTATCCTGGTTAGACCAGGTCTGCAGCCAGGAGCACAGACATTTCAGAAGTTCACAAGTAACTTTCCTGCTGGGGATGAGGCAACAGAAACCGGTTGCTTTACTAGAAGCCATGAAAAAGAAAGCCACAGGGTGGCACTGCAAGTAGGCTGCATTTTGAAAATACTTGGCTGTTAATTCTTTTCCAGACAAATCAGAGCATATCTAATCCCATCTGTACAAAACAGGAGCGGTTCTGTAGTTTTTCTTCAAACGATGTATTTTCCAGCAACAAGTATCCCTAGAATATAAATCACATCATAAAAGAGGCACTTACTTCAGAAAGGTCAGGCTATTTTATAAATTAATAAAATGGTATTTAAGAGCATTAACACAAACAAGAATGCTATTGTAAAGACAGGCTAGGAATTGATACCTATTTTGGGTTTGTCAGTTCATTCTGAAACAATTCAAGAAAAAAAATGTTTCCAAAGCATGTGCATTTTCATACAAAAGCTGAAGAATTTTTTTCATACCATGACTTTTTATGAAGGCTGAGATGGCAAAATCTCAAACAGATCTCTCTCTGAAAGGAAGGACAGTATTAACTTTAAAAAAAGTATATGAAAAAGTGTCAACACAGCATCCAATACTATCATATGCTTTTAAGACACTTGCCTTCTCATATATAATAGAATCATACTTCATTTCATCCAAACTAGATGACTTAGTACAGTAGTATTTCAAAGCCAAACTTAGAAGTCTATTTAATCTGCTTTGTTGGCTTCCTCTTGCCCAAATTTCAAATCCCTGCCATTTGAGTTAAAGCAGAAACATTTGCAAAAAGTGCTATTCCTGTTCATTTAGTGAACTAACCAATTTTCAAAGGACAGTTGGAGGTCATCCAGGATCACAAGTTATTTTCTACTTTCTAAAACAAAAAGTCCCTTCAAGGTATAAATTTGATATTTCAGTAGATTCTGAACTAACAGACACTATATGACTATGCACAACCATTTTAGTTGCTGAAGTCCTAGGTCAATTTAAGTTTTCAGTTTGTACAATCAGTAACAAAAAAAAAAAAGCAAAAAAACCCCCTGTATTTTTGTTCAGTTGCACCATAATATAAATTAGAACACCAATTCATCTGCTATGATTTTTCATATTTCAGAGGACAAGAATTGTAAAAAAATAGCAAGTTTTAATTTTTTTCCACCTCAGACAGAAGTTTAAGAGTGGACTGGCAATTATTCCAACTGCCAAGACATTCTTGCTGCTAGGAGATTGCTCCCTGTATTTTTAAAACTGTTTGTATATGGAGATTATTTTGCTATTAGATAGCATAACAATAATACATGGGCAAAGAAATATGCCAATATAGCTGTGACTTCAACATTAGATAAGGCAGATGATTATGTAATGGTTCCGATTGCCAAAGCTATATAAATTTGATTTGAGCACATATTTGCCTACTTTGTGGACTCACACTAAAGCACTCTGCATGCTAATAAAGGGTTTCTGCCTGACAAAGACTAAATTTAAAAAGTTAGTGACCTGGGAAAAAAATTAATTAATTTTGGTACCAAAACATCAGTGCCTGGTGTCGATATTGGCTTAAAAATCACGTATTTAATACAAAAGTAATTAAGGCACCTCCCTCTCAAAAAAAACAAACCCAAAACAAAACCAAAAACACCAAAAAAAAACCAAAACAAACCACCAGCCAACCAAAAACTCAAGGGAAAATTCTTACTACTATCAAGATTTGTCTGTTATTATTTCCTCTGCTTGGAATGGGAGAGCAAGGGCTTCTATTGAACTGCTGGTGTGTAGACACCGAGCAACTGTAGTTCCAACACTTCATACAATAACTTCCCAGTTCATCAGTTCAACATGGCTATGATACTGTTTACATATAACACTGCAAGGTCATGCGCTGAATGCAACTAATGGAAACAAACTTCATCAATTCTAAATAAAGTAACTATTTAAGCAAAAAATAGACACACTGCATGCAATCTAATATGCTTCCAGTAGACTACTCTGTGCCCCTCTATTGACACTTATACCATTATTAATAGACAGCTAAATCAAAGTGGACAGATTTGGGAAGTAGGTATATTGTTCATCATATCCTTAAAAGTATGAACTTCGAGGAAGCTGTGTCTTAGAAGACATATGGAAGTAACCAGCATGTCTTTTGTTTGAATTATGTTTTCTTCTGCTTTTCCTCATTTAAGGCACATTAGTGCTCATAGTTAATTTGTACATATTTTTCACAGCTTTGGAATAATGTTTCTGGACAGCAGAAACCAGCCAATGCATTAAGCTTTCCTAGCTGGCCATTAGTAACTGCAATAGCACTTGGTCTCTGATGTGCCATTACAGAATTTTCAGATCTAAATCACAGGTCACACACACAGACAATCCCACCAAGGAAAAAAAAAAAAACAAATAGCCAAATTTTGACTCATAAAATCAAATATGAAAGAAAGGATTCTACCAACCCTAGTCCTGGCTCACCCAATGTGGAACAAAAAAAACCAAACAAGTATGATCTATGTTTTCACATCTTGGGCATCTCAGAACTTCAAAGATACTTATTTATGCAGATGACTAAATACTTCCCTTCATTTTTCAACTATCCTTGAACAGAATTATTTGTTCAAGAACATAAAGGACAGAAAATAAATGGCTGTATAGCTCTTGTCACTGCAATGCCAAACATCAATGTCCAGTTCTAAAAAACTGCAGTATCGCACAATTTAACACTCTTCCTAGACCAATATTTAACCCAAATTTCTGCACAACCCACAAGAACTTAGAACAAATTTTAAAAAGCCGAACAAAACTCTACACACAATTATCCTAGCCAGCACTGCGATATTGTCCCTTTTGGGACGCAGGGTTTTGAGGATGAAGAGGAGACGAGAATCTTGACTCCATAATTAGAAGACTTGATTTATTATATTATATATATATTACATTAGGACTATACTACAAAGAGATAGAAGGAAGAAGTTCTCAGAAGGCTAGCTAAGAATAGAATAGCAAGAATGATAACAAAGCAGCTATCCTGGGATCTGTCCGGGACAGCTGAAGTCCTTGATTGGCCACCAACTAAAACATCAGAGATGGGCCAATCACAATTATCCTAACAATTGTTTACATCTTGTCAGGCCTCTCGGTTTCTCAGAAGGGAAAAATCCTAAAGGAAGGATTTTTCACAAAAGATGTCTGCAACACTGCGAGGCACATTCTTACATTCCCATGGAAAGTTAACAGGATGAGGAGCAGGGCTCCATGCTCCCTTGAGGCCAGGCCCAACTGAACTACTGGACAAGGAACAAGCTCTGGTCCCCATCACTTGCACATTCACAGAGATCATGGGAACTCATTTTCTCTGGGTCACTTGGCTACACAGCTGTGTGTGTGTGTCATTTGTTTTTGGAACACAAATATTTTTCTTTTAAATGAACAACCAAGTACTACATGATAAAAAAAAGAAAAACAATCCAGAAGAGACAAAAATATCTGTCTGTATGGCGTGCTTTACAGCATAAGCTAACCACACATGCAAAGCCAGTTTTGTAATGTTCAGTGAAACCATCTTATGATTCTGCCAAATTAAAAACTTAAGACAGCTGACCCTTATCATCATAATCCTCCCAGGAGGAGTCCAAAACCTATGATGCAGCAGCCCCATCATACTTTGACAATCGTGTCCCAGTTTCTACCCCAAAGTCCTGACCACTTCTTTAACAGTTTCAGTAGAACTAAGGAGTGATGGTGGATGGAAAATTGATGCAATCATGTTACTGCCTCTACCGTAATACATAAGTGGTTCTGTGTTCAAAGTTCTGGGATAGCCACAAATGATATTTTTTGGACAAAGCTGGTCTAGTATCGAATCAGACATTTTGACAGGGAGCAGAAAATAGGATACAGCTTTGTCACTTAATTTATGTAAAGAGCCTCAAACAAGGCATGACCTGCTGCTAAGAGACACCAGAATTCACCTGTCAAATTAGGAGCTACAGTAGGTGAAGACAGAGGAAACTGAGTGATTCTCAGGTTGGTCCACCAGTGTCTCAGCATGTTCTCGATCTAAGGACCAGCCATGGCTACACAACCTCACTGGGTGCCACTGCTAATCAGGATGCAAATCACCAGACCACACCTTCTAAACACTAACCAGCAGCCTGGCTGAATCTCTTTGCTAAACAAAAAAACTCCTAACCTGGCTAAAAAATGGATGTTCTTCAAACACTTCACACCAGTGCACTATTTCTGTGCCTAAGGTCCCATGGTTCCTCAAGCTCACCATCATTTATATTCTCACAATTCCATTTTCTGCATATTTGCCGACGTGAAACAGGGTTTAATGGGGGATACCTCCGCCATGGTAACCTTGCAGACTGTGTGAAACATTTTTTCAAACTGCAAATATGACCCAACAGCTTTTAAAAATATTGAATGCCCTTATCTTTCTGGTGTCAAAGGTGGCTAATAAGGATATCAGGGGACTGACAGAAGCAAAGAACAGTAACAATGACAAAAACTTCCGAGAAAATTGCAAGAAAAATTGTACAGCTAGGCCAAGCTGTCATTTCTCCCTATCTTTCTACAACTACATGACTGCATAACTTGATCACCAGGTGATGAAGCTAAGTGACTGGGTAAAGTAAACAACAGAAGAATAGAATAATTTAGGTTGGAGAAAACCCTTAAAACCATGAAGTCCAATCATAAACTTAAAACTGCCAGGTTCTTATCTTCTCCACTGGAGGGATGAGACTGCCTTTTCAGGTTGTCCACTCCTGTTCATATTATTTTTATTTTTTTTTCTAAATAATAAAAAGAGAAAATGCAATCATCCTTCCATTTTGGCAAAAGTACATACCAGCTTAGTTGCCAAGGCATTCAATTGCAGGCCATGGTACCCCCACCTTCTCTTATCATTTAAAATCTCATTATTTTATTGCCAAATTCAAATCTGAAAATCTCACTTAGGGAAGCTCAAGGGATGTAAATCATCTGCTTCCTTTCTTGGCATCCTGTGTCTCCAAACTACGTTCAAATCAGACTAAATTAGGAAGCCTAGACATTTAAAGTGACATTAAGCAGACAACATTGGGGTCAAGCCTTTCAACTCTCTGATATGACACCTTTACCTCTCATCAGTCTTGCTTGTTTCCAACAAAATTATAATAACATAATACAATTTAAATAAACCTACAAAGGAGAACCCTCACTGTTATTTCACTGAATTTGCTGTATGTCATTAAGCTAAAAAAATGATCTCTTATACTTCCTATTATTTCAGTATTGCTCAAACTGCAGCAGGAGTCCTTACATCTGCTGACCAAATGAAAAGAGAACTCGGGGTGTATCAGCTGGGACCATGAAATGTTATGGTGCAATGCAACTATTCTACTTACAAGTCAGTTAGTCAAAACAGTTCAGATCAATAAGAATTGATTCAGGCCAGGTTCGAGTATCTTCCAGAAAATACTGACATTTTCTGATGACAAAGCCAACATTTAACAATAGGAACCACTGATATCCCTGACTCCTGCCATTTAAAGCCTTAAGTGAAGCATCAGAGGTTCTATGAAAAACATTCTCCTAATGATTTTTTTTTTAATCTTTTTCTTTATTTTTACTACTGAGTATCTTAGCATGTCAAAAGAGAAGTTTGATCAGTGAAAGAATCCATCAGAATTTATCAGCTCCTTGTACTTAATTTCTTCTTGATATAATTCCCAGGACACCAGTTATTTTTCTGTTAATTGTAAGGTCAAAGAGGACCTCATGGAAGCAATAAGCAGCAGGAACTAAATAAACAGAAGACCGGATCTTTAATGCAAATGTGTTTCCTGGAGGAAAGGAGTAAATCAGTGCAGATAATGTAGTACAGAAGCAGGGAAAAAAATTTAAAAAATAAAAATCACATGTTCTGAAACAATCTGTTCAAAAGTTTTCCCCTGGAACATAAGCAGCTCTTCAAAACCAGTGCCCTGCTGAGGAATTTACGTACTTGCCAAGGTTTGAGTTGCTAATCAAAAGCAACGGCTATTTGCTTTGTGGATGAAAAGTTGTAGCACTTGCTCAAAACAAAACAAACCAAACAAGCAAACAAATCACAATTACTTTAAGGTACAATACAAGTGCAGTGTGAGAGCTGCCTGTGTGAGTGTGTAACCAAGACAAGCAGTCCAGAATACATCCCCCTTTCATTACAAGTTTTAAGAAAAAGAAATACTGGCAGTACAATTAAGAGGCCTTCAGAGTACTGAACCAGTTCAAATAATGCTTAATGCTTTTCAAATCCATCAGTTACAAGGTCACACCACAGTAATTCCACAGCATGTCTCCTGATAACCATGCTTCTGGCCTGTTCAAGAACCACATATCTATATGAACAGGTAGAATTTAAAGTTTATCTTTAACAACCTAAAACATTATCCTTATTTAATAAGCACTGCTAAAGACACTAGGACATCTGATAACTGACAAATATGTTTTCAAAAATTAGTTACTGGCCCCAGAAAAGGTTCTCCTTCACAGAAGTTTTTAATCTCTGCATGTAATATCATATCCTCCCAAAAACACCCAATATAACATGATCAGTACTACAGGAACTCCTTGTGTTTCAAAAAAAGACTTCACACCTGATTAATTTCTACAACTGCTTAGTAAAGAAATGAGACCTATTTAAGATTTTGAGACTTCTTCCTCCCCTGTGAAAAAACAGAAAGAAGTAGACTAGAGAGGCCTTACTTCTTTAAAAATACATCATTACTTGTTATTAGAACAGTCAAATCCTAATTTGAAATATAAAGTTATTTTATCAACATTTTTAATTTAAAAAATACTGAAAAGTGGGTACCATAAGGAATCAGGAATTATGAAAAAGAGATACCAATAGGTATTGAGAGCCTAAACACAGCTGCCTACAAAGTCCCTGAAATATCCTTCCCTCACAGAACTTCAGTGAAATGTAGATAAGTGATGGTACATAATGGAATAGTCATTATGAGCATCAAACTGTATGAAAACTACACATTTGAAAGATGAATTTATGTTTCAGTACAAATCACAATTGATATTAAAACAATATTAAGTTTATGCTGTGTCAATGTTCTTTAAGGAGTGAATATCTACTTTTCTGTAGAGCACTGCACACCCGACTCGCCATTGCTGCCTTTCCCCTTTCTTTCTTTCTCATTTCTCTGCTTCCCTCGGCAGCATGGTTTCCCATCTGATTCATGCTCAGGATTCTCACTGCAGGGAGGCTAACTCTGCTCTTGAGTACAAATGCTAAGAGGATGACAACACTCTACTAATTAGCGTAAACTGTTTCTAAGAAAAACTTACTTATATTTCCCAAATAACAATCTGGGCCATTCTACAGGGCACTACAGGTCTACCACAGGCTGGAATAGAAGATCTGCAAAGGTTGCTTCCAAGCCAAATAATTCTATTTCCCTGAAGACAAAAAATAAACTGGTAGAAATCAAAAGCAGAAAAGTATTCTGGCATACCTTCTTCCTGAGGAGGGAAAGTATAAGTGCATGTAGTGCTTGGAAGCATAAAAACTATTAAATTTAAAAACAAAGGCAACACCATTCTAGCTGGCATTAAGAAACAGTAGAACTGTACAAACAGAGCAAAGTCCTTTAAAAGAGAATATGAGAACAAAGCAAAAATAGCTTAGGCTATCAAACAAAATTTTAAAGAGGCTACAAGTGAATGCAAAAAAAACCAAAAACCCAGCAAGGACACTGGCACAGGGAAAAAGCCACCTGGCCATTTCCAGATGCCATGACTAACTGGACACAGCTTGAGCCAACAGGGTTTAACAGGCACCGGGGAAATACTTCACATCCTCCTCAGTAAAATCACCTTTGACTTAA